>JAYESA010000011.1:179707448-180151547 GCA_036927795.1 Iris macrosiphon | reverse complement strand
GTTGCACTATCTGCAGGTGACGGCGGTGATTCTCAAAGACGGCACACGAGTGCCTACTCAGATGGTTGTAATAGGAATCGGAATACGAGCAAACACGAGCCTTTTCGAAGACCAGCTGACCATAGAGAAAGGTGGATCAAAGTGAATGGCCGCATGCAGACGAGCAACAGCTCGGTTTATGCTGTTGGCGATGTTGCCGCGTTCCCTGTCAAGCTCTTTGGAGGTGACATTCGACGCCTCGAGCATGTAGACTCTGCACGTAAGACTGCACGGCATGCTGTAGACGCCATCATGGCCCCCGAGAAGACTGGAGACTTGGATTACTTGCCCTTCTTCTACTCCAGAGTCTTCACCCTTTCCTGGCAGTTCTATGGAGAGAATAAAGGAGAGGTCCTCCAGTATGGAGATTTTTCAGGGGGGAGGTTTGGGCTTATTGGATTAACAAAGGAAGGATGGTAGGGGCTTTCCTTGAGGGAGGGAGTAGAGAGGAGTACGAGGCAATAGCCAAGGCTGTCAAGCTCAAGGTGGTGGTCAAGGACACTGACGAGATCGAGAGGCAGGGGCTCGACTTCGCCTTGAAGGTTAGCCAGCTGGTGATTCCAGAGAGCGGAGGGGTTATTGTGGAGAAGCAAGTATACAACTGGCATGCTGCAGCTGGCGTTGCAGCGGCGGTATCCATCGCTGCAGTCGCCTACTGGTATGGCAGGCGACGAAGGAGGTGGTGATACCAGGAGAAAGATACCTGTGCCTGAACCACTTTAATTGCGAAACCTCAGCATATAGTTTATACTGAACTATAGAGAAGAAACACGGTTATTTATTGGTGATAGGGTTTATACTGAACTGCTGAGAGCATGGAGAGGGATACAATGACACCGAAGCTGAGATTGCTGCAGATCAGTAAAGAGTCTTATAAGCAGGTTGAAGAACGAGTCTGTGTCCGTGTCTGAGTCTGTATCCGCGTCCGAGTCATCCCAATGGGATGAAAATTGGAGTACCATCTGAACAATGACCTTCAGAATACATGTATACATGTATAACATCATATATACAAATCTGATGCTTTGTTTAGTAAAATTACCAGTGTAGGTGGAAGGTAGAAACCTTGGATTAATAATCAAGTTTGCAGCTGTTAGGTTGGTTGGTTGTGAAAACAACCTACAAACAAGTCACTTGTGGTTAGAACCAAAATGCAGGACAAACTAAATGGTAGCTAGCAGCAGTGATAGACAACAATTGATTGACAACTGAAGATGGAAATTAATATCCAGATCTCTCATTCATCATAAATTAGACAAATGCATATCATCTGTCATTATTGTTTAGTTATCAAAACACATGATTTATATTGGAAATTACTAAGAACACCACCAAAAGTGATAGGGACAATCACATGATAGGGACATCACACATCTCACACAGCCATCTCCTTTTTCTCTTCTTCCTCCTACATAAATTTTTCTTCCTCTTCCTCTTGCAGTCTCTTGCACTTACAACCAAATCGAAGACGACTTCTTCTTCCTATTTTCATTTCTAAATGTGTTTTTAGGTCTTTGAACAAAAGAATTTTTAGGTTTTTTAGATTTCAAACTAATGTAGAGTCCATTTTTATTCACCCACCAAAACTTAGGTGATGTTTTTCATTCCATTCAAGGGTTGCCATGTGTCAACCTAAAACTATTTTTTTTCATTATTATGAGGTGAGAAAAATTAAATAAAAAATAAAAGTAATTTTAGATTGACATATGACAATCCTTGTGAGGAATGGTGAACATCACCCAAATTTTAGTGGGGTAAACAAAAATAGACTCATTAATGTATGTTTTGATTATATATTTCGAACACAATTATTGGTGATTTTGAACCAAATTCTAGGGGTTTGAAAGTCCATGAATTTGTCAGTCGGATCGGACGACAAAAAACTGTCAGAATCCTGGCATTCCTGAGACTTAGTTCCCCTATGTTCATTTATACATACTAAATGAATATTATTTTTTTTGTTACAGTCGCGAAAGTCATGTTGAAGGAAAGAAGATAAATTTTTCGATGGAGTCGGAGCGTAGAGCACGACAAGAGCAACGACTACATGGACTTATAGCAATGACTGCATAGACTACTATCATAGTTATGAGCACTCAAGGGTGGTGAACCCAGGCCAATCGGAAGAGGTGGAGAGACGCGCAAAGAAGCACGAGAATAGGACAAAGGGTTGAATGTTTATATTAATTGGCTTCTATTAACTCAAATTAAGCTCAATGCATGAACGAACTTGGGATGTGTATGAACAAAAGGCTCCTGCATCGAGTAGTTGCCGAGTAGCAATTTTTTGTATTTTAAGCTCAATGGACTTGTAAACACCCTGACTTTTTATAATTTAATTTTAGAATTTTAATTATTGGTATTTATGAATTACTGAGTTTAAGGAAGATTTTTTGTAATTTTTAGCTAATTATAATTAATATTTGTTTATAGATTTATATTTTTGTGTATTAAATTAATTATTAAAATAGTACAAAAATTATATTTTTGAATGTAAAACTAATAATAGAATATTGTGTAATTTTTCTGAAATTTATTGAGGTCTAAAACTATTTTTTTGATAGCTATATATATATATATATATATATATATATATATATATATATATATATATATAGATAGATAGATTTATAATAAACCGAACCAACCTAAACCAAATTAGACTAACCAAAACCGGATATTTTTGAACCGTTTCTATAATAGTAGAGATATACCGTAACCTCGACTTTTTATTTATTATTATTTTTATTACAACTACTACTACGGGCGGTTATTATCACTTGGGATAGTTGCAAACACAAACTCGAAATGTAAGCAGTGGCCCATTGTTAATCCCTTAACCCAAATCCACTATAGATTATTCCTCCTTCCCTCCCCCCTTCCTTCACCAGTCATCACCACCACCGCCAACCATGACCGAAACCCTATCGGATCCCCAGCAACCAGAGCCCCAACCCGCCCCGGCGAAGCCCCGGCCGAAGAAGAAGCCCCGCCGCACCCCCCTGCCGGACCCGAACCCGAACCCGGACCCTCCCGCCCGGCCCGACCCGGCGACCCGCGTGGTCCCCCGTCCGCTCTCCTTCCCTGGCGAGCTCTCCGCTGCGCTCCACCACCTCCGGCGCAGCGACCCCCTCCTCTCCCCCCTCCTCGACTCCCACCCCCTCCCCTCCCTCCACCCCTTCCTCCCCCCCTTCCTCACCCTCGCCCGCTCCATCCTCCACCAGCAGCTCGCCTTCAAGGCCGCCGCCTCCGCCTACTCCCGCTTCCTCTCCCTCTGCGGCGGCGCCGAGGCCCACGTCACCCCCGCCGCCGTCCTCTCCCTCTCCCTCCCCGACCTCCGCAACGTCGGCATCTCCAAGCGCAAGGCCGGCTACCTCCACGACCTCGCCAAGAAGTTCCACACGGGCCTCCTCTCCGACGAGGCCATACTATCCATGGACGACAGGTCGGTCACCTCCCTGCTCACCATGGTGGAGGGGATCGGGGCGTGGTCGGTGCACATGTTCCTCATCTTCAGCCTGCACCGCCCCGACGTGCTGCCCGTCGGGGACCAGGGGGTCAGGAAGGGGGTGCAGATGCTGTACGGTCTGGAGGAGACGCCAAGGCCGTCGCAGATGGAGAGGCTGTGCGAGCGGTGGAGGCCGTACCGGTCCGTCGGGAGCTGGTACATGTGGCGGCTGAGCGAGGGGAGGGGCGGCCCCGGCGACGGGACGGGGCAGATCCAGCTCCAGCATCATCCTCAGCTTCTTCTCGACAATGGCCAGGTCTTGTTTTCTTACTCCTATAATCTTGCTCTCTTTTTTTTCTTCTGCCAATTTAATTCGTGATTTTGATTCATATTAATGGTGACCCCAAGTCCTTACCTTTTGTACTAGTTATGGATGTAGTTAGCTAGACGTATTCCCACGGTGTATGATGTTTTTCGGGATATTTTGTGCTGATTGACGTGTATGATGTTTTTCGGGATATTTTGTGCTGATTGATTGATGAGAATAGCAAATGATAAGATTTTGAAATAGAACAAAAATATAGGGTTAGCTACTTGAATCATTTTCTCTCGTACTCGGCTCTATTTAGGGTCATGTTAAACTCTCGAATATAAAGGTTTTAAAATTAGATTAAAAAAATAGAGTATATGAAATATAACTTCAACGGACTTCGAAAAGAAATGAAGTAGGAGTGCATACCGATACGTAGGAGGCATGATTTCTAGTATTTATAATCATCTATCATGGTGGAAAGATTGAAAAGGATGTTGTTCATAAAATTAAAATATAGTGGTTAAAAAGGAAGGGTGTTTTATGATTGCAGAATATCCTTGATGTTGAAAGAAAGAAAAAATCTATAAGACAAATTACTAATGAGCATGCTTTATATATTATAGTGTTTGGCAAGTAAAAAGAATTTATGCCCACTCGATGATCTTAGTTGAAATGAGAATGCTGAGATGGCTAGGTGACAATACATTTATATGTAGGTATAAGAAATAAGTGAATTCATGGAAAGTTGAAGGAGTCTTCTTAAGGAGAAAATCTTTTTTGGTTGTTTAGATATGTGAAGCGTAGATGAATATATGCATCGATTAGGAGGAAAAATATGACATTGGTCAAAGGAGCTGCTAGAAATAGGTGTAGCACTAAATGAGTGTGGATCAAGGTTCCAAAAAAAGGATATGATTTTTGTTAATGTTACGGAAACGTAGCCCTTAAGAGATTAATGGAAAAAAATAATTCAAATAGCTGACACCAAAGAATTTAATGCGTGTTTGGTAGCCCGAAAATGGGCTGAAAGTGGTGTATTTTTCACTTTTGAGCTGAACTCGGGAGAGTTCAGCTGTTTGGTTTGGTCATGGAAGAAAGTGGATTTTGCTTGATTAGACCGGATGCAGTTTCCTGCCCCTCATTCTTTTCCCACTTTTGAGATCCAATTTTTTTTTTGGGAACTCATTGAAACTGCTCCGAGAAGCCTCAAAAATAGAAACGTGGTTGAAATATTTGGGCTGTTTTCAGTCCCCCATCCCCCCCCCATCGAAACCTCGGTAGGCTCTTCCAGCGCCTCTGGACCGACGACGACGAGATCGTCATCCTCGAGGGGCTTCCTCGACTTCGTCGCCTCTTCCGCCTACGCCAATGTCGTGGAGTAGAGGAGGGTCAGAAGGGACGGCCGTGTCTAGGAGAAGAGGAGGGTCAGGAGGGCGGCGTCGAGGAGGAAAGGAGGGTTGGGAGGGATGGACGCATCGAGGAGAGAAAGGAGGGTTGGGAGGGATGGACGCATCGAGGAGAGAAAGGAGGGTTGGGAGGGATGGACGCATCGAGGAGGAGAGGAGGGTGAGGAGGAGGGTGAGGAGGGAAGGCCGCGTCGAGGTGTTGGTAGTTCTCAAGGAGTGTATGACCAAATTAGGATAATATTTGGAACACTGAGCTGTTTATATTGTTTGGTTGTTTATAACTTTATATAGACAAATTATTTGAGAAATTAATGAGATAATGCTTTAGTGTCGGTTGTTTAGATAGACAATTTATTGTTATAACTAGAGGCTTTCGGGATGTAATTTATCTTCTGTACCTAACATTAATATGAGAAATCTAATAAATAAAACAATTAATTCAGCAACACATAATAATTTATTTGTCAATGTAATTTATCTTCAATATAATTTTGTACAAACATCAAAATATTTGTCAATGTAATTTATCTTGAATATAATTTTTCTTCATTTATGAGAATATAAATTTTTATTTCATTAACTATTTGAGAAAATTTGTATAGCCATCTATTTGTGTTAAAAAAAACCAACTTCCACTTTCATTGTAACAACCAAACAAAGAAGCTACTAGAAACTCCATTTTCAACAACCATCAAAACAACCAAACTATTTTTTTCTCCACTCCCATTTCTTCCAATTCCACTATCCAAGCAACATTTTGAAAGTCAAAACTTATACGTACACAAACCTCACTTTTTATCTTTTACACTTTCGTGCAACCAAACAACCCCTTAGGATTAAGTCTTTGTTGTTATATAAATATTCGTAAATGACTTCTTAATATTCTCTTTGTTGTCTCAAATGATTCTGTTGGTGATTAATAGGGAATTTGCTAATGCTTTATTATAATCTTCTAGTTGCATAGGGCAATGTGATAAATTCACCAAAGATTTCCCTTTCCATTTAGTGATTTTGAATTGTTGTCTTGGTGATGCTATGGTCAAGGTGTATAATGGGCCAAGAGGCCCGGAACCTGGCTCGGGCCTGGCCCGGTCAACGCATGTTTGGGCCGGCCTGGACCGGCTCGATCCACCAATATAACGGGTCTGGGGTGGGTCCATATTTTTGGCCCGAAAGTCCGGCCTTGCCCGGCCCGGTTCAAGAACCGGTCCGAACCGGTTAAACACGCTGAGCCCGTTTCACCTGGTTTGGTCCTCCGATCCGGTTCAGACTCGGGTGAACCCTGTACCATATGCATTAAAAATAAAAAATTGTAAATAGAGAGGGTGAGATTCGAACCCATGACCTCCTTGGGAACAAACTTTTCCTCTTAAGTTTCTTTCCCTAACCATTCATTTCAATTCATTTTGTGTTTTAAACACACATAAATGAGATAAACATATATAAAAAAAATTCACGGGCCGACCCGGCCAAACCGTGAACTGGCTCGGACCCAGACCGGTTCGGCCCGTTCCACCCCGGACCTGATCATGGGCCCGGACTAGGTCCTTATATTTTTTGACCGGGCGGCCCACTTCTCCTCACGGGCTGAGCCCGAACCGAACCAAACCCGGTCAAATTCGGTCAGCGTGGGACGCGGGCCGGCTCGGCCCGGCCCTATTAACACCATGATGCTATGGTGAGGTTGCTAATGCTGCTATTTGAATTTTTAGTTATAAATGGTAGATTAGGCTCTAGCTTTAGCTTCAGGAGGTGATGCCTTTTGTGCAATTACTAGGTGCTGTTCAATTAGATTTAGCCTGCATTTTGTTTAATCATGTTAAGACTTGTGACTTTAGGGGATTATATGACTCGAGTTACTTGCCGTCAACTTATTGTCTTCTTGTAGAATTTTACTTGAGTAGCTACTATTATTTTTTCACACTTCATATTCTTTACTTATATTTGTTCACACTTCACATTGTTTACGAACAAAATAACCCAGTCCACATTCTTATAAAATTGTAGTGAATTCTTGGAGGATGCTCCTTGGTTGCATGAGCTTAAAGTGCAATCCAAAAGGTATGTCTACATACTTGTTAGGTGGCCACCTAGATTTTATGGCATGTCATTTCATGCTCATAACTACCTTGGCTAGGAATTTGGCACCAACATAGAGGATTGACATCAGGTCGATAGCCGGTCGTAAAATTGTGTCAAATATTGTATGAAGCTTTCTTATGCTCCATACTTGACCCCACTCTAATAAGATAAGGCTTCGACGACGATGATGATAAAAATGGTGATAATAAACGACAACTTCTTGATTTATTTTCTAAGTTTCTTTAATATGTCCAATTGTTGTCTTAGGGGATGAAATAGGGGAACTTGCAATGCTGCTAGTAGAAACTTGTAGTTACAGATGACGATGTGAGAAACTCATCATATATTTCCTTCTCTATTTTATGATGTAAAGTTATTTTCTTGGTTATAATATGTGGGGTTGCTAATGCGGCTACTTATGCTAGATTAGGGTTTAACTTTAGCTTCAATTCTATGATGTCCTGTGGTGAAATTATCTGGTGTCAAGGAAGCACGTGTGGTCTAAAAACTGTACCATATCGCATCATGACGAGCATGTATTGGATACTACATAGACACTCCAAATTAGACTAGGACACCAAAAATGCCATTTCGTGTTCGTGCAGGACAGCCTGGTGTTGTTCAATTAGATTATGACTGCATTTCGTTTAATCATGTTAGAATTTGTGACTGTAGGGGATCACATGACTTGAGTTGTCAACTTGTTATGTTCCTGCACAGCTTTGCTTGAGTGGCTAGTATTACTTGTTCACACTGCACAGTGGTTATGGATAGAATGTAGCCTACATTAAAGCATAGTTTAAATGGAAGATGATAATATTTACAATTTAGGTATATTCTTAGTAGGTCTACCATATTCAAAGAGGTATGGAAGAGAAGGTATGCTATATGAACCTTATCTCCTTAAGATGGAATCAGATATGAAGCATAAAAGCTCGAAAGAATTGATCTAGCAAAATTTATGACGAGTATGCTCTGCTGTTTCTGCAAATGTTCCTAGCATGTTGCAGATGGTTCTAAAAAGCTTAGTATATTATCTAGTTATCAGAATTATGAAGAGAAGATGTAAAGGTCATGTGGATAGGTACACAAGTGCCGAAAAATGGAAGTTGGGCCATTAACCTGAACTTTTTGGAATTCCATTCCATTCATGCAACTTAACCTTTATACCATTTCACTTGCTATGTGAATGGCTATAGAAGATGGAAATGAAACTAGATGATTGCACAAATCTATGACTACAGAAGTGGAAGTTCTCAGACTTTTCTCAGTATTTCTTGGTTTAGAGGGTGTTTTGTGATCCTAAAGAATTAAGAAAAGCTTAATCCTAGTTCTTTAATTACTGTGTCTTGTATCTGAATGAGTCCTATGGAAAATTCCATTTACAGCCCTCTTCATATTTTCCTTGCTTTATAGATAAAAGATTGCAACCATTTCCTGCTCAACTTTTGTATGGGTGACTTGGTGATAGAAAATTTTGGCAGTGCCTCGAGGTAGAGATAGGAGAATACATTTTGAAATCTAGTTTACACATAAAATCTCCTATACCCAGTATTTTCTGTCATAAATTATACTGTTTCCCTCTTAAACTAAAGAAAAGTATTCAGTGGAACTTGAAATTAGTAAGTATGCTTTTCCTCTCTTGAACTAAAGAAAGTATTCTCGAGAATTTGAAAATTAGTAAGTAAGCTCACCTTTATATATTTACTTCCCTTGGGGTGGGGGGTTAGTCAATTGGGGTATCCATATCACAAGGCATGGTTAATGAATCTGGTGTTAGTGGTTGTGGTTGTTTCATGTGGTTTCCAAATCTACCATTAGTCAATAGTGATTTTGACAAATCAAGAAGATTGTGATTTTAAAATCACATCTTTCTAATATCATTCATTTTATCCAACAAAACCACATCCTAAGTTGGTGTGATTCTAAAAGCAATCAATCTGTCATCGTGTATCTCTTTCCTTCCTGTGTCCTTCATAGCAATCTCCTTCCTTCCTGCTAGGCACTACTGTTCCTTCCTCCACCGGGTTTCTACTGTCAAATCCTAAACTTTTTTTTTTTCTAGCTTCTTTATAGGATTGACTACTGAAAACTTTCATGCACCCATCTTTATATATATCCATATGCACTTTACACCACTTCTTGATTTTGGCACACACTACCTGAACCTAGTACTAGCCAACATTACCCATTCTGCAATCTGCCTCCCTCTCCACACTCGCTACCGCATTGTGGTCTGCTTCCTAGACATCTTTCTTATCTCCGGTCTCAAGCACAATGTCATTTTTCTTCGCAACCTCACAAGGGTTCTAGGTCGCAGTCAACTCTATGGACTTCACTAGCATTTTCTTCCTGTCTATTGTGAGTGGTGGTGCCACTGAGAAGTCAATAGAGAAGTATCATGGCAGTGATGCGATACTTGGATGTCTCTGGTGTTGATGCGATACTTGGACTCCTGTAGAAAGAATGCTCATCAACTATTTACATGCAGATTGAATGCCATTTGGTATTTTAATGTGAAGATTTTATGAATAAATTTGTATGTCTTCTACAAATCAGAATACAAATCAGAATGGGACATTTGAATCATTTGGTTCAAGCAAATTAGTTCTATGAAATGTCCAAACAATAACTCATTCTCCTGGCTATCTTGGGTTATATTTTTAATGGCCTAAATGGTGGTTTGATGTCAAAAAATGTTGATGGTAAAAATAGGCTGGTTTGGGCACATATAATACCGATCGGGATGGGGAAGAATCAGTTACCGATGGTGAATCATCAGTTACCGTAGGGGTGAGAGGGCGCATCACATCACTGTTGCTCGCCTTCTCACCCTCACTGTCACTCTCCTCAGGAAGCTCGGTACCTTCATGCCAGAGAGTATGGTGACATCTGGGTTACGGCTAAAATCCTTGAACCCGAGTTTAAGGGACTGGTTGGTGGTGGCACTAACCATCATTCTCCTCCAAAGGGGGATTTTAGTAAATAACCAAATATAACACTCGGGCTAAGGGTTAAGTAGTTAATTTTTCTTACATCTCCACCCCCAGAGGCCCCGTCGGTGGAACCGGTGAACCACGCGAGCTGGTTAGATGTGTGGGGCAGAGGGCTCGTAGTACCCCCCTTTCTTTTCTTGATCCAGCCTTTTCTTCCTGGGATTGTAGCCAGGGATCGTCGACTAGGACTACTGGGGTATCTAATCCCATTTGCTCCCCTAGCTTTCGTCTCTCAGTATCAGTGTCGGGTTTCATTATTAGAAATAGATTGATTGACCATTTTGTTGATTCAGGCCTCGGGGTTTGCTGCGTGGACTTCCTATGCATTTCCTACATAGTGCAATGGAACCCAGCTGATTAGTCGTACCTATATTGTAATAATATGAATGACTCGCTATTCACTCGGTTTCTGGTCAATAATAAGATTATGTAGGAGAGATGGCCGAGTGGTTCAAGGCGTAGCACTGGAACTACTATGTAGGGATGGATGAATACTCCTCTCCAAAATACGCTTTTTGATCAGTGATTCACCGGACATTACATTCAGGAATCCAACCTTATTCTCAAACCTGGTGGCTCGCTTCATGCATCCTCTGTCTTACCGCGGCTGCTGGCACAGAGTTAGCCGATGCTTATTCCTCAGATATCGTCATTGCTTCTTCTCGAGAAAAGAAGTTCACGACCCGTGGGCCTTCTACCTCCACGCGGCATTGCTCCGTCAGGCTTTTGCCACTCCAAGCATGATCTTCGGTGAGCTTGAGCTTCATTTCTGCAGGACAGGATGATCCGACCTACTCAGCTCCCTCGGCGAGGTAAGATCAACCCATTCCTGGTGGGGGAGTCTATACGTGTAGTGTAGTATCTTGCAGTGTAGTCAAAGGCGCGCCTCAGGCGCCCCTTGCTCCTAGGCGCAGGGGCAGCGCCTCAGCGCACTCCAGGCGAGGCGCAATTCTTAAGACGCACCTAAGGCGCGCCTAGGTGCGCCTTTTTCGAGCGCCTTGGAATAGCTAAGGCGCGCCTAGACGCGCCTTGAAAATCTTGTGAAAAAATAACATGTTTAGACTATTTTTTTAACTGTTGTACTGTTTTTAGACTGTTTTTTGAACTGATGTACTTTTTTTTATTGTTTTCTCTCTCACTCAATTCAAAGTGATTGCAACCTAGACATGGGAGAATTTGAAGCACACATGTTTATCAATGTAGAAATCCAATGTGAAATATATATATATATATATATATATATATATATATATATTATATATATATATATATATATATTTGCGCCTCAATGTCGCTCGGTGCGCGTCTTAAGTGCGCCTTGCGCCTAGGGCGATTTGGACCCTTTGCGCCTTGAGTGCGCCTTGCGCCTTTGACTACCTTGGTATCTTGTACCCTTCCACACCATATTCTTTCTTTCACAATTCGGCCGGTTGGTCTTTTAGTTTCGATATCTTTGAATATGAACAGAAAAGAGAGGATAGGCTCACTACATTAAAAGATATGGGAATGCCCATACATAAAATAAATAATTGAGCGTGAGAACCAAATGAATTGAAAGATTCATGTTTGGCTCGGCAAACCACAATGCTAGCAGATGCGGTCCTCCGTTTTTCTTTTCATTAATAAAACCTGCATGTTATTATGGACCGTGGTTACCTTTTTTTCTTATCAACAATATCTCTATTCTACGTTGGAAAATGAAAAATAAGACTTGTGTGACTTGAGTTTTTTTGGAAAAAGCCCTTTATCGGATTTGAACCGATGACTTACGCCTTACCTTGGCGTTACCGAGGCTTGTCATCCAGGAACCCGTTCGGAAATACCGTAATGAAAGGAACATAGGAGTTTGTGGCTAGGTATTTGACCAGTTTTGTCGCAATAACCCATCATCAGGGATAACTTCCTCTTCGATCCAAGAAAAATAATTGTTCCCTTGTGTTCTTCTGTCCATCTGTCAGCTTTTAAGCTATAACATTATATTTTTCATAGAATATCGTTATTAACTTTATAAACATAAAGCTAGTGGTTAAGACGTAGTTATTAGTTCATTTCTTAGATTGCGATTATGAAAACAAATTGAAGGTGTGATATCAATATCACAGTCACAATCCAAGCATTGTAGAATCACCGTGTTTTGCTTGAAATGACCATGTGATTTTGAAATCACAAACAAATTGCAGTTCTCAATCCTAGTTGATTACCCCCCTCCCTCTTTGTGTCTATTTCTTCTAGAATAAGTGGACAATATGTTGCATGGATATGTCAACACTAATTATAATATAAATTGATATAATAAGTATATTTGTTGTTGTAAAATTTTGATAAATTTGTCATTGTAGGAAATTTGATACTGATTTAAAAACACATAATGAACGTGGTTTCATGATCATAATCACAATCCCATTGTTTGTAGAATTACTTTGTTTTACTTGTCAACACTGTTATTGTGATTATAAAATCATATACCCACACACTTTTTGGAAATCTATTATGACTCCCCACCCCTACCTATACAAACCCCCCCCCCCCCCCCCCCCCCCCCCCCCCCCACACACACACACACACACACACACCCCCCCCACACACCCACCCACACACCCAAAAAAAAAAGTAAATACTAAATTCTCTCTTTTTTCCTTGGAAGTAGGTATACTCTGGAATAACTCTCTTGATTACATTGTAACAAACAAGGATTTCTGTGCTCTCTTAAGTCATTGTAATATGCAACATGGATTTCACTTGTATGATTGTATCCATTCCCCACAAAGAGCATCCAATTCCTCCACAAATATATTGGTTAGAGAACTATTAAATCCATGAATATTGGATGAAATCAAACATTGTCATTGACTATGATAGGAAACTTTCCCCTTTCTTTATTCGGCTTTTAAAGGCTGATACCAGTTCATGTAAGCGATATGGAATTGGATTTTAGCTAAAATGATCCAAAATTGCATGATAAGATTGGTACTGGCTGATGGCTCTATTTCAAGTTATAGGGAAGTTTTGGTTCCAGTACCACTGGTAAAATTGACTAAAGTTGCCCAAAACTGGTAAAAACTAACTAAAGTTGGCAAGTTGCCTAAAACTTGTCAAATCAGATGCTTTCGAGTTTTAAGCCTTGTTTTTTACATTACAATTCAAGTTCAGTCAGATAATATATTTTAAATTAATTTTTTCTCTCTGCTTCTATTCATCTATTATCTATCTGATGGCAACAATGTTTTTATGGGAAATAATTACAAGTATATGTAACCTCTAAACAAAAGTTAATCTACATATATGGGTGCTGTGTAATCTCAAGCACTGTCAAACATGCTTAAATGGAATGCTTTTGAAAAGTTTTTTTGTACTCATATTGGATCCAGATTCTTTCTATAAGGCTTTATGTTAATCCTATGGATCTGTTGTTAAACTTCGTCTATGTTGTGCTTAATATATTACCTTTTGTTGGGAACGAAACGCGGAAACCGTGGTTCAAACCAGAGAGTACCTGCGAGAGAACCGAGCAAAATGCACAAATCAAAAAATACCAAACACAAATCGCAAACACAAAGATTTTTACGTGGAAAACCCAGATGAAAAAAACCACGGGATGATCGGAGTCCAACCCTGAAGAACCTCCACTAATGGAATAAAGAGATTACACCCTCTACAAGCTCCTCACCGATCCAACACGGATCACCGCAACTCTTTGGAACAGAAAATAAATTACAACCACGAAGAAAAAAGAGAATGAGAAATGTCCCAAATTGATCTCCTTCTCCGAAACGACCTTCAATCCTTCTTTCTCCTCTCCAAAGTTGCAATGGCACTCTTGCCACCTTTTTTCCTCTCTCTTTGTTGTATATTGCATGAGCCTTTTTATAAACCCTTGCATGAATTAGGGTTTCCATATAGAAATCTATATATGGAAGCCAAAATTATTTATGGAAATCTAATTACATTCAATCATATATTTAATGGAAATCAAATCATAAATTAGCTTACCATAAATTGAAAATCCAATTATATGGAAAGTTAATATATGAAAGATCCAATCATAAATATATAATTAAAGTCAAAGATAAAAATCCAATATAATATTTGTTTACCATAAATGTTCCAATCACGGCGCTCGATGCACTTTTCGAGCTTTTCCGACACACGGATGATACTTGTCGCACTCCAGGGTATTCTCCACATAGGTTGGGAACCCCACCAACTCCAACAAATCTCCCCCTTCACAACTATGTGGAGGGGGTCGTCATCCCGACGATCCGCCTGCAGTACTCAAACTTTCTCCTTAGAAGAATCTTTGTGAATATGTCTGGTCCGTTGTCATCTGTATGAACCTTCTCAAGCGTTGCTTCCTTCTTTTCCACAATATCCCGTATCCAATGATACTGGGTCTCAATGTGCTTGGACCGGATATGAAATGTCTGGTTCTTCACAAGGTGAATAGCACTCTGACTATCGTAAAGCAAAGTATATTGCTCTTGCTTTAGCCAAATTTTCTGCAACTACTTCATCGACAACAACTCCTTGCAAGCTTCCGTCGCCGCAATCTACTCTGCCTCTGTCGTCGACAAGGCAACACATTTCTGTAATAGCGACTGCCACGATACTGCTCCACTAGCAAACATCATCGCATAGCCCGAAGTCGACCGCCTCGTGTCTACATCTCTAGCCATATCAGCGTCGGTATATCCAACCAGCTTCGGCTCGTCACCACCAAAAAAAAGTCTCCAATCGGCAGTGCCATGATGATATCGTAGAATTCACTTGACCCCACTTTAATGTACTCTTCCAGGATTGGAAGTATACCTGCTAACTGTGCCAACTGCGTGAGCGATGTCTGACCTCGTACACACCATAGCATACATAAGGCTCCCCACAGCTGAGATATATGGAACCCGCTCCATATCTTCCTTCTCGTCCTCGGTAGATGGATACTGCTCCTCAGTGAACTTAAAGTGAGCCGCAAGGGGTTACTCACTTTCTTTGACCCGTCCATCCCGAAACACTGAAGTACCCGATGAATGTACTTCTTTTGGGACAAGTGTAGCAGCTTGGACTCTCTCTCTCGGCTGATCTCCATCCCAAGAATAGTCTTCGTTGTGCCCAAATCCTTCATAGAGAAGATCGCGCCCAGTTGACGCTTCAACTCCGCTATCCTTGTGGCATTCCGACCCACCAGTAGCATATCATCAACATAGAGCAGTAAAATGATGAAATCATCTTCGGCAAAGTACCTCACAAATACACAGTGGTCCGACGTCGTCCGTGCGTAACCATGCTCTCCCATAAACGACTCGAACTTCCTGTATCACTGCCTCGGAGCCTGCTTCAGGCCATACAAGCTCTTTCTCAACTGGCAGACCAAGTGTGACTTGCCCTTCTCACATAATCCCTCTGGCTGCTCTATGTACAACTCCTTAAGATCACCGTGGAAGAATGTCGTCTTCACGTCCATTTGCTCGACCTCTAAGTCGAAATTGGCTGCCAATGCTAGCACCACCCGAATAGACGGCTGCATGACGACTGGCGAAAAGATCTCATCATAATCTACGCTTTTTCGCTGACCGTAGCCTTTAACTACCAGTCTCGTTTTGTATCGAGGGCGAGTAGCATCATCTGTCTGCTTCATTCTGAACACCCATCGATTCTTCAAAGCCTTCTTGCCCTTTGGCAACCTCACCAGATCTTAAGTAGAGTTAGCCTCCAAGGAACTCATTTCCTCCTGCATGTCTTCCATATACTCCTGCCTGTGTTCGTCTTCCATAGCCTTTGCAAAACTTTTGGGTTCTCCACCTTCAGTCAGTAGCACATACTCACCCGGTGAGTATCTCGTAGATGGTCGACGCTCTCTATCGCTCCTCCTCAATGGAACCACTGGTGCTGACTGTATACCAATAGCCTCCTCTTCAGGAACTGCCTCCTCGACATGCTCATCCTCCTGAAGATCATCTTGACCACCATCAGCAGGCTGATGATCAAGGTTAAGAGCAACTTCATGTACTGGCTCCCCATAACTGGATCCTTTGCGATGTCCTCTGGAAATTGCTCGAAGCGAAATGACTCTAACTCAGGCAATTCCTCAGCCTCGGAAGGCATCTCGGAATCCTGAGTGTTGGTCATGGTCTGATCCTCGACGAATACCACGTCCCTGTTTCTGTAGAGCTTTCTTCCCATTAGGTCGTAGAGTCTATAGCCAAACCCATCCCGACCGTAACCGACAAAGACGCACCGCCTCGTCTTCGGCTCAAGTTTGGATCTCTCGTCCTTAGGTATATGCACGAAGGCCTTGCAACCAAACATTCGCAAGTGATTGTATGACGCCTCTTTGCCGTACCACACTTTGTCAGGCACATCACCCTGCAAAGGAGCACTAGGAGATAAATTAATTATATAAACAACTGTGTAAAGAGCCTCACCCCAATAGCTGCTCGACAATTTTGCTTCTGACAACAAACACCGTCCCTCTCCATCAGCGTCATGTTCATCCGCTCCGCTACATCATCTAGCTGAGGTGTCTTTGGCGGACTCTTCTGATTTCGTATCCCTTGCTCTCTGCAGTATGCATCAAAGGGACCGATATATTCGCCGTCATTGTCCGACCGAACACATAGCAGCTTCTTGTCCGTTTTTCTTTCAACGGAGGCCTGAAACTCCTTAAAAGTGGGCCATACATGATCCTTGGTCTTTAAGGCTAGACCCAAACCTTCCTGGAACAATCATCAATAAAAGTTACAAAGTAAGAGGCACCACCAATGGATTTTACTTTCATAGGACCGCAGACATCCGAGTGAATCAACTCGAGCAACGCCGGCTTCCTTGAACTTGGATGACTTTTGAAAGACACCATATTTTGCTTTTCCGCCAAACAGTGCGTGCACCTTTCCAATTTTGTAGACTTTAGTCCTGGAATCACCTTCTTGTTCACCAAGTAGCTCATCCCCTTCTCGCTGATATTACTGAGCCGTCTGTGCCATAACTCGGTAGACACATCAGTAGTTGCATTTATCTCCTGTGCCTCCTGTGCGCTTCCTTCCATATAGTAGAGTCCGGACCTCTTGCTTCCTCTAGCAATCACCATCGAACCTCTAGAAAGCTTCTACTAATTGTTCTCGAAGAGATTGAAGAAACTCTCGTCATCCAACCTTCCAACCGACACCAGGTTGAAACGGATATCAGGGATATGACAAACATCTTTCAGAACAAGAACTGCACCCGTCTTTGTCCTCAAATGCACATCTCCAATGGCAACTGCCTTCGACACATCTCAATTTTTCATCTTCAACACTCTATAATTGCCTGTTGTGTAAGTAGCAAATATTGTCATATTGTGAGATACGTGCGCTGAAGCACCTGAGTCCACCAGCCAAGAGTTGTCATCGCAGGCGAGGTTCATAACTACCTCATCACCTACAATGATCAGATCGCCTCCATGTGTCGAGACCGCCGTTGTAGTGTTCTTGCCCTGCTTCCCTTTGTCGTCCTTCTTCTCTCTTGCAAGCGAAACAGTTCCACTTGATGTGGCCCTTTTTGTCACAATGGTAACACTTCGAGTCCTCGTACCAACCCTTGGACCTTCTCCTGCTTTTGTCTCTATCACCGTCTAGACCCCTGTTTTTACCCCTTCTGCGGCTTTCTGAAACAAGCGCCTCTGAGTGGGATGTGGATGAAGTGGCCTGAGAACGTCTCCGCATCTCTTCATTCAGTACCCCGCTCTTGGCAAAATCCAGACTGACCACGCCTTCCGGAGCAGAAGCGATCATAGACACTCATACGGTCTCCCACGAGTCTGACAATGTATACAACAGACATAGTTCCTGAACCTCGTCGTCGAACTTGATTCCCATCGAGGATAGCTAGTCAACCACGCCTTGGAACTCACTCAAATGATCCGTAATGGACGTCCCATCTTTGTACCGCAGACCCGTTATCATCCGGATCAGGAACAATTTATTTACCCTGGTCTTCTTCGCATACAAAGATTCCAGCTTATCCCACAGTGTCCTCGCGTGCTCAATAGTGGCAACGTGGTTGTACACGTTCTCGTCAACGAACTGCCTGATGTACCTACACACATGTTTATGTTCGAACTTTCAGTTCTCTTCGGATTTGTCACTGGGCCTCTCGGAAGCAAATACTGGTAGATGCAGCTTCTTGACAAATAGCAGATCCTTCATCTTGCTCCTCCAGTAATGATAGTTGGTATCGTTCGGGTTTACCATGCGCACCGGCTTTGCGTCCATCTCTCCTCCCTGGTTTGCCTGTCAACTCCTGACATCCTTCTAAAATTCCAAAACCTGGCTCTGATACCACACTGTTGGGAACGAAATGCGGAAACCGTTTCCCAAACTATAAAGTATCTGCGAGAGAACCGAGCAAAACACACAAACCAAAAAACACCAAACACAAATCGCAGACACAGAGATTTTTACGTGGAAAATCCAGATGAAAAAATCACGGGACGATCGGAGTCCAACCCTGAAGAACCTCCACTAATGGAATAAAGAGATTAAACCCTCTACAAGCTCCTCACCGATCCAACACGGATCACCGCAACTCTTTGAAACTGAAAATAGATTACAACCACGAAGAAAAAAGATAATGAGAAATATCCCAAATTGATCTCCTTCTCCGAACGGCCTTCAATCATTCTTTCTCCTCTCCAAAGTTGCAATGGCACTCTTGTCACATTTCTCTCTCTTTGTTGTATATTGCATGAGCCTTTTTATAAACACTTGCATGAATTATGGTTTCCATATGAAAATCTATTTATGGAAGCCAAAAATATTTATGGAAATCCAATTACATTCAATCATATATTTAATGGAAATTAAATCATAAATTAGCTTACCATAAATTGGAAATTCAATTATATGGAAAGTTAATATATGAAAGATCTCAATCATAAATATATAATTAAAGTCAAAGATAAAAATTCAATATAATATTTGCTTACCATAAATGTTCGAATACAAGGCGCTCGATGCACTTCCCGAGCTTTTCCGACACACGGATGGCGCTCGTCGCACTCCGGGATATTCTCTACATAGGTTGGAAACCTCACCCACTCCAACACCTTTAATGCTGGACTTATGTTTCTCTAGATGATTGACAACAACGTAAGCTTTTTTAGATCTCTACTAAATGAAAGGACACTGAATGATGAAACCTTGTTCAATTTCAGTAAATGGGCTTTCATTTTTGGATAAATCTCCCCGCGTATAAATACTTTTGAAGAACATTGCTGATTTATAATGAGAACCCTTTTCGACTCTCCTCTTTCATGTTTTACCTTCTCTTGCTCTAAAATTCTTGTAATACAAAACTCTCCAGGATGTTACACAAGATTTGAATCTGGAGCCAAAATTTGTATCCAAGATAGATTGCACCAAAGAGGAGCGGGGTGAAATGGCGGCCAAAACCTTTGGTGGGAATGATTAGTCCCAAGTTTGTACCAGGGGGGCTGTCTGTGTTGATAATCTGCTCCTTAAAATGAAAATAGAGGCACATGTATCTTTTCGACTTGGCTCGGTCAAATCAGATCAAGCAAGCAGATGCAATCTTTTCTCTGTCATGGTGACTTAGCACCCTATAATTCTTCGTAGCTTTCCATCATCGCTTGTAACCATGTATCCATCCTTTGAAAAACTTTCCTGTTTTATTCTCTTTATTTCTGTTTCGACATAAAGTAATCCAACTGTACCATCTTTATCCAGTTCTTCTTGTTCCATTGTGTTTTATTACTTTATTTTTCAAGGTTATCCGCTGCTAATGCTAATCTCCATCCTAGAACAACTGGCATCCTTTTCCTCTAGAGAGCTACTCGCAACTTCCAAAAAGCAAACATAAAACCGTAGACACCATCACAATTAATCCTGAAATTGTCCTATTTAGTGCATTCTTAACACATCGGCAATCCCATCAACACCTAGAATCAAAATACCCATAACACATGGAAAGTACTCAAGGAATATTTTGTTCTACCCTTAACCAACCTTCTCCTTATAAATCCATCCTTCCCCTTTCCCTTTCCCTTCCTCTTCCCTCACACACAAATGGAGCTCATCCCCAAGACCAATTTTGGGGGCCATGCGGTGGAAGGGTGCGGGGAGTATATCCCTCCCCATCCTCCAACCCATCTGATGCCAGCTCCTATACGTGTGCTGCATGGGGTTGTCACCGCAACTTCCACCTTCGATCACACTACCGCGGTGGCTACATTCTTGATAAGGCTGAAGGGGAAGCAACTGGGTCTGATGTGCTCCTCTCACCGAAGAGTTTGGGAGAGGAGAATAAGAATAAGAGGTACAGGAGTAAGTTCAGTAGGGAGCAGAATGAGGGGATGGTGGAGCTGGCGGAGATGGTGGGGTGGAGGCTGAAGTGGAAGGAGGAAGGGCTCGTGGAGGAGGCATGCTAGAAGATTGGGGTCACCAGGGGTGTGTTCAAGATTTGGATGCACAACAACAAGCAACACTTCCTCGCATTCAAATCAAAAGTTATAGTGAAGCTGCTGTTGCCAATGCGATGGCGATGGCGATGGTGGCAGTGGTGAGAAGCATCCAATGGACAATTCTCCTACTGCTGCTGCTTAAGTGACTAGAAATAGGCACTTTATCTCTGGTGGTTATTTGTACTTTAGTTACGTGCTAGTAAATAAACAGATGTTTTAGACATCTTACACTTTGTATCAATTTTCCTTTTCTGTCACTTCTTTTAATCTTATACTCATCGTTGGCATTTGTGTCTTAGATT
The DNA here is from genome assembly GCA_036927795.1 of Iris macrosiphon. Classification (NCBI taxonomy): domain Eukaryota; kingdom Viridiplantae; phylum Streptophyta; class Magnoliopsida; order Asparagales; family Iridaceae; genus Iris; species Iris macrosiphon. The sequence goes on along the minus strand of JAYESA010000011.1, from coordinate 180,130,514 downwards.
CGGTTGAGCACTGAAACCATCCAATTTGGTGTAAAAGGAAATACATAAGAGTTATCATATACCGGAGGATGAGGTATAGATGTAGAGGATTGCCCAAGTCGTTAATAAGGGGCTTGCCTTTTAAATCAATCAGGGAAATGTCCAATCACACTTCATGAATTACTTCCATATAGGATGTCAATCGTGTCCCACCAATTTTCGTTACAGTGTTGATATTTTGTTAGTGGACTTGTTTTTTTGAAACCTCTCAGCTTTCAACAGGGAAAGGAGACGAATCTGGAATAAATTAATTTAAGAGAGAGTTGATTGAAAAACACATTGAGGCTTCATATTTCTTGCATCTTCTGTGTTTGAACTCTGCTACTAATGCCATTCGTTGGAAATAAGTGATTTGAATTGTCATATATGGTTACTGTACAATTTCGGTGTTTATAATACTTAGAGTGACTGGATTTTGATTAATGTTACCAATCTAGGAAAGGGTTTGCAGCAAACTTTGCCCAAAAGATTTACTTCTATTAGATTTACATGAAAACTGGTTATTGCGGTCTTATATTTCAAGCTGTTATTGTGGCAGCTATTACCCCCTTTAACTTCATTGTCTTGTGTTTTTCCTATCAATAGTATACTATTAAACTACCTAGTAAAAGGAGTTATTTAAGAGTTTGTCATATACAAGATAATTAATGGGAGAATGAGGTATAGATGTAGAGGATTGCCCTATTCTTAGATCTTAATAAGGGTCTTGCCTTTTAAATCAATCAGGGAAATGTCCAGTCACACCTCATGAATTAATTTCATATAGGATGCCAATCGTGTCCCACCAATTTTCAAAATGGTGTTGATATTGATGTTAGTGGACTTGTTTTTTTGGAAACCTCTCTGCTTTCAACAGGGATAGGAGACAAATCTGGAATAAATTAATTTAAAGAGATAGTAGATTGAAAAACACATTGAGGCTTCATATTTGTTACGTCTTATGAGTTCGAACTCTGCTACTAATGCCATTTGTTGGAAATAAGTGATTTGAATTGTCATATATGGTTACTGTACAATTTTGGTGTTTATAATACTTTGAGTGACTGGATTTTGATTATTGTTACCAATCTAGGACAGGGTTTGCAGCAAACTTTTGTCCAAAAGATTTACTACTATTAGATTTACATGAAAACTGGTTATTGCATTCTTATATTTCAAGCTGTTATTGTGGCAGCTATTACTTTAACTTCATTGTCTTGCGTTTTTCCTATCAATATTATACTATTAAACTTCCTAGTAAAAGAAGTTATATAAGAGTTTGTCATATACAAGATAATTAATGGGAGAATGAGGTATAGATGTACAGGATTGCTCTAGTCTTAAATCTTAATAAGGGGCTTGCCTTTTTAAGTCAATCGGGTAAAAGCCCAATCACACCTCATGCATTAATTCCTTATCAGATCCCAATTGTGTTCAAGCAATCTCCATAATGGTGTTGATATTGGTGTTGGTGGACTTGTTCTTCTGGCACCTCTCTGTTTTCATACAGGGATAGGAGGTAATGTGGGAGAAATTAAAGAGGATATGATACATTGTGAAACATGTTCAGTTTCATATTTGTTACATCTTACGAGTTTGAACTCTACTACTAATGCCATTTGTTGGGAAAAAGTGATTCGAATTGTCATATATGGACCCTCCCCACAATGATGGCTCTGTTGTCTTGGGGAGCGTTGAAGCTTGCTTCTTCTCCGGAGTTTTCTTGGTCATCAATACGAGTATATGTCCTTAATAGAACTGATTTGATTCTCAGAACAAGAGAAATTTCGTGCTTTTGTTACTGTACTATTTGGGTGTTTGTAATACCTGGAGTGACCTGATTTTAACTAATGTAACCTATTTAGGAAAGGGTTTGCAGCAAATTGTTGTCCAAACGACTTCTATTAGGTTTACATGGAAACTAGTCGTCACACTCTTTTATTTCAAGCTGTTATTGTGGCAGCTATTACCCTTTTAACTTCATTGTCTTGTGTTATTCCTATTAATAGTATATTATGATGTCCTCTTTTTTGTAATGTTTGTTTTGTACTTTGGTATGCATTAGTCTTTCTTCTTCACATTTTCATGATGTTCTTTGTTCTCTCTCTCTCTCTCTCTCTCTCTGAAAAGTCCGTTGATACCGGCGTGGGCCGATCCAGTAAGGAGGGTGAGGGTGCTTAAGTCACCTCAGGATTTTAAGTTTTTTGTCCTTCAAAATTTAAAATTCTAATTTGTCCTCTCGTTTCATAACATACTTCTCCTTTCATTGTCGTGTTCCTTTATGAATTTCCCCTTTTATCTATTATTGCCAACTTACACAGTTTCACATCGTCTCCACATCCTCTACTTGAGCCCTCCCGCTCTTCCTACCATTCCAACACAACCATTTCCGCCTCCAACATCCTCCAAAGCTCCAATTGCGGTGCCTCTCATTCTTCCTTCTCCAACAACAACTCTAACCCTGTCAGAGATTGAGGACGTGTTTATGTTTTATAAATTCCATATTAAACACCCCAATATGCTGTCTACAATGCACTATAACTGCAGTGTTTACCATGGTGTTTTAGTGATTGTACAACAATGTATATGATGTTGTGACCACAAAACAATACGGCCGTGACTGCCAATCAATGTTGTCGTTGATAATCACATTGGTTTTGTGGCCGAATTGCAGTTGTGTGTCCCTCTGACCAAAATTTCTGCATCCACCCTTTGATATAGATACATATTGGCTGTCTCAGATTGAATTTGCACTGAACAATGCGTAAAACTCAGTATCGGCTGATTATGTGAAACTAGGTCTTAGTTCTATACTTCTGGTCGAGTTTCAGCCGAGACAGACTGAAAACCTGCCAAACTGCCAATATATGGTTTCATTCAAACGAGCACTTAAAGGTCAGCCTTCGGTGAAAACCATATCCACATATTCTTTTGCTCAGTGGAAGGGTAAGTTTTATTGAAATGAAACTTGGTTTCCAAGAAGGAAAGCAAGATGAAAGGCAAAAATTAATATCGACATCTGATCATGATTAGGTCAGTCCCCATTAAATCTTCCTCATTTCCTGTCCGTAACATTGCTCAACTCATTTTATTTCAATGGCAATTAAATCACACAGAAAACATGCTGCCCTGCCCTTCCCTGGTGAATAATGGCATATAACTAGGATATTTTTACTATTACTCAACAATAGCATTAAGTGATGGTAAGATGTAGAGGGAAGAAAAATACGTATATATATATATAGGATGTGCAAGGTTCTTAGTAATTTACTGGTTGATTTGAAAAAGCAACACTTGTCTATTGGTTTTATTATTGACGTGATTAAGGGTATATATGATGGAGTTGTAACTAGTTTTAAAACAATTGGAAATTAATGTTGATGCATTCCCTATGTCAGTAACCTTGCATCAGATGTTGGCATTAGTCCACCTCTTTGCTACTTTCGGAGAAACTTAGCACATTCGTGATGAGATTGGTTGATGCAATAATAATAAGCTTTTAACATGACACTGGAAGAAGTAATACTTGGAAGAACATGAAATATATGAATTAGAAATTTAGCAACATTGCAAAGAAATGAAATTGTTTACAGTGATAGCCAAGAGAAACAAAAAAAGAAATTTAGCAACATTGCATTAGTCCACCTCTTTGCTACTTTCGGAGAAACTTAGCACATTCGCGATGAGATTGGTTGATGCAATAATAATAAGCTTTTGACATGACACTGGAAGAAGTAATACTTGGAAGAACATGAAATATATGAATTAGAAATTTAGCAACATTGCAAAGAAATGAAATTGTTTACAGTGATAGCCAAGAGAAACAAAAAAAGTAATCGTTTATGTCAAGTAAGATCAACATCCATTATAAGACAGTGACCTTTAGTAGAAGGTTGCTCATAGAATTGAAATGCAATTGTTAGTGGAGAAGTGCTTCTAGTGCGTCCTCCGATCATAAAATTCCTTAATAATTGAAAATAAAATTTCACAATAATTGGAAATAAATTTCCACAAGGCGATTATATGATAGGACATGCTTTACAAATTAGGAGGCAGCATATACAAATTAGGATTGCAACTCAAATGAGAATATTGAGATGAATGAGTGTCAATGAGTAGAAGATAGAATAATAATGTCAGAAGTTTGAGGTAGTTTTGTGTCTCAATTGTGTATGAAATGAGATAATATCAGTAGAGTGATAGGATCTCAGTTTTTTAGGGAACTGCTAGGAATATAGGTAGACAAAATAAATCAGTAGAGTGATTGGATCTCAGTTTTTTAGGGAACTTCTAGGAATATAGGAGACAAAAACAAACATGAATCAAGGCACAGAGGCAGTAAAAAAGAATTGCACAGCAGGTGGTCCTTGAGAAAGCTGGAATGTGGATAACAGATGCGTGGACCTTAAGCTTTTGATATAGATGCTTTCTTGTTGTTTTAGTACACCACAAATTATTTCTATAACACTTAATTACAAATGATAAATGAAACCTTGAGGTGTTGTACTTCACAGTATCAATTGAGTCTGCAGCACTTAATTACATATGTTACTGAAACCACGATTATTGAATTCTCAGGTCTTAGTGTCTAATCATTAATAACTCTCTCATTTCCTTCATTTGCTCATAACTGGATGATGTCCTGATTTAAGTTTTAATTTGCAGAACATTTGCAACCCTCGAGCATTTGAACAAGGAATGATGTCCACTCAAGCACATGGTTCATTCTCAACAATTCATTCTGTGAGTCTGTAGTTTGGAACACTTTGGTTATTCCATATTTCCTTTAATAGATTGTATTCCATGTTCCCACTTCCTGTAACTGTTGATTAAATATATATTTTTTCTTATGGCTAACTAAGAACTTCTTAATCATAGAGATAGGCATCAATCAGACATAAGCCAAGTAGAAGACAGACAAGTGGAACATGTGTGTTGAAGCAGGGTTGAGACCCTAATACCTGCCTTCGTAGTTGAGATGAGGTTCACATTCAGATGACAATTAATAGGGTTTAGGCTACAATGCTATTGCAGAGAGCTATTTAAGTCAAAGATATAGTAATTTCAAGAATTTTCACAAGACACTACAAGCAAATATCTTATTATACACTTACTAGATGCAAGATGAGATCTAGTCCAATGTCGGAAGCCAAGCGGAAATAATAGTGGTAAGAACAAAAATGACTTCAGGTAATGATCTAAGGAATGCCAGTGGAATGTCAACTGTTACTAGATCCTTGAAGATGCCAAAAACAAAATCCATAAAATATGGAAAAACAAGTTTGGAGAGGGAGAACTGCAGCAGAAATATACTATCTTATATGATAGGATTATTTTCCCCTGAAATTGTCATGTCACTAGATAAAATGGTAAATAAAACGGTAATTGTAGCCATATTTTCTGGGAAAAAAGTGTTCTTGAGCCATAGTGAAGCTCTTTGGAAATTGGACTGAAAATATTCAGATGTAGTTAGTATAGTTGGTAGGATATCCAACTAAAATTTAAGATGATATTATTGAGAGTTGTGCTGATGATATAATCTTACCACAAAAGCAACGAAGCCTTTAACCCATTTTTTTGGTTGGCTATTTGAATCCTTTTCCTTACTTTCAATTCTGTTAAAGTTCATGCCCTCTTTAACATTAACATAAACTACATACCAATTCTAGTTCATTTAGGCCTATCCCTAGTTCCAATAGCTCTTCTAGCTTGAATATCTTATTGTTCATCCTAACAAATGAATCTATTTGTTACCTTCCGTATTTCTAAATCACCACTCACACAAATTTCTCTCTATCTAATCCTTAATTGGCATCAACACCAACTTTCCACAATACCCTCATTTGTTATTCTATCTTTCAGTTTATTGCCGTTTATCCATCTTAGTGTTCTCATTTTAGCTATGCTCACCTATTGGGCTTGTTCTTTAATTGCCCTTGATCCATAGTAGTTGTCTTATAGATTTTTCCTTTCAACTTCAAGGGTAACCTGCAATCAGAAAGTACTCCAGAAATACTTCATTTCAACCTTCTTTTAATTCTTTGAACACCCTTCTTCATCTCTCCATCATGATCAACAAATGATCCTATACCAAAGCTCTTAAATATCTTTTCCAAACCATGGACTACTCTCTCATTTCTTTTTTTACTTTTGGCTGAAGTTACATTGTACGTTTCTCTTCATACTATTTTTATATCCCTAGATTCCAAAGTTTCTTCTCATAATTCCACTCTAGAAACTACCTTTTTGTACTCAATTAGGACAACATTATCAACATAACACCCTAAAATCTTATCCATAACTAGTATTGTTGATCCTTGACGTCAGCCGTTGGTGAGGGGAAATGGTGCATCTCTCCTCAAATTGTTTAAACAGTAGTTTTATTTCCAGACTTATCATTTATAATCTCAATATATTACTAGAAACTTGCTGTTCTTCTGGGAAAACCTACCACATTAGTTCCACATATATGCTATAACTATTTTTTAAGTTGGAAAAACATATGTATATTTTTTATATTTTATCTTCTAAGTAAATGGCTTGCATGGTAGATCTTCCCGGTATAACCTAAATTATTAGCTGAAACTTTAGTTTATCTTTATTTGCTTAATTACTATTTCACATAGTTTTATTACTTATGCGCTTGATTCCTCGATAGGTAGGTCAACTATGTATCTCCTTCGGATTTATTTAGGTTCTATTTAAACCGCATTCATCTAAATTTTTTCTAGTCCTTAAAATTTGGTTGAATAAATTAATCAACCATATCAATCCTTTATTTTCTCCTTTAACATGACTGAATGGAAGAAAAAGGATTCAAATAACTGCCCAAAAGTTTGGGATAAAGGTTTTGCTGGCGTAATCCTTTCTTTCCTAAATATTTCGAAAGAATAATAGGAATATCTTCAGGTCCTACAACTTGTTTAGTTTTCATTTTCTTTAAAGCATCATTGACTTCAGAAATTCTAATTACAACTCTGGATTTGCCTACAAGGAGGCTAGATCCAGCGGGGCTACCTCCCAGCTCCTTTGGAGCTAAGTACACAGCCCCCACAAACAGGCTAAAATGCCCGTTGATAGCAAGGTCATCATTACATCTTCTGATGAAGCTCATTTAGCTGCTGGTAAGACTGTCTGTTAGACTAGTCTTCAAGGTTAAAACACGCTGCGAAGTTGCCTCTTTTGGCAAAGTCAGAGTCAACCATAGCTCCAAAGGAGCTCAAAATTTAGCCTTGTTCAAGGCTAAAACCAAAGCCCACAGCGTGACCGGTCCTCAAGCCCACAATGGGACTAATGCTCGAGCCAATGGTGGAGCAAGCATCACCATAATGCCCAACAGACATAACTTGTCCCACTGTTCTGGCGACAACAGCAACTCTTCCAGAGCTTTCAACGCGTTTGAGGCCAGCGCTTGAACCAGCGTTTACAACAACGATGCTTAAGCCTTAGCTCGCAGCGAAGCTGCTTTAGCTTTTTCAGAAACAAACAGTTTGGCCCTTCACAAGGATAAATTGCAGTTCTCTTCTACAGAGGATGATCTCAGAACTTCTTTGGAAGCTAATAAGCAAGTAAAGACAAAAGTGCCCCGCCATAGGTCCAATGTTACGGATCATCTAGTCCCAACAAGCCGTGATACCTGGGCCAGCTGTCGATCACCTGATCTGAGGGATCAGTTGAGCGAAAAGTGAAAACGTCGCTATGTTGAAGCTAATGAACCTCCTATTCCCCACTGTGGACAAGTTTGTTGCCATCATGTGACAGTTCACAATGTCCACTATTGCTGTTCAGGGTTGATCCCTGCAAGTTGTTCCTGCAGCTGCATACTGCCGAGATGGTTTGATTTCAGTTAATTGTATGCTACTACTCGGCCATCTACTGCTATGGCTAAATCCTCTAAGAGGTTCGACTATCTAAAGTGGAATTCAACACGAGACCAAGATCTCCCTGCGGATTCTGTCAACATGACAAGCCGAGAAACAAGCCGGTCTAGGAGGCAAAGACAAGGGGTTGCAATCCTCCACTGTCTACATATCAGGACTCCTGGTTAGAGAAGATGGTCCCTTCCAAGGTACCAGACTTAGGAGAGAATTGCCCTGTAGTTACAAATAGTATTCTCCGACTAGGAGTTCCTCCTTGTTAAGCGTTACATTAGGTAGTGGGCTTTAGTCCCACATCGGATAGAATAATAGAGAGAGGGGTCAGCCTCTCATATATATATGTAGTCTTTCTCATCTATGAAAACCATTCCATTATTCTAATTCTACATGGTATCAGAGCCATAACCCCCCCCTCTCTCTCTTTCTCCACAAAAAAAAAAAAACGCTAACCCTAACCCCCTCCCCGCCCGTCGCCGCCGCCCCGCTGACTCTCCCCCCTCCCACCCCGCCACCCCCCGGCCTGCTATGCAACCCAAAACCCTAACCCTAACACACCTCTTCGGCCGCCTCCCCTACTTCATGTGTAAAACCTAATTAAAAAAATATAAAAATAAAGTCGTATATCGAAGCCAGAGGGTAGACATTAATTTGTTTGCACAACCTCTGTTCCTAGATTACTTCAGGAGCGTATATCGAAGCCAGAGAGTAGACAATGATTTGTTTGCACAACCTCTGTTCCTAGATTACGACTTCAGGAGTTAACAAAGAGTAGACAAGTTGATTGTTTACGTGGATCTTTGTTTCCTTTCTACCCCGATATCCGCATCAGGATCTACACAGAGAGTTACTTGGGTTACTTCTGTGCCCTGGCATGTGTGATTCCCATACGATCTTTTCATGCGCGTGCCGGTTCTGGCCACGTTGATAGCGCATTGGAAAAATTGATGCAATTATTGGGGTTGGAAAGAATCAGCGATGGTCGAATCAAGAGCATTATGACAACCTCTGAGGCGGCTAGCAATAATATCGGTGTCAGAAACGTATTGCGGGACCAACAGGCACTGGCACCGTGATCTCTTCGATTCGACTCGTCGATCGGCGGTTGGACGGACTAGACAGATACTCAACATGGCGGAGGAAGGTTGAGAAGACACTTCGGGGTATGCGGTTGTCCAAACATCTGACTGACAACACTCCGGAGACGACTGATCCCACGTTTGAGCAGTGGGAGACGGATGATAGTCGACTATTTATCCAGTTGATGAACTCCATGGAACCATCGGTAGAGGACATGGTTCAAAACACGAACCTATGCAGTTAATAGCGGTTTTTTCATGATAGCGGTCCAGTAGAGTTATAGATATATCACTGATATATCGGTTTTATAACGGTAAATATCGATTTGCATTTTTAACACAATTTTCATATATGAACAATACACTTAATAGTTTTCTATTATAAAATATGCATAAAGTATACATATCGTCGAGAAATCTAAGAGATCCAAGATAAAGGAGATCATTTGAGGAACTACATCTCTGAATAAGTTTGATGCATGAGGATTTTGATGGCAGAAGATGTAATCTCTATTCTCCATTGATGTGAATGTCATATCATTCAATATCGATTTTTCTGTAGCAAAATCAAAACCATGAGAAATCAATTTTTTTGTAAACCAATATTTGGAACAATATCGGCCATATCGGCCGATAATATCGGTTCCGATATTTTACCGATATTTCTGCAAAAAAATATCGGTCCAGGACCGATACCATTATATATCGGTTATATAACCGATATATAACTGTTTTTGACTGCTTAGACACGAACACAGTAAATGAGCTATGTGAGGTCCTAGCGACGACGTTTGACGGCAAAACGCGACTTGTCTCGTATCTATGACTCGGTTGTCGGCGTCTACCGGGCAGAACAGGGCGACAAGTCTCATAAGGACCACTTCCGGGCTTTTAAGGCTATGGTCAATGAAGTTGACCGTATATTATCTCTGACGACGAATATCAATGAAGCGAGGGCTCAACGTGAGCAGCTTCATGTGATGACATATCTTGCCTCTCTCCGTCCTAATGCAGACTCAGCTCGCTCTCAGATCATTGTTGGAACTGAGGTTTCATCTCAAATGGAAGCTCATTTTCGTGTCCTACTGACTGCAAAGGTCGTCGAGACCTCTCCAAGCGATGCTCCTGTTGATCGATCTGCTCTTGGTGCCGCTCGTACTGGATTTTGTGGTGGTCGTGGTGGACGACGTGGTGGCCGTAATGGTGGTCGTGATGGTGGACGAAGCATTGGCGGTCGTGATGGAGGTCGACTGCGCACATGCTTCAACTGTGACCTACATGGTCATTTCCAGTGGCAATGTGCTAAAACTCCTACCGCCAACGTTACCTCAGATACTCCTGATCTTGGCGGCTGATCCGTCCAAATGACTATGAAGCATATGTAGACTTTGTTGAGTTTCAAGCTCAACGTCGAGGTGAAGCTTCTACTTCTGGGTCCATCGCAGGGTACTCAGCGGCATGTGTGGTACAGTCGAAACAGTGAGTTCTTGATTCTGGTGTGTCTGCTCTCTTGACAGGCGACACAGGTATGATACGAAACTATGTACTGGTTGGTCGTATGTCTAATATTACATGTGCCAATGGTGGTTTGCTGACAGTCCGTAGAAAAAGATTTGTCCGTCTTTCTTCAGTACTGTCACTACATTCTGTACTACATACCCCTGGAAACCCATTCGGCTTACTCTCAATTAGTTGGATTACTCGCGATATGCACTGTTCGGTAACATTTTTTTTCTGATGGTTGTATTTTTCAGGACCTAACGACTGGACGAACTATCGGTAGGGGGCATGTGGCTGGAGACTTGTACCTGTTTGACGAACCTTCCTCTGTTGCCTGTGCTGGTGTGAAACTTGATCATTTTGAGTTACACTGCCGGTTAGGACATTCATCTGTCCAAGCACTCCAGAAAATGTACCCATCTTTGGATGTTTCTTTTCATTGTAAGTCATGTAACTTGGCAAAGCATCACCGAGTTTCCTATCCGGTTAGTCCGAATAAAATTGCTTACGCTCCCTTCGAGTTAGTACATTCCGATATATGGGGACATTGTCCGGTTGAATCTATGATGGGATTCAAGTACTTTGTTACCTTTGTTGATGACTACTCACGTGTCACTTTTGTTTATCTCATGAAAAATCGCTCCGAATTATTTAACATTTGGTGTAATTTTTATGCGAAAATCAGAACACAATTTGGCGTTCCGATTAAATGTGTTCAAAGTGACAATGGTCGTGAGTATATATCTCGTGAGTTTGTCACATTTGTCTCAGAATGATATCATTCACCAAACTTCATGTCCTTACATACCACAACAAAATTGTGTGGCTGAACGCACACGTGCTCTTATGTTCCAAGCACGTACTCAATTTTTTTTTTGGCCGGATGTCGTTCTTACGGCTTGCTATCTTATTAATCGCATGTCGCCGTCTGTCCTCAATGGTGATACTCCCTTCTCTCGGTTATATCCCAAACGATAGCTGAATCTTTGGTTGTTTGTGTTATGTTAGTGATACCCGACCAACTCTTTCTAAATTAGATCACAAGGCTATCCAATGTATTTTTCTTGGGTATCCTAAGGATCAGAAAGGGTGTCGATGTTTTTCCCGTCTTGAAGAGGTATTTTTTTCTCTCGGGATGTTACCTTTGTTGAAACCGAGTTTCCTCCACTTCTACAAACTACATGACCAGTGCCCCAAGTTTATCCAGAAGATGACTTCTTGTTGCTCCCGGTTCAAGCACAACAGCCACTCTTAGGCTGCCCTCCTCTACCGAGCCAGTGCTCCAGTCCGACGGTCCGCAGACACCGATTCAGTCAGCACCGTCGTCGCCCGATCGCATGTCGCAGATACTGCCCATGGTAACAGACTCAGCACCGCCGTCGTCCGATTGATCGTCGTAGATAATGCCCATGGTCACAGAGTCATCCTCCTCCTCTGGCTCGCCTGATTCGTCTCCGCCTTCGGCTCCGCATGTTCCACCAGCTCGATCTCATCGTGCCTGTCGTGATCATCCCTTGTATGTTGAAAACTACAAAGGGCTTACGAGCCACACTCGGTCCTTAATAGCTACTATTGATGGGATTCAGATACTCAATTCTGTCGAGGAGGGTCTCAAACATCCCGGTTGGCGTGCTGCTATGGAAGAGGAGATGACTGCACTTTGGGAGAACCATACTTGGGACTTGGTAAATTTGTCGTCTGGTAAACAGGCTGTCGGTTGCAAATGAGTGTTCACGATCAAAATGAAACAAGATGGCACCCTTGATCGACTAAAGGCTCGTCTTGTGGCTAAAGGATATTCTCAGGCTTATTGTGAGGATTATTTTGAGACATTCTTCCCAGTTGCCAGGATGACCTCTGTACGCATATTCTTGGCCTTAGTTGTTCGCTATGACTGTCCACTACTCCAGCTGGATATCAAGAATGCCTTCCTCCACGGGAACCTAGATGAAGAGGTATATGTAGTGCAACCTCCCGAGTTTGTTGCAAGGGAGGGTAAAGTGTGTCATCTGAGGAAGGCCATGTATGGTCTTAAATAATCACTCCGTGCATGGTTTGGTCGATTTACAGATTTGGTCACTCAGTTTGACATGGGTCAATCGAAGAAAGATCACTCATTATTTTATCGACAGACATCGACGGGAAGGATTCTACTTGGTATTTATGTTGATGACATTGTGATCACATGAGACGACAGTCAGGACATTGCGGGGCTGAAGAAGTTTCTAGGAGAACAGTTTCAGACCAAGGATATAGGATCATTAAACTACTTCTTCGGTGTTGAAGTTGTAGGGGGAAAGAAGCACATTGTCATGTCACAGAGGAAGTATGTGCTAGACATACTGAATGATGCAGGAATGATGCAAGTCAAAGGTGCAACGTCGCCAATGGACCCAGGAGAAAAGTTACTCCCCGACGAGGGGGTCCTGATAACGAATCCGGATAAATATCGTCAAGTGGTTGGTAAACTCAACTACCTGGCAGTTATGACTCGTCCAGATATTTTCTTTGTCGTCAGTGTTGCGAGTAGATTTATGTCTTCTCCACGAGTTTCACATTGGCAGGCAGTTCTTATAATTCTGCGATATTTAGTCCAGAATCCTGGAAAATGAATTCGCATGGAGAACCAGGGACATACAAATGTTGAGTATTTTATTGATGCTGACTGGGGTGCCAGCCTGGCAGACAGACGATCTACATCTGGTTACTCGGTATTTATTGGCGGAAACTTGGTATTGTGGAAGAGTAAGAAGCAGAGTGTGATCGCACGATCAAATTCCGAAGCAGAATATCGAGCCATTGCCCATGGCACGACATAAGTGTTATATCTGCAGCATCTTCTACAAGAGCTGGGAGAATAAGCATGATCTAAAGCAGCAGAATAAGCATGATCTAAAGCAACAGATATGTGGTGTGATAACCAATCTACTATGCATATTGCTACAAATCCTGTATTTCATGAAAGGACAAAGCACATTGAAATTGATGTCCATTTCGTCCGTGATGAGTATAAAATGGGAATGATAAAGTTCTATCACGTGAGGACCAGTGATCAGATAGTCGATATCTTCACGAAATCTCTTTTGGGTCATCGGGTACAATTTTTGTGTAACAAGCTGGACATGATTGATATATATGTTCCAGCTTGAGGGGGGTGTTAAGCGTTATATTAGGTAGTGGACTTTAGTCCCACATCGGGTAGAATAATAGAGAAAGGGGTCAGCCCCTCCTATATATATGTAGTCTTTCTCATCTATAAAAACTATTATATTATTCTAATTCTACACTCCTCGTCAACTTCTTGGTCAGATGATGGAGCAGACGGTTATTTCTGTACCTCCTCTACCACTATGAGTTATATCATTAAGATTGCTTCTGCTTGTATGGCAAAGGACAGTTCTCAAGATCTTTGGAGTATGGAGGCGAAAGAACAACCTGCAAGGGTACAAAGTGAAGCCCTTGACAAACTTCGACAAATGATGAGGCAACTCATGTAACGAAGTCATAATCACGAAGAGGAGGCCCCTCATGTCTCCGATCCTGAAAGGATGCTAGCGGTATGCCTACGCCAGTCGCAATCCAGGAGTCTTGAAGGGCATCCATGACCAACTCGCCTCCCTTGTTCAAAGGGACGAGCCAAAGAAAGTGGGAGTTGTCCGACCATACCCCCTCGAATGGCATTCAAACCTGTATTCGCCATAGTTTAAGCCGCCAACATTGCACTCGTATTTGCCAAAGTTTAAGCCGTCATGTAACCTCTATCGCAGCTGTTTTCAACAACATATCATTTGCAGTTTTCCTCTATAGTTTGCTTAATTGAGGATCTACTTTTCTTCCAAAAATTATTTAAATCTGTGCAAGACCATTGTAATACACATCTTATGTTGTTTCAAGTTGAATCAAGGTAGGGTTTTGAATTGTTATCTTCCAAAACTCTGTTCTTCAATTTCATTTCCATCGAACTTGTATTACCAAACATTCCCATCTTGGTCCTGCATCACTATTGTACATGATAAATTGGGAAATCTCGCTTCAGGGTTATATATGATCTTGAATCATATTGTTATTGGTATGCGAGGATTTGTAATGTCAGATGTATAAGATTGAAGCTCTTTTGATGGAGATTAGAAATGCCTGCAACCACTTAATCTGGTCTCTGTTATGGTTCACATAATATTAGACATCCCTGTTCTTGCTTGTGATTTTGTAGTGCAAAATACTTTTATTAGCAAAAATTGCGAGAATACCTCTTTTTAGTTCTATTTTGAATTATTTTAATCTTACAATTGATGTTATTTTCCTGGTTGGCAAACAGCTGGAACAGTAAATGAGATGATTTATGGCTTCAAAGTATTCAAATGTAGCAGAACTCCAGGATTCGTCCCCAACCAACATCAATTAGTAGCATCTTCTTCTGTCCTGCCCAGCGTCTCAAATTGGCAGGCTGTGTATTAAGGTGAGGCTGTAGTGTAAATACCGCTTTGCCTGGTGACTTTTCGGTGAAGGTGAAGGTGCACATTTTTTCCTGTTGGTTTTAAGCGGATGTTTAGACTAATTGTTGTACTATTATATAGGGATTTGAAGGTGGCGCCTTCAAGAGCTTGAAGGAAATTTTAGGGACAATAGGTCATTTTGTCGTTTTTGTTATTGTCATGTCACCGTGGTGATGAATGCCATCGTCTTTGGACTCGGTTGAATTTGTTTGTGGTAGATGTGCTCTCTTGATCTATGTTCTATAAAAGGAGAGACCATTGTAGTGTTAAAACTTTTATGAATGTGTGACTAAACAGAGTTTGATGAGTTGGCATTCGAAATATGCATAGTTGGGAAGAGCAGGGAAAGGGGGAAGAGATCTGAAAGAACCAAAATCATGGTGGTGAGTTGAAGAATGAATAGGTAGTGGCACTCTTTTGGGCATATGCATTTCAATAGGGGGATATGCATTTGGAAGGTTGTATGAATTGAAGGTGATTTATTTTGCACATCTGGTTTTGTCCTCAAATTTATTCATGTGTTCCACCCTGTTCTTCCTTAACAATTTTCAGATCATGGGTGCTCGTCTTGTCGATTATCGATCGTCTCTGTTTTCAGAATTCAGATGTGCATGCATTCATGGTGTTAACGCTGTCGTCTCCGGTAAGAGTTGAAGTTATGCAAAGCTTGAATCCTGATCAGGTATGTAGGTCTCAATTTTCAGAAGGTTTTCGGAGTCCATTGTCACCCTAGAAATGCATCCCAACCTATCTTTCAGGCTTCAGTCCACCTTGATAATATGGCAATGCATGGTTGCACTTTGGAGCATCCCCTGTGCATCTCTTCTATGTCATCTTAATACTTGGAACTTTGCCTAGGATTCCCCCTCGACTAGGACAATGAATTGCAGTGACTTAGAGAGAGCAAGCAAGAATTGGATTCAAGACCCACAAGAAATATAAAGGTCTCATTTATATAGTAAAGGTTCATTTCCAACTCAAGAAATCAAATGGTGACATTCTTTCTTCTCGTCTCCCTCTATTAACCCCATTTAGTTCTCTCTCTCTCTCTCTCTCTCTCTGACCAAGTCCTCGAATCACCTATTTGAGGGGGTTTTTTCCCTCTCCAACCCATCCTCATATTGAGAGAAATTTTAAGGATGGAGAGAAGCGGCCCCCCAAATTTGATGATACGATATTTATACCTATTTTTTTTCCTATATCTTTTAATTTATATATATGATTAATATTATATTATTAAAAGGTTCTTGTTGAGATCTTTCAATGAAGTATAATATTGAATATATTTGTTATTAGTATTAATATTTTTTAATTTTGTAGGATTTTAAAGAATTTTGGGACCAAATTTCAGAGAATTTTGTTTCTATGTAAAAAAAAAAAAAAGTATAATAATATAGTGTATATCATTATATTAAAATAATTGTAAAAAATAATTTTATATATAAATAAATAATACTTGTTTATTGTTCGAGGATAGAAGGGTTGGAGTTACAAAATTTTGATGATGAAATAATATGAGAATATTGTGTTTTGAGTTTTCAAATTGAGAAAAAAAATTAAGGATGGATTGGACAGCTAACACTAATTAAGATTTTTTTATTTATATTTAAAGTGTTTAAAAAATATTAATTAATTATTGATGAATTGTAGTTACTTTAAATATTAACTAATTATTGATTAGTTTTTAGTTACTTTAAATATCCAAACCAGTCCAGGCCCACGGCGTGTGTAGAACCGATTACAGTTACATTGGGGTCGGATATGGACCGATCAGTTAATTAAAAAATAAAATAGTTTTTTTTTTAATGGTAAAAATAAAAATAGAAAAGAGTTTATATTGCAACTTGTAATTTACCTAATTATATTGCTAGACCTTCTAGGTTTTTTGATTATTGCTTCCATTTTCGTAACCAACTGAGTTGATAATGCAAAAAGAAAAGAAAAAAAAGTCATTCTATTTTGAAATAGAAGAAGGCCAAGCTTCCGCTCAATCCCTCCACGAATGTCCTGAGACTGTCGACACCATAACTCTTCAACCGACACCTCATCAAGAGAAGAAGAAACAGAAAATTACCAACACAATTCTAAAGTTTTTTAAGTTTTAAGAAATGAGAGGAATACAAAGTTTATAAAAATTGCATATACATATACATGTGATTTGCTTATACATCGTTATAGCATAAATTATGACGAGATGTGTGTTTTTGAATTTTTTTTGCATATAAGTCATTTATAGTTTAATAATTTGCATATATGTTTACTTTTAATTTGATTGTACCGATGCGATCTCACATCTTTTCGTGCGGATCTTGGATGACAACGAGACCTACATCATTAGAGCATTTTTTCGAAACGTCAATCGTGGAATTCGTGAGTAACAATTTTGAAAAGTGTTAAAAAATTCATTGAAAATACTTTCACATGGATAGTTTGACGATGCGAATCCAATGACATAGGTCTCGTCGCGATCCTATATATATATATATATATATATATATATATATATATATATATATATATATATATATATATATATATATATATATATATATATCAGCATAGTCTATAGAAATATATGTGAAAAGATGTTGCTTATTTGTCCGTTCGTGGACTAGTCCATCTGTCATGTGGTACAATCTTATTGGCAGATCAACTACTGTAGAACCATACAAATAGAAGGAGAAAACAATGGGGTTGTGTCACGAGGACGGACGGACCAGTCCTTCCGCAGACAAATTAGTATTTTTTATGTGCAAATCACTCTGATCGACGTATGCTACGACGATATATATATATATATATATATATATATATATATATATATATATATATAGAGAGAGAGAGAGAGAGAGAGAGAGAGAGAACACTCAACACCACCCCCTCTAAAATCATTTGCTTATTTTTGGTTTCTTCAGCCTCAAGCTTCACAAATTCTCTCTCTTCTTTTGTAGAAATATTTTAATACTATTCGTACATTATGATAGAGACAACACACAATCCAAGGCCTTAAACCCCTTCTCCTCCCCGCTGTAAACCCCACTCTCTCTCTCAAGAACCATCCATCCATCCATCCATCAATGGCAGCCTCCGTCAACAACATCGCCGCCACTTTCGCCTCCGCTCTCTCCTCCTCCTCCGAACGCCACCACTCTCCGCCGACATCACCACCACTCTCCATCATCTCCTCCTCCTCCGTCGCCTCCGTCCGCCCCATCTTCGTCTCCTGGAACCCCCACTCCTCCCACCCCCTCTCCTCCCGCTCCTCCCTCCTTTCCCTCTACGGCCTCCCCGGCCCCCTCCGCCGCCCCCTCCGCCCCCTCCGCCGCCGCCCCCTCCGCCTTCCCAGCATCACCCTATTTTCCCTCGACGACACCGACATGCCCCGCTCCATCTCCCTCTCCTCCCTCTCCCCCCCCGGACGGAAGTCCGTGCTCCTCTCCGTCCCCGGCGCCTTCCTCTCCCCCAAGCCCCGCCCCTTCTCCGCCGAGTCGATCGTCGAGAAAGCCGGCGAGTTGCGGCGGAGGGGCGCGGGGGCGGTGGGGATCGTGTCGGCCAACGACGTGTTCGTGATGAGGGCGTGGGGGGAGGCCCTGGGGGCGGCGGGGGGAGGGGTGGCGATGCTCTCCGACCCGGGCGCGGCGCTCGCGCGGGCGGTCGGGATGGCGGCGGACTTCACGGGGGGTCCCGAGGGGCTCGGGGTGCGGTCGGAGGGGTTCTGCCTCGTCGCGGAGGACGACGGGGCGGTGAAGGCACTGTTCGCTGACGGTGACGGAGAGTTCGATGATGTGATCAGAGCCCTGCTGTGAAGGGAGAAATCTAGGTTTCTTCCTTCCGCATTTTGGTGGTAACGTCTCTTTTCTAGTTATTACTTTTCTTCTATTCTTGATGGAATGCATGTATGGTCAAGAGCTTCTAGTTTGATTAAGATTTTGAGCTTTGAGCGTTGAGTTTTGGTAAACTATGTTTGCTCTCATGGTGGTTTTGCATGCAATATATAACAACATTTTAACAGATACTAGTAACAAGTTTTTCATTTGGTAGATTTGGTGGGCATGATTGCCCAAAACTTGAAAGGGGGTAAAGTGAAAAAAAACTACTACTCCAACTCGTTAGCAAAATAAGACTCGACAGACAAATATAACAATTAAGCTCTTCCGTAATATATGATTCGATCAAAATATTCTATACCGTCTACAAACTATTAGATTTGACCGTTAGTGATTTTTCTAAAATAAAAAAAATATATTCAAATTTTTTTTTTTTTCTTCTTCATTCTCTCCCTCCTCCTCCCCCCTCTGGTCGCAGCCCCCAGCCCACCTCCTCCTCTCCGCGCGGGCTCCTCTCCCTCTCCGCACGACCCCACACACACACACACACACACACACTGGAGAGAACCAATATTGGCAGTCTTTCTAAAGCCTTAATCTCACGCAAAGGGAAGATTACAAAACAATACAAGAACCAAGATGTGTCGTGTCGGTGTCAAGCTACGAAATGGCATGCTACATGGCAAGCCCTAAAAAAGGCCAACCTAACCCTGTCCAGAATTCTACTAAATATTGGCAGTCTTTGTAAAGCCTTAATCTCACAAACCTGCAAACTCACAAATAATCTCTTATCCATCCACCATCCAATATCCATGGCATGGAGCAACCCACTGAACATACAAATTCGAGTCCTAATCCGTATCCGTTATCCCAAATTCATGTTCATATATGAAATCGCCAATAATATTATAATACTAAGTATCTCAAGAATCTCTATCTATCACAAGGCTCTCTAAGTCCACAAGTATCACAAATAAAATGTATGTTAGTGTATCTCAAGTATTACAAAGTGAAAGATAGCTACTAACAAGTACTGAACTATGCTAACAAGAGCAAATGAAATCAGATAAACTAACTAATAATCATAAGCAAATATATTGAGAGGGTGGCGAAAACTTGTCCCAGATCCAATCATACAAATGAGGATCCAAACACAAGCTTCAGAGTCCAAGTTCGAACGTCTGATTGCAAGTCGCATTTGGGGCCTCTAACAAAGACCATTAATAAACTTACTAACAATTGTATCTAAAACTATAGTTAAAGTCCAATTAAGGACAGAATTGAAGCACAAGCCTTCTACGGAAACTCAGGAAGAAGACAATGCGGAAAATCTGGACAACAGAGTTCGTCGGTAGGTTCCAATAATCTGGGCCCTTATCAGTATTGCTATGGTAGGCAACATAGTTTAGTTCGCTGGTTTCATCGACCATGAAATTTTTCATGTTGTAGGACGACAGATTGCTTGTCCCAAGAAGGAAGAATTTTCTATTTCAGAGCTTGGTTGGTTAGCTCCTTTCCTACTTCTTTGTGCAGTACTTGATTTTCGTAGCCGTCTTTTTCTCCAAAAAAGATCCCCATAATTCAAGGTCTTGCAAAAATCTGTTAGATGTTTAATCAAGGCTCTTGATAAAGACACTACAAAAATGACTCAGAACAGTCCAAATTTTCACCATTGATAATTATAAATTTGCCACTCCCAAAAATTATTTACCGGACTGTCCACTTCCAATTGATTTTATTTATAATCAGGACTGTCAAAATTTTGACAGTCCTACCACTTTATCAGGATTGTCAAAATTTTGATCGTCCTAAAAATTGGTAGAACTGTCAAAATTTTGACAGTCCTAAAAAATATGTTGATTTTTTAGGACTATCAAAATTTTGACAGTCCGGAGGGGATGGTTACGCAAGGTGACACGAGGGTGGGGCTGTGGAGGCCAGAAGAGGAGGAGGAGCGGGAGGAGGAAGGTGAAGAGGGTAGATAGCCCTACTAAAATTTGGACTAATCTGAGTAAAAAAAAATTAATTGGATTAGCGCCAATACTGGACTAGTCCGGAGTCAATTTTTTAAAGTGCCTTTATCAAGAGCCTTAATCAATCTCTGGAAATCTTTATGGGTCAACCATCTTCAAGGAAAAATTGTGACTTGTTTAAAAGTAAATAGTAATCTGGTGCTAGAAGAGCCGCATCCTAGGTAGCAAGTCATTGGCAAAATAATGTACATGTATTTCTCTAGAGCTTCGGATATTTATTTTATGCCGTGTCAGTTTGTTTTCTTTAGAGCATCATTAGTAAGGTTCATTCCACATTCTAGATTTAAAATTCAAAATGTAGGAACTCATTTTGTAGAATAGTAAGTCCCATCCCTAGTTTCAATTTCTATATTTTGTCATATCCCAAGCTATAGGTGCTAAGGGTTGGATCTCCATTCTAGATTGTAGGAATTCATTTTGTAGAATAGTAAGTTCCAATTTGGAGTCCAATTTTCTAGATTGTACATTTTACATTTTTTTTTCATATCAATTTTTGACCACACAATCTTTGGGACCGAAGCTCACTTTATCATTTTTTATAATTCTCATACAAACCCAACCCATTTTACATTTACCTATTTTTTGAAATTTTGGACCCCAACTTGCATTGGAGAGTCCCAACTACTAAGGGTAAAGTGCAAAAAATTTCTCCTTAGATTTGCCTCGGTTAGCAAATTAAGACCCCTTAAATTTTTTGTTCGAAATAGCTCTCCCGTTCAAGCAACCGATAAAAAATAAAGTTAAAAAAAATAAAAAACAAAAAACCTAAACTACACTTCCCTTCTCCTCCCCCCGCACAGACCTTCCTTCCCCCTCCTCCAGCTCCTCCTCCTCCCCCCCTACCGCGCTTCCTCCTCCTCCCCGCATCGTCGGCCTCCTCCTCCCCGCGCCACCCTCTGGCCTCCTCCTCCCCTCGCCACCCTCCCCCTCCTCTCCGAGCACCTTCCCTCCTCCTCGCGCCCCACCCGACCACCCCCCCTCTCCTCCCTGCGCCTCACCCCCTCCTCCCCAGCAGTCGCCCCCTGCAGCGCCCTCGCGGTCGCCCCCACACGCGCGGAGCTTTCCCTCGGCCCCCCCTTCCCTCCCGCGCGCAGCTCCCCCGCGGCCGACCTCCGCCGGCTCCCCGCGCGCAGCTCCCCCGCGCCGCCCCCACGCCGACCACCGCCGCCGCCGCCCCCGCCTCCGCCCCCACCGCCGAAGATGAAGTGGAGGGGGAGAGAGGATTAGGGTCAGGAAGGGGTATATTAGTCATTTCACGTTGAACTTGACGTCCGTTAACGGCAGAAAATTAAATTGGGTGTAAAATACACCGAATATAAAATACGAAGGTTTTTTAAATCCAGGGGTCTTTAATTGTAAAAATGCAAATGTAAGGAGGGATTTTTTCCCATAACCCCAACTACTAATGATGCTCTAGTTGTGCCCCTTTTACATGTAAACAATTTTATGAGGTCATGTCTGGAGAGTTTTTGTAATTTGAGGGGATTGACATTTGATTAATAAAATTATCCTTGCAGTTTTTACTCGTCGTTCAAGTGGATTCCAGTTTTGCTTGTGGTTTCAAGGTCACTCGGTGGATTCCAATAGTGTTCTCTATAAGATTGTGATTTCTAACAAGCTTTGAGCTATCTACCAAACTTGAACATCTTCGCAACTATGACTGCTGCATCTAAATATCTAAATTGTTAGGGATGAGGTTCCTACTCGCGCTTGCTGTTGGCTGACCTTGGCCTTCTTGTCTCCAAACCGTTGCAATTGACTTTGCGCCAGCCTACCTTCAATTTGGTAACCTAAAGAAACAAAAGTTACTAGGCTCTACTGGTTTCAACATAATATATATATAGAATCAAGTTCCCAACTCCCACTGCAAACATGTTCAGATCTAAAGTTGAAAACAGTATATGTTACTTGGCTCTCTCCGTGTTCGCCCTATGAGCAACACGGGTTGATGGAAGCTCAAGATCCATTGCAAAGACATCTCAGTTGTATAGCTGCAGTTAAACCATTGATACTCGAGATGCTTCGTGTGTACCTGCTCCTCACAAATGAGTGGAGACCCCTCAAGGCAGCACATTAGAGCACAAAATGCAGATGGTTAGCATATGATTACAAGAGCTCCAAATATGAGGTGTGGTGGACTGTCCAAATGCGCAGTGGACTAATTGGCCAAGAAGATCCCCATGAGCACAGTAGGAAACTGGACATTATACAAAGGCAATGTATATAGCAAAACAAAAACACGTAGAAAATGCCTTGGGTTCTTCATATAAAACCAAATATGAGAACATCCACAATCAACTTCTTGAAAGTTTAAATGCAAAGTTATGTGCATCATTTGGTAATCATCAGAACTTATTTTCCTTCAAACAAATCCCACTTTAGCTCAATGAACCACTCAGGGCATGAATGATTGCTCGAGAGAACAAAGAAATAAGCATTTATGTAATAGGTACAATTTTGCAATCAAATTAGTCATTCCTCAATTTCTAGGTCTAAAAACTATCACATTTCACAGGTAATAGCTCCTACTTACCAAAATGTATAATACCTGCAAGGATCCATTTTCTCAACCCATCTTACGAGTGTTAATCGAACAAAAATTAGGAACTTTGCTCAGCATCTTTCTCGCCACTGCATTCTCAAGAAAATACCCGAGTAACTCAAAGCAGACATGTTTCATTTACTATTGCCAGCTAGCTTTATCCGTTGATGGTGCTCTGCTACCTTATAATCCACTATTTCCATGAACAGTTGAGGGTCCAACAAACAATCTGGACGCCCATAGACTGCAGCCTGGACGCTTGCCATGAGCTTCGCGATCTCTCTTCCAGAAAACCCATCTGTCTTCCTTGCAGCTTCACGAATTAAGTCATCATTTATCTCCGTGATGATTATCTCCTGCTGCTTCCCCTTGAACAGAGATCTCCACGAGGATTCAGTACTGTCCTCATGGGAGGAAATATATTGGTTCAAGTAAAGTTTAAGCAGCTTGAAGCGTTCTTCCTCCCCTGGGAGTGGGAACTCGATGACTTCATCAATGCGATCCGTGATAGCTGCATCAAGGTCACCAGGTCTGTTGGTCGCAAGAACAAGGACCATATCTCTTGATTGATCTCCGGTCCGGAAGAGAAGTGCATTCAGAGCACTACGCTGAGCTTCACTCATGAGATTGCTGTTACGCCTATAAACATAGCAATGATTAGATTGTGATGTATATTGCATGTTTTAACATGATCAGGCCAGAGCATCCAAAGGAATTATTTCACGAGGTAATGTATTATAAAGGTAAAACCATTGTTGTAAAAGTTACGGAAACAAGAATCACCGAATCAAGTGCACATTAACAATATACCACACTTTTCATGGGATAATTTTTAAGGGAAAACAGAGAACAGGTTATGTAGTTCAAAAAAGGGGGGAAATCATCACATATAGGCAGAATAATATCACATATAGCAGTATGAACAGCCAATGATTGAGACCAAGAAAAGAAAAAGAAAAAAAGCCTGCTAAAAGGAGCATTTTGTCGCAGCTAAGGCTCACTATAATATCACCTTCTTCTCCCTCCCTCCCTCCCTCCCTATTGAGGTAACTACAGCATTAAGGTTATAACGACAATTTTTATGTTATGAAGACGACTGTACAGTAAATGTAACATTATTTCAGCTAATTAGAGAGTGGCACCACAACGACATAGCTAAAACAATTCACTAAACCAAGCATTACATGGTGCTAGTAACATTATTTCTTCTTTTCCTGATCTAGAACTAAATAGGCTTAAGTGTTGAGTTTCCCTCAATTTTCTAATAGAAAACTTGTCACAGGAAGAAGAAAAAAAACTTGTTTCATGTCAACATTACACTTACAGTAGCTTTACTACTTTTACGAAAACTTCATGGGTTTGGTTTTCTCCTGGCCTACCCTTTTGCCATTGGACTATTGTTATAATCAACAAATAAACATGTTAACAGGAATTTAGTTTTTCAAACACGTGAAAGAATTGAAATATGGTTATATAGTGAAAAAGACTAGCTCAAAACACCCTCATCCAAAATTTAAACACAATTGGACATCTACATCATGGTTACTTCTTAATGGTGGGTCATGTGCGAAGTGAACCAACAAGTACCCACCCTTACGTAGTTGGTGGGATCGATTTATCTCAATTTGGTTTAAAGCCGACCATGAGAAATATCACGTTAACCATGATAACATAAATAACTTACTGGCATAGAAAAGCATCTGCCTCATCAATAAAAAGCAATAAACCTTTCTTTGACTTTTTAGCCCAATCAAATATCTGATGAATCTTGGTAACAGCCTGTGAACCCAGCGGTGCAACATCCCCCCCAGTCATCATTGCATAATCCAAGCCCTACAAATCGATACAGAAAGACGAGAACTTAAAGACTTTCTGGCATATAAATATAAAAAAATTAAGAAAATATCTTATCATCCCTATAACATGTAAGAACTAAGAACTCCAAATATGTTGGAGGGGTTTTGCAATTCTAAAATGTGAAAATTTCATAAAATACTTTTTAGCATCAGCTATTGCCTTTGATGTTAGATCTTTCAGTCACGTAAAAACACTTTTTTTATAGACAATAGGTGAATCAATGACTGCAACAACCTACCGACTTCCGAGCCATCTCCCTCGCAACCATAGTTTTTCCAGTACCAGGAGGCCCATAGAAGAGCATATTACGGAAAGGTGCCTGATGAGATTTGGTATTTTCAGTAGCTCGAGCAAGATGTTCAATCCTCTTATGTAGTGACGGGTGAAGAATAATGTTATCAAAACTGCTTCCACCAACACTGGATGTCATCTTTCCTGCTGTTGAGCTAGAGTTTGAGAACTTCTTTGAGAACTTCGAAACAACTCCTGACCAGGGAAACTTCGCTATGGAAGATTCACGAATCAGTGAAGGCTGACCCAATATTCTATTTACATAGCCCCACATGACCCTAGCACCTTCTCTGCAAATGCCGAAATCAATATCAGAGAAATGGAAACAGAAAACACATTTCAGAAACTGTTATCAACTAAAAGAAAAATGTGAGCTAACCTTGTGGTGTAAACACCAGCTGCTAGAGCGGTAACTCCACCAACAGCCATGACCATTTTACTCTGATCGGTCAGTAACATCCGGACGCCACCTATAAATTGCCACAGAACCAAGATCAAAGGGGTATCACCTACAGCCATAATACTTGAAATTGGTCTAGAGATCACTACCCTTTTGAAACAGGGACAATGTAAAACCCCACTTTAGTACTCATCCTGAAGAGAAGAGCATATGGATATGAATATGGAAGTAGAAATGTATGGGGAGATAAAATACTTGATTTTGCCATATCAAATTAGCTTATAATAGCACATACTCGTTTTAGGAAGAAAGTTGAATATGCAATTTCATTTAAGAGGATTAAATACTAGCCAAGTGGATTTTGTTCTTACTAGGAAGAAAGATAAAATAGCATGCAAAGATTGTAAAAGTTATAACAGGAGGGATCTTGACCACAGATGATGATATTAGACTTTGGTATTAAGAAATGGAAGATAAAAGTAGGGTATAAAAACTAGATGGTATAACTTGAAAGGACACAAGTCAATACTCTTTAACGACAGAAAAAATATGGGAGATGGAACTTTTTTTTAAAAACTCAGATAAGCGGCAATCAGTAGGCCGAGCAATCAAACTAATAATCCGATTAATCAACTCAGTGACTAAGGAATTGTTTTTAGGTGACCACATAATTACGATCAACTAGTTGAGTTAATTAATCAGTAACAAACCTTGGACAGGTGCATACGAAATTCTGGTTTAATATGCCCTAAATGGAACATAGAAAGAAAAGAAAATATTATGTGGAATAATGTTTAGTATGTATACAAATAATAGCAACAAAAAACGGAAAAGAAAGAAAGAAAGAGAGAAAGAAAGAGAGAAAGATTTTATACGAGTGATCAATGGTGATGGATAGTAATTAAAAAAAGTTGGTGCTCAAACGAGAAGGTTGAGAAAATAATTAATGCAAAAAGTGTATCTACTGAGACTGACAAAAATGTAGGGACATTGAAAATTTCCCGAGAGGTAGGAAGTACGAAAGAAGGAAGCTCAAAGCAACTAGCAAAGCTAAATCTACAACTTCCGATGATTATATAATAAGATGAGGGGGAAAATGTCTATAAGCTTGACAAAAGTAGGCAAAGGAAGATTAGAAACCAGAGTGATGTTAATTGAATTAAGAGTGAAAACCAAAAAGTACAAACAAGATAAAATGAGTAAGGAGTAATTATTTTAAGAATTTTTAATAGAATGACATAGAAGACTTCTAATAGAAAAATAATGAGTTAGCATGAATTGGGAACTTCTGCTAAAATCGTGAAATTAGCTGAAATCAAAGATGCTTTGATGAAAACGAAAAATAAAAACTATGTTAGGAAGAAAATGCCTTGATTATGATTAACTAATCATCGTCATAGCCTCTCCCATCAGAATGGGATTTGCTATGGAGCATAACAAAGTTCCATGATTATGGTTAACTAGTTAATTCAACCAAATACGAAGACCGAAAGATTCATGATTGAACGGGGGTAGTATATAGTAACTACTTCAAGAAATAAGTGATATATACAAATTGTGAATTTATATTGGGAGAGCTTAACCACACAACATAGATCAGTAATATTAGGCATAAGTATCAAGAGATGGAAGAGAAAATTAATATAAACAAGAGATCGTGACTAGATGTTGAAACTTGGAAGGAGAACTCAACATTTTTCAAGATGAGATGATAAAGGAAGGAAGATGGAAAGTAGAAAAAGAAACAATCTTATCTTGATACTATAAGTATAATTGCATCAAGAAGGTAGGATAATTAGATTTTCTAAAGGCAATGGACTGACATAGAAAGTTGGTGAATCGACAAGAAACTCCACATTTTAATTAAGAGCAAAGAAAAGCCTCCTAAAAGATTTGGGCAAATGTAGAATTATTGAAACATTTGAGATATATAAATTAGCAGATCAAAGCTAAGTATGCAATTAGTGAAGCCAAATGTAATTAATATGGTGATTTGTACAACAACTAAAAAGGAGAGAAGTCATTAGGGGTGTTTGGTTGGCTGTAAATGAAATGCATGCAACATTTCTTGCAAATTTACATCGTTTCTAATGTTTAGTTTGATGTAAATGGTGGAGTTCATGCAACAAATGTTGCACCATTTCCTCCAACTAGTGTAGCAAATCTAACATTTGTTAAGGCCAAAATGGCCGCAAACCACTTATGACGACATTTGCAACACCATTTAGATCATTTCTCCACATTCTCTCATCATTCATTGTCATAAAGTCACGACAAAACAACGAATTTCCATTTAGTGCATCAAACGTTGCAACTCTACATGTCAATTACATCATTCCAAACAATGGATTTGTAAATCCCACAACATCATTTACATGCGATCATAGAACGGATTTGCAACACCACTTACAACAACAAATGCTACATGCAACATATGTTGCATGTTATTTCCATTTACAGCCAATCCGCCCCTTATTGACTTGATAGGAGTAGGTAAGCAAGAGTAAGGACCTGGGTATCTTAATTGTAGTAAGAGTGAAGACCAAAAGTATTAGTAAAAGACAAGGAAGAAAGAAAAATCTAGAAATCTGGGTCGTGCCATGTCAGACGCATATCAGACACATAGTCGAGGCCAGGGGCCATTTAAATAGAATGTATTTTTTCGAACACAGAAATTACATAAAACGAACCATGTTAGGTTACACGAATACATTTAGGTTACAGCTTGACATGGGCCTTTGACTAACACTTTTGGGGATTCGGTGAAACGTCACGGACCTAACTCCGAAAAAAAGTTTGATACATATCGATATAAATGTGAGACTGTAAGGGATTCCATGCAATCTGAGCTAAGTGTAAATCATGATGGTTAAAGTAGAGTGTATTGTGATCATAGGATAGCCTTGAAGTTGAAAGTTGAAAGGAAGATTCTATAAGACAATTAACGGTTGGAATGTTAGGCAATTAAGAAACATCTTGAAAAAATGTACGTGGATGACATGATAATGCCATATAGATGAGTGGACAGATAAGAAATGAGTGTATTCATAGGAAACTCAAGGCAGTATTAAATGAGGATAAGAGGAATGAAAAATCACCTTAAGATGGTTTGAACATTTGCAAAGTAAAGCAATAGATTAACCACTTTCGAGTCAAGAATGATTTCATCTTATTACAAGGAAATGCTGGAACTAGAGTAAGAACTCAGATTGTGATAAAGGATAAGAGCCCTTAGCAGAGAAAAATGGACGAAAACCATTCATGCAACTGACCACAAAGATTTGGAATAAAGGCATTGTTGTTGTAGCCATATCATAATGTCAATAAGTTCATTGTGGTCCTTTGTAGGAACTAAGGTAGGAGGTTTAAACCCGATTCAGCAAGTGACTCCTGACCACTGTTAATCATTTTACATTTAGCATCAGAAGAGAAACTTAAAGTATTGCTACAAGATTTTGCTTGGTAATGACTTCGTGAGTTTTCTTTTGTTCAGTTTTGGCTTCGCCTAGAATTAAAACAGAAAAAGCAGGGTGGGAGAAATCCCAAGAGTTTAGTGATTATTTGGGATAAAGCTAATATACTTGACCAAACAAAACATAAATCTTTCATACGTGATCCACATAAAGTAGAAAAGCCAAGGCAACCTATGTTTATATTAGTTAAACTACCTTCAATATGGCTAAAAGTTGCATTAATTGCGGCAATCCACTTGTCCCTTTCACCATTCATGCGCTCTAAAAGCATTCTTCTGTTGTGTTCTTCAGTAAGTTTTGCCTCATGAGCTCTACCTTCAGCATCTGCCATAGCTTTTACTCTTATTGTTTCACGTTCTATCTCTGCTCTCTCTTTCTCAGTTTGGCGCACTTGCGCCTGCATTTGTTCTTCTGTAGCACGCCTAGCTTGTTCTTTTCTTATGGAGGATGACTCCTGCATCTTTACAAGCTCAGCATTTTGTCTCCTGTCCCTCGTCTGCTGTCTGGAAAGAAATCAAGTGAGGAAACTTAAATCGGAAGCTTGGCATGAGACAGTGACAAATATCAACTTGGAGGGAATCAGCAGGCTACTCTATAAGAATTAATTTTGTTGTCATTCTTCAGCATCCAAATATTTGACAGAAAATCACAGGTTTTTTTCAACTACCTGCATTCTTTTTCTTGCCAATTCATCTTCATAACGTGCCATTTGCGCCTTTGCTTGTGCTTGTTGCTGGACAAGGTTCCTTTGTTCCTCAGCCATTTTCCGTTGTGTTTCCTGCGAACAAAAATAGAGCTAGTTCTTCGTACTGTCTAAATAAACCTTAATTCAGCAACATCATTTCCAACGATATAATCATATTAACTCATAGGGACCTACCAAGGATATATATACTTCATATAACGACATATTTCTTGCAAGCAATAGTAACATCAAAATCAAGAAAATATGATTACATAAGAATCTTCATTCTATATCCTGCAAGTAATGTTTATAAGACGAAATATGTAATAAACTCACATTAGGACAACTAAGGGTGTTTGCAACTATGAGCCAGCAGATCTTATTCAAACTAAGGATTACCGTCCTTCCCTATTGGATTCCATCTTCCCCGCGCTATAGGAATTTCTAAGAAATAGCAAGGTCCCCTCTATGAAAAAAGGAGAGGAATATAGAACAAGTCAACAGAATCTGCCCTAGCTTGGACAACAACGCTTTGTTGACTTGGGCTGCTTGTCGAACCCCTAGGTCACCATAATCTTTAGGCTTGCATACTTGTTTCCAGCTGGTAACATGGATTTTCTTTTGGGATGAATCCAACTCTTCTCCCCAAAGAAATCTTCGACAATATCTGTCCAACAAATTATGGGCTGAAGCAGGCAGCTTCACGAGTTGCATAAGGAATTTCTAAGAAATAGCAAGGTCCCCTCTATGAAAAAAGGAGAGGAATATAGAACAAGTCAATAGAATCTGCCTAGGGAGAAGGGAAAGCAATGACATCTTGCAGATCCTATCTACCCTAAAACAAAAAGGGTTTTCAAACTTGAATTATAAAACTTTGGGTAACAAATTTAAATTTTCAGATAAAAAGCCAGCAGTACCCAAGAAGGTCATAACATGAGTTAACTGAGCAAGTTTAAAATAATTTCGACTTGTTTTAAAGGTCTCCTTGGCATCTATGAGTTTCTTTTGAGAGTTTAATGTCTAGTCTGGTTCTATCATGGTACAAAAAAGATTTTTTTTGAAGTCTGAAAATGTGATTCAAAGGTGTTTGAGTCCAAGGTTCGAGCTATCGTATATCGGAAATATATTGGGCGACATATTGAAATATTGGACACCAATATACAAACACACATTTCCGCTTCAGCTTCCCCACTTTAGTTGGTTTGGAGGATGGATTGATTTCATACCCGAGAACCATAATCTTTCAAAGGAACCTTGCGAAGGGTCTGGTCGGTTTCCCTTAACAAGGGGTCAGCACTCACAGGTTATGAGCCTTGCGAGCTGGCTTGGTGAGAAAAAAGCATTCGCTACTTTCGAATTATATATATATATATATATATATATATATATATATATATATGTGTGTGTGTGTGTGTGTGTGTGTGTGTGTGTGTGTGTGTGTGTGCCAATGACCTCTAACTCAAATGGTTAGTGTGGAGGCATAAGACCCGAGTGGGTGATGTTCGAATCCCAGTGGGAGCGATCATGGATAATTACCTTCTTCCAAATATACACACACACACACACACACACACACACACACACACACACATGATACCAATAAATATATAATATGTTATATATTATATATACTAAATATATAAGTTTTAAATATTATAGAGTATACACTTGAGCTTTTATTAGCTTAACTGTCGCAGCAATTAAAAAAACAGAAGAAACTCATTTCCTAACGCCGAAGAAGTTCTGTACTGTTGGATGTAGGAACTCTTTCTGATGAGTGGTGATCAAAATCTGGTGGCAGCAATTCAAAAATAAACATAAGAATAAAAAAAGCAGAAGAACTTTTTTTTAAAAATGACGGAAAAAGCAGCAACTTAATTAAAAAAAAGCAACTAAATATGACCTAACATCTGGCAACCATCCAAATCCCTTATAGCCTAGCAGGTCGTGCTACCATCCTACTACCCAATTTGAGTGCCTGCTCGAGAGCTACAAGCATTTACTGAGTGCTTCTTATGCTTCCGTTTTCCTGTCGTCAACCTCTAGGACTAAAATTCGAGTACAATTCATGCTCGAAATGGTTTTCTAATGAATTCCTAGTAAACATATAACTCTTCCCCCAATATAGTAAACTAAAAAGTACCAGTTTTTCTCATTTAAATGTCTATGAGAGTCATATTCACTGATTTTAATGGAATAATATCTAAATATTAATATTACAGGCAGTACTCCAGCAACCAACTACATTGGCCAACATGACGTTCTAATGGCATGATCACTCACATTTATAAAAGAAATTCTTGATGTTGTGAACGAAGGTCAAATTTTGACACACATTATGCGGCAAACTTGGTCAACATACTATCAACAAATAAAGCCCTTCAATCACAGCGGCCTACAAACCTCAAAAAAACTCAACCTACAAATTTCTTTCCGAATAATTCCTTCTACGCACGTCAGGATTCCTCCAATTTTGTGGGGTGATCATGATTCCTATAGGAAACAAATGAAAGAGAAGAAGGAGAAGATGCTTACGATATCACTCTGAGAGAGAAAGGCCTTGTACTGAGACTTCTCCGCCGCGGCCTCCGCCAGCCGCACCTCCTCCTGCTTCCTCATCACTTCAAACACCTAAAAAGAACCCAACTTTATACAGCAGCAGCAACAAAACAAAACGAGTACGAAAATTCCGAGCTCGGCGAAAGATCGAACACCTGCTTGGCATGGGGCGAGCTGTTGATCTCCCTCAGGGCCTTGGCCCCCCTCTCCAGCGACTCGGCGTCGAAGCCGCCGGAGGCGGCGGAGCTAGGGTTCCCGGCATCGGCGTAAGCGCGGATGGCGAGGAAGGCCGCCGCGGCGGAGGCGGAGGAGCCGCCGACAAGGAGGCGGCGCATCGGTGGTTAGGGTTTGGTGGAGGGGAATTTGGAGGAGGGTTTTAGAAATGGAGGGGAGGGGATGGCGTGGCCTTGGGTTTCTCCTCTGTTTTCTTTTTGCAGGTTGCACCTTGGGTTTTGTGGGTATTTTGTACTTGGTAACTTGTCATTTTACATTTTCAAAAGGCTGTTGACAAAGGCACTACTAAATTTATTTGGGGGCAACTCAAATGTTTACCATTGATAATTACACGTTTGTCACTCCCAAAATTTACTCGGGACTGTCCACTCTTGATTTTTTTTTATAATCAGAACTGTCAAATTTTTGACAGTCCTACCAATTGTTAGGACTGTCAAAATTTTAACTGTTTGATTTTTTAGGACTGTCAAAATTTTGACAGTTCTTCCAATTGGTAGGACTGTAAAAAATTTGACAGTCTTAAAAATATATGTTAAATTTTTAGAATTGTCAAAATTTTGACAGTCCTAAAAATCAACATATATGTCAAATTTTTGACAGTTCTACCAAATTTTGACAGTCCTAACAATTGGTAGTACTGCCAAAATTTTGACAGTTCTGATTATAAAAAAAATCAAGAGTGAGCAGTCCCGAGTAAAATTTGGGAGTGGCAAACTTGTAATTATCAATGGTAAACATTTGGACTGTTCCCGAGTAAATTTAGTAGTGCCCTTATCAGTAGTCTTTCTAAAACACTGTGGTCATTTTTAGGATCGCAAATATTATAATTACTAAATACATTTTTATTTCACGCAAAATATCATACATTTTTTGATTCAATTCCACTACCGGTGTATATAAATTTCTCTCCAATTTTATGCCTAAACTTTCTAATTTCTTTCTTTCATGTAATTATGCTGACAAATTGCTAAATATTTAACTTGATTCCCAAATGCCATTGGCATATTTTTATGATTTTGTGGGCTAATTTTTAGATTCACGACGAGAAATTTAAAAATTTACTCCCAAGTTCTATATTCATGGATTGAGAAGTAAATATCAGCCCTCTTTTGTTGGCATTCAAATAGTGAAGTAGGACAGATTCATCACGTGACATTAGTGAACCTCGAGTCTCCTCGTGTCATGACATTTTTTTTTCTATAATTTACTATCGAAGGAAACTTAAGTTCACAAATGTCCACTGAATAATTTTTCCAAATAGTATCTGAAAATTGTTGAGAGAATGATAGCTTACAATTCAGAAAACACAAGATGCAAAGCTGCAATGAATTTGCAAGTTAAGTTATAGACTATTCAAACTTCCCATTTTAAAAGGCTAATTCTAAATGCACTCAAAAAAATTACTTATACTAATCCAAATTTTAGTTTTAGTTATTTAAAAGTTTGTCATTGAATTTTTTTCTCTAGGCACTCCAAAATTTCTTCTGCTCCTCCCTCGTCAACGGTTGTCCCCTCCCTCACCCTGCTGGCCCTGTCGACGTTCCGCCGCCGCTCGTCGCCCGTCCTCGTTGTTGCTACTGCTGCTGCCGCCGCTCGCCCATCGTCGGCTCGCCCTCACCGCCTCCGCTGCCCGCCCCTCGCCTGTGCTGCTTCTACTTCTTCTTCTTCTATCCTCCTCCTATAATTTGTCCCATAATTAGGACCGTAAAAAAATGACAATCTTTCATATTCCTTCCAATAGGAAGGACTGTCAATTTTTTTATAGTCCTAATTATTTAGGACTGTCACAATATTGACAGTCCTAATTTAGGATTTGACAATCCTTAAGAACAATAGATTGGAATCCGCCTCCTCCCTCCTCACGCCACCTCCTCCTCCTCCAGCAATTGGGATTGAAATTAGGATTAGAATTTGGGGTGGAAGAGAGGGGAGGGTTGAGTAGTCCTCAGTAAAAATTTCAAAAGTCTGAACTGCCATGAAGTAATAGACTTTCCTAAGTAATTTTAGATGTGCTATAGAATTAGCCTTTTAAAATAGTGCACCATCCCATCCAATAGAACTATATACATCAACATATAAAAAAGCAAACACCCCTTAAGAGGAAAATGAATTCTTTTCTTTCCAACTATGGGACTTTGTTACAACCTTTATATCGTTGCGCTTAGAATTCAAACAAATTCTAGTCACTGCGAGTAGTCTTGTACTGCACTTAGATTCAAGTCCAATTACATGCACTTCACCATTTGAATGCGACATAAGAACATTATGAGTATAACCGAGTTTCCAATGAAATATGTTGGAACTGTGTACATGCAAATTCTTCACCACATTGCAAATCCATGGAACTAAAGATCTGAAGGATTTACCAGAATTTGCAGATCCCATTTCGGGTACACTTAATCAATGAGATCACGAAAAGCAAGTAAAGCATTCGCAAATGAATTTTGTTTCAGAACATATAAACCTTCATGTATGTTTGAAAGCATATGCTGCAACAAAAATATTTCATGTTATTTCCGCATCGTTACAGTTTGCAGCTCTCTTGCTCACAGTGCAAAAGTTCAAAATGCATATAGCACATAATGTCTACAAAATCTCCAACAACAAAAAACAATGATATCAAACAAGAATCCAGAAGCCACAATCCGACTTGATGCCATCACATAGAACAACTCTTTCAGAAATTTAACGTGGCGACTCGAGCAGATGCACAACCACCCTACAAAGATGTGGAATTTCAAGCCTCACTCAGGACGTTAAAGAATATAAAAAGGAAGCCAAGTTCTGATGCATAGGCATACGAGGAATAACAATTAAACAACTTGATAATAGACAGTAGAAAATATACGAGCTTCACCTGAACATGGTCTCTTCAATGAAATAACTCAGGAACAGCCAAGTGAATCTCATGTTTTGCATCATGTGACATACACAAGACTGTTGGAATGACTGGATCAAGTAAAATTCTTTATACCGGACTAGGTAGATACTGCAAGTTGGAAAATCTACCGAGTAAAGCTGAACACATTGCTATAGAAAATCAATTCATACATAACCCATATGCATAATCTATCTGCTACAGAGATCAAGATCATCATCATCCTCCAAATCCTGATCAATAGACGGCCTCATTTTCCTCCCCTCCCTCGTAGCAATTCTTCCTCCTTTCTTTGGCTTTCCTCTACACAAAGGAACCACAGTAATTTTACAATTAACAACATTAGGCGTCTATAGCATTAAAATAACTACTACATGTGCAGAATGGACAACAGGTTACATTTTCTAGTATACGAGCACACTGTACACATATTATAATTTTCCTACTAAGATGGGAAGTGAAGTTCTCTCACCTCTCCATGAGCCCTCGGACCCGAATTGAAAATGCCACGTGTCCAATCATAGCAGACATTCTTGCTATGTCATATCAGGATTCATAATTTCATATCCTCATATACCATGTATCCTCTGTAATTATTGAACACAAGTATTCAGTAGAAAGTAAGGAGACGACAATGTTGACTTGTATACAAGTTATAGTTCCTATTGAATAAGGAGGGTTTTATTTTTCCGAAAGGAACAAGTGGCCTTATGAAAATGCTGCTGTGTGGGGTAGTGGGGGATATCAGGAAATGCTGCTGTGTGGGATAGTGGGGATATCAGCATGCGTCCAATTAAAGTATCGATAAAAGGTAAGTACCAAACAACTATGTCCAAGGAAAGATATCTTTACCAACAGAAAACCTACGAAGAAAGATGTATTTTACTAGAAAATTTCCAACATGTTCGGGGGAAATGAATTTGTTTAAAGATTAATAAGATTATTGTTAGGTCTCTTTCCCATGGGGCCATGGTTGGGAGGAGACCTAAATGTTCCAGCCATTAAAGAGGTGAAACTACAATCTGTTTATTGAATGAAGAAGAAGAACAGTTACAATTCAAGAAGAAGAAGGAAAACAAGAAAAGCTAAGTATTCATTTCATACATACATCATCCTCTCTTCTCCCTACTATTTATACAGTAGACTGATGCTTCCCTTTCCTTGTGGCAGTTATGGCAGTTGGTGACAGTTGGCTGACTTGGACAAGGCTGGTGGTGATTGGCAGTTACTTCCCTTCTCTGCACCCCGTGGCATGTGACTACATCAGACCTGTATTAATACCTCTCCCCTCAAATCGACCTTGTCTCAAGGTCAAAGGAGGGAAATTTCCTGATGAACTCCTTGTATGGAACCCACTGAGCATGCTCAGCAGAAATGTCCTTCCACTGAATGAGTAATTCAGTGGTAGCCCTATTCCCCTTTTTCACAATTCTCCTGTCCAAGACCAATGTGGTTCTAAGACTGCTTCTTCATGTAGTGTAGGGGTACCCTCTTGTACTGAGATCCTTCTACTGAGTTTAGCCTTCAATTGAAAAACATGAAAAACAGGGTGTATTAAGGAGTCATCTGGGAGGAGTAACTTATAAGCAACAAGCCCTACTTTAGCACACACTTGGTATGGTCCAAAGAACTTTGGAGAAAGTTTCTGGGGTCTTCTATTACCCACAGATATCTGTCTATAGGGTTGAAGTCTGAGGTAGACCCAATCACCTACTTCAAAAGACCTGTCAATTCTGTGCAGATCAGCCATCTTCTTCATCCTGTCTTGAGCCATCAGTAAATTGTCCTTCAGCAGCTGCAAGACATTATCTCTTGAAGCCAATGTTTCTGCCACATCCTTGTCTGAGGTTAGCTCAGGAATGTAAGTTAGTAAGTTGGGAGGGGGTCTCCCATAAACTGCCTCAAAGAGAGTAATCTTGGTTGCTGAGTGCCAGTTGGTGTTAAACCAATACTCAGCCCATAACAAATGTCTGGACCATTCCTTGGGTTTATGGCTACAAAAACATCTTAAGTAGCCCTCAATACATCTGTTAGTTACCTCTGATTGTCCATCTGATTGTGGGTGGTAGGAAGTGATGTACTTAAGATGTGTTCCCTGTATTTTGAAGAGCTCTTTCCAAAACAAACTAGTGAAGATAGCATCCCTATCAGAGACAATCGATTTGGGCATCCCATGTAATTTGAAAACCCCATTCATAAACACCTGGGCAACACTCTCGGCTGTGTAAGGGTGACTCAAGGCAAAGAGATGTATATACTTTGTGAGTCTATCTACTACTACAAAATAGTAGATTTTTGATAGCTAGAAGGCAGTCCTTCTATGAAATCCATAGAGATATCTTCCCAAACTGCATTGGGGATAGGTAAGGGTTGTAATAGCCCTGCAGGAGATGTAGTCTCAGCTTTGTTCCTCTGGCAAGTCTCACAAGTCTTGATGTATGTCTGAACACTCTTTTTCATCCCTTTCTAGTAGCAAGCCTTCCTCAACCTTTGTAGTGTTTTGGTAAAGCCAGAATGGCCTGCTGTCAATGTGTCATGATGTTCTTTGAGCATAGTAAGAACAAAATCTGACTGGGGATCAATGAAAAGCTTGTTTTTATAGTATAGCAATCCATTCTTTAAGGAATACTTATTAGGATCCAGCTGATGAAGGAACCATTTGTTCAAGTGCTCTTGGTAATATGTGGAATGTTGCATTTGATCCTTGAATTGCTGCAGCCATTCTGTGCTTACTACTGATATGGTAGCCAAGGTATGAGTTTCAGTAAGATTGGGAGCTTCAGACCTAGTGCTACAGTCCATCCTTGACAAGCTATCAGCTGCTCTATTTTCCTTCCCTTTTTTATACTCCACTATGAAATTATAACCATGTAATTTGAGGAGCCACTTGTATTGGGCATCAGTGTATACCCTTTGCTCTAACATGTATTTCAAGGCTTGGTGGTCTGTTTTGATAAGGAATTTCCTTCCCCATAAGTAGTGGTTCCATTTCTTAACTGCTAATAGGATAGCAAGCATCTCCTTCTCATAAGTAGATAGAACAGTGCATCTACCTTTGATGGTTTGGCTTAGGTAAGCTATGGGTCTTCCTTTTTGCATTAAGACTGCCCCAATTCATGTGCCAGATGCATCACATTCCAGTGTGAACTCCTCTGAAAAATCTGGCATGGCCAGGACAGGTGGTTGAGTCAGGGTCATTTTCAGTTGTTCAAAAGAGTTTTGAGCTTCTGGGCTCCATTTGTAAGCATTTTTTCTGAGGAGGTTTGTGAGAGGTTCAGCAGTAGATCCATATCCTCTAATAAATTTTCTATAATAGCCTGTGAGTCCAAGGAAGCCTCTTAGTTCCTTCAGGTTCTTAGGGGTAGGCCACCCCATTACTGCTTGGATCTTCCCTTGATCCACCTGTAACCCTTGTTCAGAGATGATGTGTCCCAAGTAGGCTACCTGTTTTTGTGCAAAGAAGCATTTACTTTCCTTGATCTTGAGCTGGTGCCTGTGTAATAATTTGAAAACTTCCTCTAAATGCATATAATGGCTTTCCAGGCTAGGACTGTAAATGAGAATATCATCAAAAAATACCAATACAAATTTCCTGAGAAGTGCCTTAAAAACATCATTCATCATAGCTTGGAATGTGGAAGGGGCATTGGTGAGCCCAAAAGGCATAACTAGGAACTCATAGTGACCCTCATGTGTTCTAAAGGCTGTCTTGTGTGTGTCCTCTTCTGCCATCCTAACTTGATGGTATCCAGCTCTTAGATCTAGCTTAGAAAAAAAATGTGCACCATGTAATTCATCAAAAAGCTCTTCTATGAAAGGAATAGGAAACTTATCTTTAATGGTGTTCTGGTTTAGTGTCCTGTAGTCAATGCACATTCTCCATGTACCATCATTCTTCTTTACTAGTATCACTGGTGAGGAGTAGGGGCTTGTACTGGGCTTGATAATTCCAGAACTCAACATCTCATGTACTTGTTTTTCAATCTCGTTTTTGTGAACATATGGGTGTCTATAGGGTCTTGTACATACATGCAGTGAACCTGGCATTAAAGGGACTTTATGATCATATGCCCTTTTTGGTGGTAACCTCTTTGGCTCATCAAACAAGTGTTCA
Organism: Iris macrosiphon; assembly: GCA_036927795.1. NCBI lineage: Eukaryota > Viridiplantae > Streptophyta > Magnoliopsida > Asparagales > Iridaceae > Iris > Iris macrosiphon. The sequence goes on along the minus strand of JAYESA010000011.1, from coordinate 180,090,657 downwards.
TAGCTTCTCAGTAATGCAGATATTCTTGCTTCACTTCCTTCTGATATCCTGTTACTTCTGGCTTCATAATCTTCCTCCTTATTATCCAAACTGTAGAGTTGGATAACAAAGAGTTGTGGTTTCTGTCTCAGTTCTTTACTTATAGGTTCACTGAGTGTGTGGAAGTCACTCTTTATCCCTGTGAATTGCATGATTTTCCCTTGGTCTTCATACCTCATAGTCAATTCTTGAAAATTCCATACTATGTCACCTAAAGTACTGAGCCAGTTGGCTCCCAGTACTATGTGGCATCCACTGATAGGTAGTGGCAGTAAGTCAGTGGTAATTTTCTTCCCTTGGCATTCAATGGTCACTCCTGGGCAGAACCCTTTACTAGACAGCTTATCTCCATTAGCAACTAATACTTCAAATGGTTTACTGTTAGCCATTGCCAGCCCCAACCTTTCACTGAGTTGGTTATCAACAAAGCTATGGGTTGATCCTGAATCTATTAAGATGATTACAGGTTTGTTTTTAACAGTACCTTTGGTTTTCATAGTGGATTGATGTGAACTACCAGACAGGGCCTGTAAGGATATCTCAAATAGACTTTGTGCCTGTGGATCTTCCCCTTCCACTGTATCTGGACTTGTTTGTTCATCTGTATCCCTCTCCTCATCTGCTAATATCATGAATAATTTCTTTTCCTTGCATTTATGGCCTCTGGACCATTTCTCATCACAGTGAAAACATAATCCCAATCCTTTCCTTCTGATGATTTCAGAAGGAGAAATTGTGCCAGTTTGCTGTCATGTTCCCCATGGCTGATTGCTATTCCTTTTTGGCTCACTTGATGTGGATTGATTACTGCTTGCCCAACTCTGAGCTCTGGGAATATAGGGAGCAGGTTTGGACAATTTCTTTGCTGCTATCAACTTTGCCTCATATAACTTGGCCAACTGCATGGCAAGAGGTAAGCTAAGGGGATTAGCTACCTGTACTTCATATCTTACTTCCTCCTTGAGGCCTCCAATGTACTGACTAATCATGCATTTTTCAGGTAGGCCTATCACTTTCTTGGACAACTTTTGGAAACTTTGTGTGTACTCTTGCACAGAGCTTTCTTGCTTGAGTAGTTTCAAATCTATGCCATGATCAGTAAAATGGGAAGGTCCAAATTCCAACTTGATGGCTTGACAAAATTCCTCCCACCCTATCATGCCCCCTTTGATGGTTGACAACCAATCAAACCAATATGATGCTGTCCCTTGTAACTGCACTGAGCAGAGACTCACCCTGTCTCCCTCTGAGACCCTATAGTAGTTGAAATATCTGTTGACTCTTAAGAGACAGTCTTCCACATCTATCTCCCCATCAAATTGAGGAAGTTTGAGCCTTATTTGAGATTGATTCCATGTTGGTCCTCCCTGTGGTACCCCAGTTTGTGGGGTTCCTTGCCATGGAGATTGATTCCATATCCCCTGTGCCTGTGGCAATCCAGCTGGTGGTGTCCCTTGCAATGGAACTGGGGCAGGAATCCATGTTCCTTGTGGCACCCCAACTTGTGGTGCAGGAACCCATGTTCCCTGTGGTATCCCAAATTGTGGTGCTCCTTGCAATGGTGTGGATCCTAAAGGGGGGTTTGCATTCTGAGCAACTGGGTTGGCAACATGCCCACTTTGTGTTCTAGCATTGTGATTCCCAGGGTTTCTTGGATCCCATTGTGGAGAGGGGGCAAGATTTGTTCTGTGCTCAGGTGGGGGAATTGTGGAGGTGGACCAAGGATTGGTCTCCCATAGTTGGCTTCAAGGGAGCTGGTGGGTTGCAAGAATCCCATGGAGCCAAACATTGGTACATGATGAGGGCTTAGAGAAGAGGATGGTCCTGTGGTGGAGCTTGGGTAAGGGTTCAGTCCAGATGACAGAAAACCCATGAGAGGAGCTTGGGGTACACATGGATTTGACAATGGTGCAAGGGTTGGTGTTGTTGCTGTGGTTGCATTCCCAGATGGGGCAACTTCATTGCTCCCCTTTCCTTTCACTAAGTCCTCAAGAATTCGAGTGACATTGTCAAATTTGGAGTTGAGGGTTGAAATAGTACCTTCCAAAGCTGTCAGTCGTTCCTCTCCGGCGGAGCTCCGATGGCCCTCCGATGATCCTCGTCGAGAGCTTCGGCTACTCGACCCTTCCTCTCGACTGGTCTCAAGAACCGTGTCGAGTGGCTCTGATACCAAGTTGTTAGGTCTCTTTCCCATGGGGCCATGGTTGGGAGGAGACCTAAATGTCCCAGCCATTAAAGAGGTGAAACTACAATCTGTTTATTGAATGAAGAAGAAGAACAGTTACAATTCAAGAAGAAGAAGGAAAACAAGAAAAGCTAAGTATTCATTTCATACATACATCATCCTCTCTTCTCCCTACTATTTATACAGTAGACTGATGCTTCCCTTTCCTTGTGGCAGTTATGGCAGTTGGTGACAGTTGGCTGACTTGGACAAAGCTGGTGGTGATTGGTAGTTACTTCCCTTCTCTGCACCCTGTGGCATGTGACTACATCAGACCTGTATCAATTATGTTTAATAATACATCATTCTATTAAACTATTGGGTATTATTACAAAAAATAATTTACAATTGGTACCTTATAGACTATTCACAGTTGGGACTTAGCTATCTCCTCAATGACAATAATATTGGTCATGGAGATTGAAAGCTAAAACCAGAAGGTCTTGACTTCTTAGTTGAGGTTAAGAATTTCTTTTCTAGTCAATAGACATACCTTTGTATTGAAAAATGTTGAAGTTAATATAATGTTTTTATTTTTATTTTCCATGGAATTGGAAAAAAAGACTGTCAGAAAGAATATTAATTGATTGGATGGATTGGAAAGATCAAGATATATTTAGTCAATAACATAAACCAATAGATTTTTATTAGTTAGAAAACGGAGGACTTTGTCTTCTATTTATCAAATATAAGTGTTGTGAATACATGGATGAGTGACGTCTATTTAAAGGTGTTGTAGTCTATTTATTGACTAAGAGAGTTCGGGAGAGAAAGGAGACAGAATCCTCAAAATGGTTGAACCCTTAAAGCATTCTCTATATGTTTCTATTTATAATAGTCAGATGGCTAACAACAGATTATATTGTGATCTTAACAAATCATTATGGGATAAAGAGTATTTGATTGGAGTGGTTCTTTGCTCGGGACATGTTTGTTTGGCAGGTTTCATCACAAGGATATTTCCATCATCATCTATTGTAAACTGAGGACCAACTAGGAATTTCTTTTATCTGCTTGTGAAGAAACCATAATTAATTAGAAGTCCCCTTCAGTCTTTTTTTTATCAAAGATGATATTGTCAGTAAATTTAGCGAAACACCCATCTTCAACTGATACCTAATATCTTTTAATTAGATTGGTGTGAAATTAAGTGTACACAAACGAAACCACATTACAAATATAAGACATTTTCCAAATTACATGATTATTTCTTTGCACGCCACTCACCATTGTCAAGAGTTAGAACACATGCATTTTAAAGGCATGTGTATAAAAAATGCATGTGTACAAAAAGGGTGCCAATTTGGGATGATGTCCGCATCATGTCTAACACAAGTCGTAATGGCACCAATTCTGGAGAGGCCATGCATCCTAGAAAAAAAGACCTCTCATTGTTTTCACATGTCTAATATATATTTCAAATAGAAAAGTCTTGACATATATTTTATTTACATGCAGTAGTAGGTCTGTCTGAGTCTAACTGTCTACATAGATATATAATATTACTTTATATCCAAATTTGTTTTGGTGCATAGCTCTTGGCTTGTTAGATTCTTTTCTAAACAATGGTAGCATGTGAATCACTTACTGTCCATTTGCAACAATGCTTCCACCCTTCGAACAACCCAGACCATAATCAGCCCTTCCATCTGCCATCAAGAGGAAAGGAAAGAAATTACTTTGGATTCTTCATTAAAATTAGCCCCTACTCCTATAAAATATTAGTGCAAGCTCACCATCACGTCCAACGCCATGCTCTTCAACCTGACAAAGAGAGATTATTACAAATCATCTTTCAACTATGACAGAATTTAGAAATGCTGCACTAGAGATGGATGCTATATTACATCAGAACGGTAAGCAGGTTGGCTTTGGTCAATTTCATGGAAGACTTGAACTTATTAAGAGTGTAGGACCCTTTTGACTGTTAACCAACTTGACAACAAGGAAGAAAGGGCATTATTTGCATGGAGTGTCAGGTACATACTGCAGGCGAGGTAACTGATGACAGTGAAAACAACCTATCTTCAGGCTGAAACATCCTGGACCACTTCATGCTGAGGCAGAATAACAAACTCATTCGCATTACCATTTATAGTATATCCCGTAAATGTGAAATAATTCCACTTTAACTAGATGAAAAACCAAAAGAGTACTCCAGGAAATAGATGTAGGACTAGAGAGAGACCACCAAGCCTGCAGGAGTAAATGAATGGAGGAGCCCAACATGTCAAGTTGTCAACATATATATATATATATATATATATATATATATATATATATATAAAAGATCCTGTGGTGCCAGCTATAACCATCATTATCTAAACCCTCACCCATAATAGGGCTTTTCATGGAGAAATGCACGTTCAACGAAATTTGAGAAAGAGTTGAACCATCAATATTCTAGCTTGGTGTTTAGCGAGGGCAACTATTAAGAAGAGAGAACCTAGCTAGTTAATGGGCAAGCAGATAAACCTTTTTTGGGTCATATGAGACCACACAAACCAAGAGCAACCTTCAGATAGATCCAATGGGGTACATTAATTCAAATTTGTCAATAGAAAGAGAAAATTGAGAATTAACTATTTGACCTAAACTAGGATATGAACAAAAGTAGATGTCTTCCACATCCATTTCTTGTCTCAATTCACAAATACCCTTCTGACTAGCAATGTGATAGTCAACCAACATCTCAATTTGGATGGTGAAACCTTGGCTCTAACCATCCAGCAACATGTTATCATTAGGCAAACACACGGCTCACTTTGCGCGTACAACCTCATAGTTGTCATTTGTGTCTTTTACTTTCACTAAAATAAACAAGAGTCTCTTCTGCTATATCAAATCCAAGTATTTCATTTTTTTACTTTTAAACTGTTCAGTCTACAGGTAGGGTTTAATTTTGATCTTGACATCAAAATCTCAAATGTACATGAAGGAGATGCTGCAATGTGGCGTCTGGCAAACAAGAAAGTACAAAGAATCATGTTGCCTCATAGAAAGATGGAAAATACTTCATATGGTTACTTGTACCATGTCCTTAACAATGAAAGTAGGGAATGTAAACAAAAGCATGTATTCCATACTCTTTGGATCAGCTGCATGAATCCTTCTCTTTCGTTCAACTCTATAGAGTGGGAATAATGAATAATTATTATTGAAGAGAGGATTATATATATATATATATATATATATATATATATATATATATATAGAGAGAGAGAGAGAGAGAGAGAGAGAGGAGAGGCTAAACCCTCTCACTATTGCTCTATCCAATGTGGGACTAAAGCCCAATACTACTAATACTTAACATACTACTAATACTTAACACCCTCCCTCAAGCTGGAGCATAGATGTCAATCATGCTCAGCTTGTTACACAAAAATTGAACCCGAGGACCAAAAAGAGACTTCGTGAATATATAAAAGCTATCTGATCATCGGTCCTCACGTGGTGAAACTTCATTATTTCCTTTTTATACTCATCATGGATAAAGTGGACGTCAATTTCAATGTGCTTCGTCCTTTCATGAAATACATGATTGGTAGCAATATGGATAGCATATTGGTTATCACACCACATATCTGCTGCTTTAGATCATGCTTCTTTTTCCAGCTCTTGTAGAAGGTGCTGCAGATATAATACCTCTGTTGTGCCATGAGCAATGGCTCGATATTCTGCTTTCGACCTTGATTGTGCTATCACATTCTACTTGCTTTTCCACGATACCAAGTTTCCGCCAATAAATACTGAGTAGGCAGATGTATACCGTTTATCCGTCAGACTTGTACCCCAGTCAACATCGATAAAGCACTCAACATGAGTATCTGATTTTTTATCCGAATTCCTTTTTTCGGATTCTGAACTAGATAACGCAGAATTCTGAGAACTGCGTTCCAATGTGGAACTCGTGGAGAAGCCATAAATCTACTTGCGACACTTACGGCGAAGAAAATGTCTGGGCATCATGACTGCCAAGTAGTTGAGTTTTTCAACCACTCGACGATACTGATCCGGATTGGTCAGCAGGGGCCCCTCGTCTGAGAGTAACTTTGCCTCTAGATCCATGGACGAGGTTGTTTCCTTGGCTTGCATCAGTCCTGCATCATTTAGTATGCCCAACACATACTTCCTTTGAGACATTACAATGTCCCGCTTACCCCGTGTGACTTCAATGTCCAAGAACTAGTTCAATGATCTCATATCCTTCGTCTGAAATTGTTCTCCCAGAAACTTTCAGTCCTACAATACCCTGACTGTCGTCTCCCTTGATTACAATGTCATCAACATAGACACCAAGTAGTATTCTTCCAGCTGATGTATGTCGGTAGAATACTGAATGATCATTCTTTGATTGAAAGCCATTAAAACCAAAGAGAGGGAGAGAGAGAGAGAGAGATATTACACGAGTCGTACCTGGTCGTCGGAGAGGCTGGGTGCCGTCGCGTCGCCGTCGGCTGTGAAGGTGGTTCCTACATCTCTCTTTTTTTGTCTTCTTTATTCTTTTTTTCCAAAGAAAACCGACTCTTGATGTTCCTCTTTTCTTTTCCAAAACAAACCAACGGTTAGTTTTTTTGTATTTTTTTCTTCAATTTTGACATTTTCATGTCCGCCTCAACACCGCCTAGGCCACCTCATGGCCGCCTCGCCACCAACTACACTGCCACAGTACCGGCATACGCCTAATCCACAGCCAAACGCGAAGGTGGCGCGGAGAGAGGCCGCATGGCGCCTAGGCGCCCGCTACAGACGCCATTTAGAACACTACTTCTTCAATATTTCCGTGGAGAAATATATTTTTGATATCCAGCTGAAGCAATGGCCAGTCATAGCGAACGACTAAGGCCAAGAGTACGTGCATTGATGTCATCCTGACAACTGGAAAAGTCTCAAAATAATCCTCACCATAGGTCTGAAAATAGCCTTTAGCTACCAGACAAGCCTTTAGGCGATCAAGAGTGCCATCCGGTTTCACCTTGATCATGAACACTCATTTGCAACCTACTGCCTGCTTAGCAGTATGTAAATCAACCAAGTCCCAAGTATGGTTCTACCGAAGCCCTTTCATCTCTTCTATAGCAGCACGTCAACCGGGATATTTGAGATCCTCCTCGGCAGTATTGGGAATCTGAATCCCATCAATAGTAGCTACCAAGGACTGAATGTAGCTCACGAGCCCTTTGTAGTTGTCAACATACAAGGGATAATCACGACAATCACGACGAGGTCGAGTTTGTGGAACAGGCAAAAGCGAAACAGTAGAGCTAGAGGAGGAGGATGGCTATGTGACCGTAGGCACTATCTGCGATGGTCGTACATGCGACGTCGGTACTGACTGAACCGGTGTTTACGGACCGTCGGACCGAAAGACTGGCTCGGTAGGGGAGGACACCCTTACGGGGGGTTATTTTGTTTGAACAGGAAACAACAAGAAACCCTCTTTTGGATAGACTTGGGGAGCTGGACCTGTAGTTTGTGGTAGTGGAGGAAACTCGGTTTCAACAAAGGTAACATTCCGAGAGAAAAAAATACCTCTTCAAGGTAGGAGAAAAACAATGATACCCTTTCTGATCTTTATGATACTCAAGAAAAACACATTGGATTGCCTAAGGATCTAATTTAGAAAGGGTCGGTCGGGTAACCCGAACATAGCACAAGCAACCAAAAATTTTGAGAGGGAGAGGAAATGGCTTCGTTAAGGATATAACCGAGAAAATGGAGTAGCACCATTGAAAACCGACAATGGCATGCGATTAATAAGATAGCAAGCTGTAAGTACCGCATCCGACCAATTTTTTTTTGGGAGTACGTACTTGAAACATAAGAGCACGCGTTGTTTCCAAGAAATGACAATTCTTGCGTTCGGCCACACCATTCTTTTGTGGTGTGTAAGGACAGAAAGTTTGGTGCATGATGTCATTGCGGGACAAATGAGTATTTAACTCACGAGATAGATACTCACGACCATTGTCACTTCGAAAGATTTGGAAGCAGCCGCAGGGGAGGCAGGGTCTGATCGGTGGGAGGGGATAGGCAGCAGGCGGGGGTGTCAGGAGCAGCCGCAGGGGAAGCAGCAGCAGGGGGCAGGCAGCGGCAGCAAGGGGCAGCAACAGCCCCAGGGAGGCAGGGTGGGGGGGGGGGGGCAGCAACAGGCAGAGGCCTGGGCAGCAGGAGGCAGGGGGGCGCAGCAGGAGGCAGGGAGGTGGGGGGGCGCATGGGGATCCGGCAGCAGTAGTCTGATGGGGGGGGGGGATTTGTAGGAACGTTTTAGGATTTTGAGAAAGGGAGAGAGAGGAATGGCTCTGATACCATGTAGAGTGGGAATAATGGATAATTATTATTGAAGAGTCTTTTTGTCTCGGTTCATAATTTTTGGTCTGCTTATACACCTAACAACTCCAACTACAATCATGTCACTCCTAACTGGTGCATCTCTAACTGTCTCCATTGCACAGGCCTGACCAATCTCAAATGATTTCCAACATTTTATCCTCACTTGAACACATCTCTAACACTCCACTAGTGCTCTCATTTCTTATCCTATCTATAACTGTGTTGTCACTCATCCATCTCAACATTCCCATTTCAGCTTGTTTCTAAATACTTTTCATATTGCCGGACAATCTAAACCATAAAGTATGCCAGATTTAAAGCCCTAGTAAAAATTTAATAAAGTGACATATCAATCAAGAAGCATTTCATGTCAACCACTGAACAAAGATCCAAACAACATCGACGCCATTTTGCCATAAAGATAAGTAATTGATACAAGTGACATAAGACATTGCTCTAAGGATCTCCTTTTGGCCATCAACGTAAGCTAATCTCGTTTTTTCTTGCAGTTTTGCTGAAGTCGCATTTCATATGCTCAATTTTTGCCCTGCGAACCAAATACTTTCAATTCCAAAGTTTCTCCCATATTTCATAGAAACTAACCTTTAGTCTCACTGATTAATAACAATAATACAATATCACCAGTATATACTTGGCACCAAGGGGTCTCTTCAAGAATGTGCCTAGTAACTAGTAAGTCTTCGTAATTAATGCAAGGAGGTATGCACTTAATGCTGAAACTTTAATATAAGCCTATGGTGATAAAGAAACAATATAAACTCCTCCAGTTGTTCTAGCACTAGTTACAACAGCACCAAGGTTGTAAAAGTCGCAAGGCGTCTAGTCGGGCGGGCACCGGACGCCTAGCCTGCCTAGGCGGCTGCCTAGTTCTAGGCGGTTCAAAAAAAAACATGCTAAAAATTGCAGCAATTGTCCATAAAACTCAAAAATCTGCATAGTCGTACGTCAGGGGAGGGGGGCACTAGGCGGGCGTGCCTAGGCGGGCATCGGGCACCCTCCTAGGCCGATTTTTAGACAACTAAAATACAAAATATAAAATATAACTATCAAAACCAAACAACTTACTTGGAGCTCTTTGACAATGACATGAATCCTTCAAAACCTTTCAGTACACTTCCACATTGATTTTAATCTTGTAAATAACTAGTCTCCAAGTCATAGACCTTACAAAATATAGCAAAGCATATCAAATGTGTTCGGCGATGAACTTTAACACAAATAGACTGTTTATAGTATACCATGCCACAAGAAAGAAAATAAGTCCTAGTATCGTTCAACCATTTCTTTTCCTAGTCCGAGATACATAAATTATCATAAGGTTAGCAATCATTGTAAAAGAACACATTGTTAATTGATATGTGCAGTATGTATCCAAGTATAATTTCATCTTCCTTTTTCTTTCATCATAGATACCTTTACTACACCTAAGCATAAAAGGAACATAGAAATTACCAAAACAAAGCAGAGAATGATTCAAAATGCATCAGCTAGATACCAAAACAGAAAGGTTGGTACGATGTAGCACCTCAAAATAGAAGTCAGACATAAAGACAAATATAACCTAATTTGTGTTTATCTAGTCCATAATACAATCTAAATATGATCTAATTAAATCCATATATTAAATTCTAATATTTTAAAAAAAGAAAAGAAAATCATGCTTCTTCTCTCTCTTAAAAAATAGGAACACAAATATTGTTTCTTCTATTCGTTCTTTTTCTTCCTAAATTTCTCTGCTTCCTTTCAGGTTTCATTTTCTCTATCAAAAATATATTTAAATTTTAAACCAAGTTCAATCTAATTTTAACTTTCTATAAGGACCTAGAAAGGTACAAACCATTTCCCGTCATTCATTGGAGGAGTTGACTATCATTCATCTCGATGATAATAAGAACTGTAATCTCCTTTTTTTTCAAAAAATTATACTTGAAATCTAATTATATTATGTTTTGTGTTTTTTTGCTCAATTAACATTAAGGCATGTTTTCTTCTTCCTAACAAAACTAGATTGACATTGATCATAATCTTTTTAATGCTGTAATCCCAGTTGCCTACACACACACACACACACACACACACACAGTTATAATGAACGTCCATCCCTATCAACTAACACAATCAATGATGAATTTGTTCTTCATGAAGGTAATGTGGATCTTGTCCAGTAACTGTCCCACGTGTTCCTTAATCTGCATTAACATTAAGACCTTGAAGAATAATTCGAAAAGGGAGGGGGGGGGGGGGGGGGGGGGAAGGGGGGGAGGGGGGGGTGGGGTTCCAAAGTCTTCTGTTGCTTGCTCCTTCCATCCCCACACAAAGGTGTTACAGAAACCTAATTTACCATACTGTATTCTCCACTGACGTCATACAGTTCTTGCATCAACCACATAACGTCACTGCAACCATGGTCCTCAGACACTAAGTACACGACGGGAAATCCTGCTGATTCTCTCTTCTGCCATCTACAGATTGTCTTCCTAAGCTCCTAATAGGACCTCCAACTCCTATAGATCAATCCTTTTCTCTGTCGGACATTATTCATCTCACTTCACCATTGAACTACATCCTCCTCTAAGCTAGTATGAGCCCTATCAACTATTTAAAGAAGGTATAATGCACTAATTAGGAAGCACAGAAAATCAAAATATTGATGCAAGCCGGACTCGAGCACGAGGCAAACATCCGAAATACATTATGACATACCAAAATTAGGTGTCATGTCCGTGTAGCCATGTCTAGCTCGGGTCAGTGCAGCAAAATGCACTACCAAACCCCTTCTCAGCTTCCCTCCTACAACCCCTCTTCGTTCATCTCGAAAGTAGAGACATTTCCTTCCATTTTCCATAATAACCTTGTATTCTTCTTCCCTTAAATCAAATGGGTACCTAGAGCTGCCTCCCCATAATCTTCTCTAATGGAACAAACTCTAGTGTAATCTATGTTTCTTCTCCCGGGACGAGACCCTCCCCCTTCACAACCATAATGTGCATCTTTCTGTTCAAGTTTTGTCTTCCTCGTCTAAAGACTTAGGAAGTGTCACAACTGGGGCGCAGCCCCGCTTTTTTGTTGGAGAGATAGAATGGAGTTCTTCACAAAGTTCATATGCGCCATCTAGAACCTTGTGCAACAGATTCTAGCCCGTCAAGTAAGTTCCGAGTGACCACTTTGTTGTGTCGCCTTGCTCCACTTATGGCTTACCATCTTGAAACCTCTCTAAAGTACATGAGCTGACCACTTGGTGCTGCTCGTGTCACATCGTGTCAAACACGTGTTGGACATGACATAGACAGTTAACACTAAGCAATGCCGAAATCAACGTGGTGTGACTGGTGTCTGTGTAGTCACGTGCCTCAGTGTATTATCATGCTCTCCGAACAGTCCAAGCACTTACAAGATGGTCAAAAGCAATCCATATCATGAACGAAGTTCATAAGTGAGGCGATAAAAATAGCAAAAGAGGATCAAAATGATAAGTTTGCTGTACTAATAATCCCAACTACCATTACATCACTAACTCAAGGACTCTCCTTACATTTTTTGGAGCCCGTATGGTAAATTTGTACAACCATATGGTAAAAAAAAATTGTACAGAACCAACTAAAAATAACACACCTTTCTACTCGCTGAGACTTGCCCAGTGATAAAAATCGACACTTTATACCAAACAAACAAAAAATTGACCAAATTGCACCAAACTATTCATAAACCCTAAAAAACGAAAGGAGAGGAAACCCTACTTGTCTCTCGATGCTTCGGAGCTCCTCGTTGAGCTTCCCTTTCTTGGTCAGACGAGCCGTAAGCATGGCCAAGGGATTCGAACCCCTTCTTTGACCAAATTCGAAGAGCATGGTTAGTGCGAAAAATTAAATTTGGGGGAAATTTAGGGTTCTTGAACGGTTACATACAGAATCCATTTGCAAACCGAATTCCTAAATATATCGTATGGATCCGAACCCAAATTTAGCTTAGATTGGTACTATATATAGGAACTCTCTCCCACGCGTGAGTACAACGTTATTTGGTGCTCCGGGTCCGGGTTGAGCAAATCCGATTCTGACCGGATTTGACCAATTCGGTCCGGACCGGACAAACTGAGTTAAGTAGACCGGTCGAGGTCATGTCAGGTCTAGTACCGGAAAGTATGATATGACTTGAATAATTGAGAGATTGTGAATGGGCGTATTATCTAATTTCATATATGAAAGTGTAATGATTTTAAAATGAGGCTGTGCAACTTCAAGAAAAAAAAAAAAGATTGCAGATCATTAAGATTGTTCGAAAAGATTATATCGGTTTGTTTTCGAGTTTTCAGTTTTGATATATACGTTGTGGTGGCCCATTGGTGGATCTATTGAAAAAGTTGAATAAGTCAGTGTCTTACTTTATTCCAGTAGTAGAGTTCTTTCGAATTGGATTACCATCGTTCCACAATTTTTTTTTTTTCTTATTTGAATTTTTTACCTAAAGGTTCTCGTATGTTTGCGAATGTGCTATGGTATTGGCAGGTTTATATGATTTAGTTTAATCTTTGTTGATTTTTATTTTAAAAACGGTATTATTTCGCTGCATTAGAAGCTATGTTACCAACAACCAAGAATGTAATAGTAATACTGTGAAATAGCAGAGCTCAATCTAATAGAAAGAAATAAAGAAACATACAATAGTTGACATTGTCAAATGAACAAACCGATCAACTGATCAAGCAGACTGAGCATATATATGCTCCAAAATCCATGACCAAACTAGAAGTAGGAGACAACCAAATTATGTGATGTGCCAAACAATATCATAACTGCATTATCTTTACCTGTATTACCTTGAACATAGAATACAATGTCTTTATCAAAGATGCGCAAGGTTCTGTATTACCTTACCTTTTATCAAAAAAATGAAACATTATCTATATTTCTAAGCCATCTTTTTATCTTCTCTTTCATTTTTAGGAATTGTCTAGGGCTTCGACCTTGGTTGTAAGAGCATCAGGGCCGGCCCTGAGCTCATGGTGGCCTGGGACGAACTTTCAAAGTGAGGGCCCCATACATAATGTAAAAAAAATTTGAAACAAAAGTAAAATAAACAATATTTCTCCACCAAGATTTGAACTAGGAACCTCTTGTGTACAAGACTAACATAACAACCACTACAACATAATTACTTTGTGATAAGAAGGGCCCATGGTACATACTAATTCTATTTTGGGTACAAAATTATTTATATATTTAAACTAAAATTTTGTTTGGGCCCTCCTGGCCCATGGGGCCCTGGGCGGTCGCCCTGGCTGTCCTGGGCCAGGGCCGGCCCTGAAGAGCATCATTAGTAAGGTCCATCCCACATTCTAGATACTAGATTTAAAATGTAAGAGCTCATTTTGTAGAATAATAAGTCTCATCTCTAGTTCCAATTTCTAGATTTTGGGTCTCATCCCATCCATGAGAGCTATATGTTGAGTCTTACAATTTCTAGATTCTAAATTGTAAGAACCCATTTTGTAGAATAGTAAGTCTCAATTTGGAGCCAAACTTTCTAGATTCTAGATTTTATATTATTGTTTTTCCACATCAATTTTTGACCACACAATCCTTGGGACCGGAACTCATTTTACCATTTCTTACTATTCTCATACAAACCTAACACATTTTAAGTTTACATTTTTTCTAAAATTTTGGATCCCAAATTGTATCGGAAAGTCCCAAACTCCTAATGATGCACAACAAGGTTGCTATTATGAAGCAGTCCATGAATTCTTCTATAATCCTCTGACGTGTAATGGAATAAAATCCTTGATTTATAAAGACAGGAAGAAGACGAGGACCAGAGATTGTCTCAAATATACTTCACCAAAGTTTAACAGTAGTAATAACTGAGTACTCCTCATGCACATTTACAAAGGAGGAGAACAGAGAAGTAAAGCTGAAAAAAGGAAACAAAGGCTTTTAAGTATTAATACACACATACGGCTTATAACTGCTTCCTGAACCTTTTTTTCTTCAGCAGAGGGGTGCCTCAACCTGCAAAAATTCACGAACAAAGCCCATCAATATCTACACAACAGTCGCTTCTGAGGATTCTGAACAGAAATTTTCATCAACACAGCGAAAGGACCAGAAAAGAACATCAGTTGGTACTAACTAATCCTATCTTTGTTTCTTATTGGCCATGACCTCGAAGTAGGGAGATGAAGAATGATAGAGAAGCAGCAGATATGAAGCACAGTTTGCAGTATCGGCCGATACCGATCAAAAACGGTTTGACATGTCCCGATTCGATACCGGCCGATATCCAATATAAACATTGGGGTTTGAACGAAAAAGACCAATCAACAAGGGTGTAAAAGCATACTAAAGTTGTAAAAGAAGAAAACTTATCTATCGTATTTAAACCAATCGACAATGATGATTATTATTTTATTGAATTTTAAAAGTACTAAGAAAGGACACTAAAATACTTAAAATTATGCCTAAATGTATAAAATATATTTTCTAAAATGTTAATAATTATTTGCTTTTCGATACCAAATAATCCAATCCTTCGATTCGAAACTGTCGATGTCGATACCGTTCTGATACTGATTCCAATATCGATACTGTGAATCTTGATATGAAGTTGAGATAAGCTATGCTAGGACCATCTGAGCCAAAAAAAAAAAAGGAAAAAGAACTTTTTTTTTAAGATATCCGGTGTAACTCTCGGAACTTTGTACACGCTGTGTTGCATGCCTTTTGGGCTCGCTGCCTCCAACTTCCACCAAGTAAATAGAAGAAATAATACGTCCTCGTGACTCGATTCATCGATCTTGGTAACCATAATGGTCTCTCGAGTTCGGTGGAAAAGAACTTGTTATGATATAATATAGAAACAAAAACATATCAAACATTGGACTATACGATAAAAAGTTTTTTTTTTTTTTTTCAAGATCAATGAGTTGTATGAAATAACCTACAAGATTTGTTACTGTGAGTAGTGTTGCAAGTATAATAATTTTGTCAAGATTAAGGGGCCGGTTACTCGGAATATTTTTCTATATTTGTTGTTGTGAGTGATTTTGCAAAAATATACAAGGTTTGATAACAAAAACGAAGGTTTTGCTGTAAATTTGTTGCTTAAAATATGAAGTTGCTGTGCTGGGACCTTATGATTATAAGTGGAAAAAAAACAGAAACATGTAATAAATGTTGTTGTAAGTAATGCTATAATATTTTCGGCTGTACCAAAAAAAAAAAACTAAAAACTGTACCATTTGTGGCTATTTACAGCAAACTAAATTCTACAACAAATATCACAAACGTACAACACTGCTGAGAAGCAATTACTTGAGGAATGATCCTAAATAGAAATGGTGGCAGAAATACTTTCGCAAGTAGCCAATATTGAACTTGGAGGAATAGGAAAGTGTAGAAGCAGAGGAGAGGAAGATGGTGTAGTTAATTATTGGAATATATTAGCAAATATATTCATTTAAAATATATAAACTAGTATATATTCTTATTTATATTTTTTAAAATTAGTAAATGTTTCTATTTTTTTTTTTTTGGAACAGTTAAAATTTTAAGATATACTTTCACTATTTTAAGCAAAATTCGGACTGATTTACAAAGAAAATGGAAGTATATGCTAGTTTCTATATTTTGAAAATAAGATACGTACCTCTCATGGAGCAAGGAGGGAACGGGGATTGGACGATGTCCCTGACATCGTCCTCGAGCAGCTTGTACTGTCTCTTGACGTCGTCGACGGGCTTGCCGAGCGCATGCACCACCTTATGAAAGCGGTCGGGCGTGTCCTTGTCGTGCACCGCAAGCAGCTGCTCGAAGTTCTTGTACTGCTCGGGCGTCCACCCGAGGCTCCAGGACAGCGCACCGATCGACATTGGTAGAGAAGGTGGGAGCTGTAGCAACTGGAGGAAGAAGAAGAAGAAGTAGAAGAATGGAGGAGTGGTGATGAGGAGGGAGAGTTGGGAAGAAGGCATGTACTTATAATAGGGAGGGAGTAGAGTGGTGCAAGTTGGAAGAATATTTACCTTAATAAAGTTAAGGTAATGGGTCATAACATCAGGGAAGTGCTAATTCAAGGCGCATGGATGCCCCATGCCAGTTGAAGTTTTATTTATTTATTTTTTATATATGTGGACTAGGAACTAAATTTTCATGAAAAAATTTAAATCGTGTTCATCTCCACGGAAGTTCTCTATCGTAACCAACAACTCACGGCCCCACGGACCATGTCAGTTGAAGTCACTGTACCTGAAATAAGGAGAGCGCATTGGTTAGAGACTCATTAATATGGACTTCAGCAAGGCTCATTTCTGAGCATATACAAACAGTACGATCACACAAGGCCCCAAAAAATTGAATATTTTTTTCTAACTTTTGGATATATTACTAATATGAAATCTTCCTTTTTTTTTTTAATTTAGATCTCCCTTTAAACAACAGTAACATTAACATGGCTCTTAGAATGACAAAAAGATCTTTTTTTAGTGGTTTAAAAAAACTCGTTTTTAGTATTTATACAAGATCCTTAGAATATTGGAAACGTCCTTGCGCTGCAGCAACTAAGTATTTATAATATAGACAAGGCCAGCCATGGGAGTTAGGTTGCTTTAGCCGGAGCTAATTATGGTTGTCATTGACTTGGCCTCTTGTGAGACTGTTTAGAATTTTAATGGGCTTTTAGTCTCACATTGAGTAGAATAGTAAAGAGAGGGGTTAGCCTCTCCTATATATATGTAGCCCCATCTTAATAATAAAAAAGTCAAGTATTCTACTAAATTTCTATTTGGTATCAGAGCCACCAAACCCTAACCCTAATCCTAGCCGCCATCCTTCTCCACCAAATCCTAACTCTAACCCCACTCCACAGCCCCCCTCCAAACCCAGCATCTACCAACCCCCCCCCCCCCCTCCATTATCCCCACCCCCACCCTTCCATCACCGTCGCTACCCCACTGGCAACAACCCCCCGCCGCCAGTACAGCCGCCCCTCCCCCTCCCCCGGCCAGCAACCCCCCTTCTCCATGATGGCCCCAACCCCTCTCTGTCGTCGCCAGCGCAGCCTTCCTCCTCCTTCTCGTCATGCCATACGACCTCGGGTCGCAGCCATGCACGGGACATGAGCATCGGCTCTCAGGGACGTCACTGCCACTGAAGTAGGAACAATAGACGTGGAGATGGCGACAATCAAAGGTGTAGACGGTCTAGATCTGCCACCGCCTTGTTGATGGAAGATGAGAAGAAGAAGATGATGGAGACGATCTACGATAAGTTGACGACCAAAGAGATGAAGGCTTTAGTGGATGATCTCTTCTCTAAGAGGCTGATCGAGACTAGCTCCCGTTCTTCACACGCAGATGTGGACACTTCACCATACAAAATGGAGAAGTTAGAGAAACTGGAGGTAAAGTTGGAGGATACTTTCAACTACTTGAAGTGGTCATGTTAGGCGATGCGGACTCTGAAGGTAAGGGGCTTGGTGGGCTATGTGAATGGCGAAACAAAGGCACCTGAAGATCACTGCTCACGGGAGTTTGTTGTATGAAAAATTGTCAACAATGTTGTAGCTGGATGGTTGACAGCCTCATTGACCGATCAAGTATCGGGCAACGTGGAAGCGATGGAGGGTACTAGTGATATTTGGATGATGATGAGAGACATGTACTCATGGTCGGGCAACCCTATGAGTGTCTTCCAACTACATGATGAACTTGATAAGGTGGTCCAAGAATATCATACCATCTCTGAGTATACGGCTCTGCTAAAGAAGTATTGGTCATATCTCGACCACTATGATCCTATTGGTGTGGAGGATGAGCAAGTGAAACCAGCATTTGCGAAACATTATTAGAACTTTATGGAGTATGTCTCGCGACAGAGGATGATGAAGTTCCTGTCACGCCCCAGTCCCAAAATACGTAGGACTAGAAATACGTAACACGCCAGCCGTATGTATACGAACTCTAATATATGGAAACCATATACACACGTACGCTGTACATGAATATCCAATCCACAGTGGTAAATATATGTCACAACAAGTCACACGCAGTTCTATATCTCATCCACAGCACAAATAATAGAAGAATGAAAATCAATAAATGAATATCAAAGAAGCAGTCTCAAATAGTAATCTCAAAGTGCAATAGTCGGGTGGAAACAAATCCACTGCGAATTGACTATAATAAACTACTAAAGAGAGAAGAGAATAAACTCTAATATAAGAATAAATGTCTAGAAAAGAATAGAAACTAGAATCTCTAAACAGCTGCAATGAATCACATATAATCAGAAGATAAGATCGTCTCAGACTGATAGGTAGCGTCAGGTCCAGGTCCATACTCCTGTGGGTACTCCTGCTCATCTATATCTGGGAAAAGGACCAGGTCCTCAGAGGGACGTAACAAGATACATATAAACATGCCAATAAAGTACTGAAAATAAACATCCATTGGGGTCGCCTAACCGTCTAAGTGAATGCAGTTAAGAACACATTTTCCCACAAGTGAGCTATCTGGCTGAAAAACTAGGATTTGGCATGGTTCTCTATTGGAGATCCAGGGGCCTAAAAAGGCACGACGACTTTCAAACGCCGGAGGCCCGCCTGATAATAATATAATATATAGTGGTCATCACCACCCGTATCTCCGGCGGAGAATCCGGGCGCACAATAGATAAAAGTGCAAAGGAGCTCAAATGCGGTACTTGTTGTTCTCCCCACCCAATGCTCTAAGCATGTCATGTCCATGACACAATAAACCTCTAATAACCGCCAGGTCTACTAGCATGCAAAATTTCTATTGGCAGTTATCCCTATCCGTCGCACGACCTATACGTACCAGTGGCCAGCCGAGTACGCAAGTCCGTGTCCTACATGTGACTCACACTCGTGTAAGAATAGTGTCATGGCCAATGAAACATAAATGCCTCATGAAGATGGGGTAGTCTCATAAAATAGGTCCAATGCATATATATAAATAAAAACATAGTACGACGACACCGTCGTTGCACCCAAGTTTCCTTGGACGCACAGTTTATATAGCAGTTAAAATAAATGAACTAAATAAGCAGAAAATAAACATGCATGTCTCATATGGAATGTAAATACAGTACAATGGCAAGGTATACTTGCCTGGCAAGAAATCTGTAAAGTGTACGCGCCCAAATGTCAAGGACACTGAACCTGGAACTAAGGACTCCGAACAAACGTCTCCGGATGCTGAAATAAACATCACCAATGTTTCCGAAATAAGCAAAATAGCTAAAAAGCACATCCCTTTCGTCCAATTTGGATACAGGGGCAAAACGGTAATTTTAGGCAAAAGTGGGGTCCACGTGTGGCCCACTTTGCACCGAAAATGTGCCAAGGGTAACAGTCTCTAAATGGGACAAACTATAGGTCAAACAACTCTAGATGTCAATACGAACCAAACGGTATGTCCAAATGTGAATTCCGATGAGCCGAACAAAATTTTGTCCAAAAAGTCAACTGTAGGGCCCGCCAATTGGCGATCTGGTCAACCGTCTCAGAAATGCGTGAAAATTGGGTCACAGGACCAGCGCGTTACCACGAGTCCAGTGGCGCAAGTTTCGTCGCAATCTGACAAGCGTGCACAAAATACGTATGAGTTCCACTAAAGTTGCGACACGAAATGTGTCCACGGATACGGTCTGATTTCGGCGCGCACACGCTTCCGAATCAGTCTCCACGAATTTTTACGTGTCCGGTTACACTGCGTGCACCATTCGGTATACTTGGCACACGGCGGGGCGGTCCCGTTTGGCGGGGCGCGCTCCGTTTTCCAACTTTTGAAAATCTGGAAAAAGTGGGTGCGTGCAGTTTTGTGACGAATTTAACTATGTCCACAGCAACTAATAGCATAGGATTATTTTACAGAAAATAAACTAGGTCAGGCATTCTACAGGTATCAAAAAGAATCACCAAATTCGGATCTCTGTGGTGGGAGATACGAACTCGGCAATACGGGTGGTCATTCTGGAATTCTGCGATTCCAGAATTCTGTCTGCTCGCGCCAACTTGGACGTTATTTTCACCTAGGGGCACACGTTTTCCGAGGTTGGCTATAAAACAAATATTGGAGAGGGTTAAGGGATGATCATACCTATGAATACGGAACAACGTTTGGTTGAGCGAGTCGACGGAAAATTACTCCGAAGCGAAGGTGCTTCGAGTGGGATTCTGCAGGATGCGAGGTCGGCGTCATCGGGATGGTTGGATTGCTTGGTGGGGCTTCTCTGGCTGCGGTGACGGCTCTAGATGGGAAGAGGAGGTCTGGAGATTTAGGTTAGGGTTTGAGAGAGAAATATATATATATATATATATATATATATATATATATATATATATATATATATATAAGAAGAGAGAGGGATGGATGGATCGCGGGTTGGCCGAAGGGGTGAAAGCCGCTGAAGGAAAGTTATTAAAGGGGGCGGGCTTATGGGCGCTGAAGGGGTGAAAGCAATGCTACGTTGCTGTAGCAAAGTTTGCTAGCGGGTCTGTGTAGTATTTGCTAAGGGATACTTAGTAGTAGTATTAATATTATTATTACTATTATACTTATTATTAAATAATTTCTTTTACTTAATCCTTTCTTTTCCTATTAATAAAATATATATATACATATATATATATATATATATATATTTGTATATACATATATATATATATATATACTCATAAGAAAATTTATAGATTAGGATAATGCACAATATTAGGCTAGCAACTGCTTAAGGGGTCTCCTACATGGAATAAATTTCGAAAAATTCCTGTTGGTCCTATAAATCATCTAAGTGCCCGAACACCTAACATAAAAATTATTAAAAATATAATTATCATATTTAGACCTAATTACTACAATTTAATTAATAAATAATAAATAAAAGGGAATATACGATTTTCTAGGAAGGGGGTTTTATATTCTACCCAACTTGTAAAAATTTCGTCCTCGAAATTAAAATTAAGCCACGATAGAATACAAGGATGGTATAAGATATAAATTAACAATGTAAATTTATACCTAGGTCTGCGAATAGGTTCGGAAAAGGCTTGCGCATGTCGTCCTCGTGCTCCCAAGTTGATTCTCCTGGCGCGCCATGCCTCCATGCTACGCGAACCAAGGGAATAGACTGGTTCCTCAATACCTTCTCTCGACGATCAAGGATTCCCACGGGTTGCTCTTGGTATGACAAGCTCGGCCCAATGGTGATCTCTGAATGGTCGAGAACATGACTGATGTCTGCCACATATCGCCTGAGCTGCGATACATGGAATACGTCATGTACTCCCTCCAGTGAAGGTGGTAGCGCAAGTCGATATGCCACCTCTCCAACTCTCTCGAGCACGTCAAATGGTCCAATATACCTTGGACTCAATTTTCCGTGCCCTCCGAATCGGATGGTGCCTCTGGTCGGTGATATCCTCAAGAAGACGTGATCGCCCTCTTTGAACTCCAAGGGACGACGATGAAGGTCCGTCCACTGCTTTTGCCTGTCTTGCGCTGCTCGCAAGTGTCCCTGAATCTTTTTGACTGTCTCTACGGTGTTGACCACCAACTCGGGTCCCAGAATCTGACGTTCTCCCACGTCACTCCAACACACAGGAGACCTACATTTTCTTCCATACAATGCCTCAAATGGAGCCATCTGAATACTCGCTTGATAGCTATTGTTGTAAGAAAACTCTACAAGATGTAGGTGGTCCTCCCATGATCCTCCGAAGTCTAACATGCAAGCCCTCAACATGTCCTCCAATGTCTGAATAGTACGCTCCGACTGCCCATCTGTCTGCGGGTGGTAAGATGTACTGAACTTCAGACGAGTATCAAGACTCTCTTGCATGCTCCTCCAAAAGTGCGATGTGAAGCGCGAATCTCTGTCCGATACAATGCTGACTGGTATGCCGTGCAATCTCACGATCTGTCTCATATATAAATCAGCTAAAGCTTTTGTAGACTGACCCACTCTAAAAGGTATAAAATGGGCTGACTTGGTGAGTCGGTCCACTATTACCCACACTGCATCTCTCCCACTTGGACTCTTGGGACCCGTGACGAAGTCCATAGTGATGTGCTCCCACTTTCACTCTGGAATCGGAAGTGGTTGCAATAATCCTGCTATCCTCTGGTGCTCCGCCTTCACTTGTTGACATACCAGACATTTAGCTACAAAGCGAGCTATCTCTCTCTTCATCCCATGCCACCAAAAATGCTGTCGTAAGTCACGATACATCTTGGTGCCTCCAGTATGAATAGAATAAATCGAACTATGAGCCTCTGTCATCAGCTCCTGTCGAATCTCTCCATTTGGAACATAAAGACGATCACCACATCGTAATGTCCCATCCTCATGAATGCGCAATCCGGTCTGCTCTCCAGCCTCTGTCCTTTCCTTTAGTCTCCTGAATCTGGCATCTGTATGCAAAGCTGCCTTAATCCTCTCTACCAATGATGATTGTACTTGCAAGTTGGCTAGTGTCCCATCTGCTCCGGGTAATATCACTTCAATGCTAAGCTCTTGTAAGTCCTCCAATAGTTCCCTCTGTGCTGTCAAGAAGTAAGCTGCTGGCTTTCGGCTTAACGCGTCTGCTACCACGTTAGCCTTGCCTGGATGATAATGTAGCTCTATCTCGAAATCTTTCATCAACTCGAGCCATCGATGTTGTCTCATATTTAACTCCTTCTGCGTGAAGACGTACTTGAGGCTTTTGTGGTCTGTATAGATTTCCACTCGTTCCCCATATAAGTAATGTCTCCATAGCTTCAGGGCAAATACAACGGCTGCAAGTTCCAAGTCATGAGTCGGATAATTCTTCTCATGTACTCGTAACTGCCTAGATGCATATGCAATCACCTTGCCATGCTGCATCAATACGCATCCTAAGCCTTTTCCTGATGCGTCACTGTAGATCACGTAATCTCCCGATCCTGACGGAATCGCCAATACTGGTGCTGTAGTCAGTCGCTTCTTCAACTCTTCAAAGGCTGCTTGACACTCGTCAGTCCATATAAATTCTTGATCCTTACAAGTCAGACGAGTCATAGGTGCCGCTATCCTTGAGAAGTTTTCCACGGACCGTCGGTAATATCCCGCAAGTCCAAGGAAACTCCTCACCTCTGCTGCTGATTTAGGAACAGGCCATGTCTCAACTGCTGAGATCTTCTCTGGATCAACAGAAATACCATCTCCTGTAACAACATGTCCAAGAAATAAAACTCTGTCCAAGAAGAACTCACATTTGCTGAGTTTAGCATATAACTGCTCTCTCCTCAAAGTCTCTAGAATAATCCGCAGGTGCTCCTCGTGGCTCTTCGAATAGACAAGTATATCATCTATGAAGATGACCACGAACTGGTCCAAGTACTGGTGGAAGACTCGATTCATCAAGTCCATAAAGATCGTTGGAGCATTGGTCAATCCAAATGGCATGACCAAAAACTCGTAGTGTCCATATCTTGTTCTGAATGCGGTCTTCGGAATATCCTGTTTTTGTACCTTCACTTGGTGATAACCCGATCTCAGATCTATCTTCGAGAATACCTTAGCTCCACTGAGTTGATCAAATAGGTCATCAATGCGTGGCAATGGATATTTGTTCTTCACTATCACTGCATTCAAGGCTCTGTAGTCAATGCACATACGCACTGACCCATCCTTCTTGGGTACAAACAACACTGGTGCTCCCCAGGGTGATGCACTCGGTCGGAAGAAACCTTTCTCCTCTAGCTCTTTTAACTGTGCCTTCAGCTCGTCCATCTCCTTCTTCGCCAGTCTGTAAACATGCGATGCTATAGGTGCTGCTCCGGGTGCTAGTTTAATTGAAAACTCTACGTCTCTGTCTGGGGGTAGTCCTGACAAATCCTCTGGAAAGACGTCTAGAAATTCTGAAATAATAGGGTGATAGACAACATCATCCATTGTGAGCTGCATACCATCAAAGATTTCTGTGGATCCTCGGACAAACTCAAGTTCAGGCTGGCCTGGTACCTTAAAAAGAATGCTTCCTCCAAAGCAATCGAAGAAAGCATGGTACTTGCTTAGCCAGTCCATTCCAAGCACAATATCAAAAGATGGCATAGGAAGGACTAAGAGTTGGGCGTTCATCTCTCTGCTACGTATCACTATAGGACCCGTTCTACAAACTCGACTAACTGGTACAACTCCTCCTCTAGTAAGAATTCTAACACAACTAGATAATGGTGTAGAAGCAATGTTGTGTTTGGCAATAAAACTAGATGATATGAATGAGTGGGTGGCTCCCGTATCAAATAATGTCACAGCAGGAAAAGTAAAAGCAAGGGTAATACCTGCTATGACATCCACCTCATGATCCAGGTCATCTACCTCCAATGCAAAAGCTCGCCCGTTCCTCTGTGGTTGTCCATGTCCAGTCCTCATATACTGCTCCTCCTGAGTAGGTAGCGGTGGTCCTCTCTGAAATCCTCCTGCTGCCGGGGGTCGAGGTGCTCCCGGTCCAGTCATCTGCTGGGTTGGCTTCGGTGCTGGAAGCGCTAATCTTTGAGCTGGAGGTGGAAATATCTGCTGCATTGGGCAGTCTCTCGCCAGGTGTTGTCCAGAGCCACATCTCATACACTGACCCAAGCGAGTCCGACAATCTCTCGAAATATGTCCGTTTCTTCCATAATAACTGCAATAGGGCTTCCCCAGATTCTGGTACGGTGATGCTCGGTGTTGCTGCTGCTGTTGTGCCAAAGGACGTCTGATAGGTCCTTCCTGTTGTGTCCTGGCTGGTCCCTGCTGTATCCTTGCTGATCCTTGTTGTGTCCGCAGTTGACCTCCATTTCCTCTGCTAATGGTTTCCTGAAATCTGGCCTCTGTCAGTAGTTTAGCATAAGAGACTCGGGACTGCGAGCTTGTATAATGTTGAAGCTCCTGGGTCAGTCCTCGATAAAATCTCTTAGCCTTAGCCAAGTCATTTGGTATCAAAGCAGCGCCATATTTGCTGAGTCGACTAAACTCGGCATCATACTCGTCCACGGTTCGGTTCCCTTGCTCTAAGTGAAGAAACTGATCATACAAGGTGTCCCTGACAGTGTCCGAAAAGTACTTTCCCTCAAAGCACTCCAAGAACTGCTCCCAAGTCTGGTAAGTACCCAATTGGCGCTCCATGGATTCCCACCAGTGATGAGCATTACCATCTAGAAGCATCCGTACACCCGTCATCCATAGGTCCGTAGGTAACTGTGATGCCTCCAGTAGCTTCTGTGTGTGAGTGATCCAGTTGATAGTCTCCTCCGGGCTCTCAGTGCCCTTGTACTGCCTTGCACCCATCTGAACAAAATTCTTTACTGATCCAACCCTAGCTCGAGGTACTAGAGCTAGTGCTTGGGCTGGTACAGTAGCATGTGCAGCCATCCTCTCCAGTGCTGCCAAAATTTATTGTCTCTGCTCGACTGCCTGCTGCCTTTGCTCGGCTGCCTGCTGCCTCTGTTCGTGTATCATCATCTGAAAGAATTGGAACATCTGCGCTTGGCCATCTTGCGGTACTGGGACAGGTGGAAGGTTCCCAATAGGTGAAGCGGGAAGATCAGATGGAACTGGGGTGTGAGTCTGTCCATCTGGCCCCGGAAGCCTAGGAATCGTTGGGGTCCCTCCCTGAGTCTGACCATTGACTCCAGAAGTTGTGTTGCCATCGGTGGCAGTACAACTATTCTGCAAATCCATCTCTCTGCAGTTGATGTACGAAACGATTAGAAAAAGTACAGGAATCAAACAGGATGCAAGTATTAAATAGGAAGGATGAGTTTCAATCAAGCGTGGATGAGATCCTTATACTCTATTCCTATACACAGGCTTGTTCGGTACAGTTACGTAACCGAGACAATATATTCTTGACCTGCATGGGCCACCACAAAAATATGTCATGCCCCAGTCCCAAAATACGTAGGACTAGAAATACGTAACACGCCAGCCGTATGTATACGAACTCCAATATATGGAAATCATATACGCACGTACGTTGTACATGAATATCCAATCCACAGTGGTAAATATATGTTACAACAAGTCACACGCAGTTCTATATCTCATCCACAGCACAAATAATAGAAGAATGGAAATCAATAAATGAATATCAAAGAAGCAGTCTCAAATAGTAATCTCAAAGTGCAATAGTCGGGTGGAAACAAATCCACTGCAAATCGACTATAATAAACTACTAAAGAGAGAAGAGAATAAACTCTAATATAAGAATAAATGTCTAGAAAAGATTAGCAACTAGAATCTCTAAACAGCTGCAATGAATCACATATAATCAGAAGATAAGATCGTCTCAGACTGATAGGTAGCGTCAGGTCCAGGTCCATACTCCTGCGGGTACTCCTGCTCATCTATATCTGGGAAAAGGACCAGGTCCTCAGAGGAACGTAACAAGATACATATAAACATGCCAATAAAGTACTGAAAATAAACATCCATTGGGGTCGCCTAACCGTCTAAGTGAATGCAGTTAAGAACACCTTTCCCCACAAGTGAGCTATCTGGCTGAAAAACTGGGATTTGGCATGGTTCTCTATTGGAGATCCAGGGGCCTAAAAAGGCACGACGACTTTCAAACGCCGGAGGCCCGCCTGATAATAATATAATATATAGTGGTCATCACCACCCGTATCTTCGGCGGAGAATCCGGGCGCACAATAGATAAAAGTGCAAAGGAGCTCAAATGCGGTACTTGTTGTTCTCCCCACCCAATGCTCTAAGCATGTCATGTCCATGAAACAATAAACCTCTAATAACCGCCAGGTCTACTAGCATGCAAAGTTTCTATTGGCAGTTATCCCTATCCGTCGCACGACCTATACGTACCAGTGGCCAGCCGAGTACGCAAGTCCGTGTCCTACATGTGACTCACACTCGTGTAAGAATAGTGTCATGGCCAATGAAACATAAATGCCTCATGAAGATGGGGTAGTCTCATAAAATAGGTTCAATGCATATATATAAATAAAAACATAGTACGACGACACCGTCGTTGCACCCAAGTTTCCTTGGACGCGCAGTTTATATAGCAGTTAAAATAAATAAACTAAATAAGCAGAAAATAAACATGCATGCCTCATATGGAATGTAAATACAGTATAATGGCAAGGTATACTTGCCTGGCAAGAAATCTGTAAAGTGTACGCGCCCAAATGTCAAGGACACTGAACCTGGAACTAAGGACTCCGAACAAACATCTCCGGATGCTGAAATAAATATCACCAATATTTTTGGAATGAGCAAAATAGCTAAAAAGCACATCCCTTTCGTCCAATTTGGACACAGGGGCAAAACGGTAATTTCAGGCAAAAGTGGGGTCCACGTGTGGCCCACTTTGCACCGAAAAGCGTGCCAAGGGTAACAGTCTCTAAATGGGACAAACTATAGGTCAAACAACTCTAGATGTCAATACGAACCCAACGGTATATCCAAATATGGATTCCGATGAGCCGAACAAAATTTTGTCCAAAAAGTCAATTGTGGGGCCCGCCAATTGGCGATCTGGTCAACCATCTCAGAAATACGTGAAAATTGGGTCACAGGACCAGCGCATTATCACGAGTCCAGTGGCGCAAGGTTCGTCGCAATCTGACAAGCGTGCACAAAATACGCGCGAGTTCCACAAAAGTTGTGACACGAAATGTGTCCACGGATACGGTCTGATTCCGGCGCGCACACGCGTCTGAATCAGTCCCCACGAATTTTCACGTGTCCGGTTACGCTGCGTGCACCATTCGGTACACTTGGCACACGGCGGGGCGGTCCCGTTTGGCGGGGCGCGCTCCGTTTTCCAACTTTTGGAAATCTGGAAAAAATGGGTGCGCGCAGTTTTGTGACGAATTTAACTATGTCCACAGCAACTAATAGCATAGGGTTATTTTACAGAAAATAAACTAGGTCAGGCATTCTACAGGTATCAAAAAGAATCACCGAATTCGGAACTCTGTGGTGGGAGATACGAACTCGGCAATACGGGTGGTCATTCTGGAATTCTGCGATTCCAGAATTCTGTCTGCTCGCGCCAACTTGGGCGCTATTTTTCACCTAGGGGCACACGTTTTCCGAGGTTGGCTATAAAATAAATATTGGAGAGGGTTAAGGGATGATCATACCTATGATGACGGAACAACGTTTGGTTGAGCGAGTCGACGGAAAATTACTCCGAAGCGAAGGTGCTTCGAGTGGAATTCTGCAGGATGCGAGGTCGGCGTCGTCGGGATGGTTGGATTGCTTGGTGGGGCTTCTCTGGCTGCGGTGACGGCTCTCGATGGGAAGAGGAGGTCTGGAGATTTAGGTTAGGGCTTGAGAGAGAAATATATATATATATATATATATATATATATATATATATATATATATATATATATATATATATATATATATATATATATATATATATTATATATATAAGAAGAGAGAGGGATGGATGGATCGCGGGTTGGCCGAAGGGGTGAAAGCCGCTGAAGGGAAGTTATTAAAGGGGGCGGGCTTATGGGCGCTGAAGGGGTGAAAGCAATGCTACGTTGCTGTAGCAAAGTTTGCTAGCGGGTCTGTGTAGTATTTGCTAAGGGATACTTAGTAGTAGTATTAATATTATTATACTTATTATTAAATAATTTCTTTTACTTAATCCTTTCTTTTCCTATTAATAATATATATATATATATATATATATATATATATATATATATATATATATATATATATATTTGTATATACATATATATATATATATATACTCATAAGAAAATTTATAGATTAGGGTAATGCACAACATTAGGCTAGCAACTGCTTAAGGGGTCTCCTACATGGAATAAATTCTGAAAAATTTCTGTTGGTCCTATAAATCATCTAAGTGCCCGAACACCTAACATAAAAATTATTAAAAATCTAATTATCATATTTAGACCTAATTACTACAATTTAATTAATAAATAATAAATAAAATGGTATATACGATTTTCTAGGAAGGGGGTTTTACAGTTCCTAAAGTGGCTCAACCCAGCATTCGAGCAGAGAAGGAATGTCCTACTTGTATAACCCGAGCTGCCATCACTGGAGAAGACCATTGCTGCGATGGCACAAGAAGAGGCACGAATGAAGCTGATGCCTAGCACCACTAGCTCTCCGGAGAAAAAAATTAGCTTTAACAGTTTTGAACCTAATCCCTTCCGGATGGAGAAGGGTGCTACAACTGTGGAGACCCTGGATACTATATCAGATTATGTACGAAACCTCTATGAGGCCAGTCTAGCGGTCGCGGATGCAGTCGTGGAGGGTATAGGGGTGGCAGAATAGGCTATGTCGGTGGAAGGAATAATTATTCTGGAGGGCACAAGACAAACTTTCACTACCACATTTTCTAGGAAAGGATATTTTTATAATTTCATATTTAATTAAATATTGTGCATGTTGTATAATTATTTTTTATATTATTTAATTATTGTTAGATGTTAGATTATTGTTTTGGACTTGGGTTAGTGGACCTAACTAGTTTAGTTTAGACTAATGGACCAACATGTATTAATTGTTAGAATTGAGCCCAACTAGAAAGCCCATTCATTAGGAGGATGATTAATTTAATTAAACCATTAGACTAGAACCTTCCCTTCTTAATTATTTTTTCATGAGAGGCCCCAAGGGGTATAATGGACATTACACTGTAGCTTGAGGGAGGGGCAAGGGGGGGCCGGCCTACTTAAAGAGGGGAGAAAAGTTTCTCTCTCCTCTTTTTATTTCAAATCTAGATCTAGAATTTTTCTCAACAAAATTCCTTCATTCCTACATCAATTTCCTACCAAATTTTATCCTAATTCCTTCCCAAATCATCATTGGAGGCTAGTAAAGTAAGGATCTAGAAGAAGGAAGCAAGGATCTACAAGTTGGAGGCCAATTTCATCACATTTGGAGGTTGCATTGGGAATCCATATTTCAATAGGTACAATTTAGTTTTTTTCCTTCATTTAGGTTCTAAATTTGAGATTTAACCATGAGAAATCAACCCATATACATAGGCTATCCATAGGAATTAGAATTGAGTTCATAGGAGGCCAATTGAGAAAGTTATGGTACTTTTTGTGTCAATTTTGGGAGAATTCCAAGATTGACACTTGTTGTAGTTGTCAATTGGTCCTATAGATCAACTTGGCATGTATTTGTGGCTAGTATCATGTCCACAATTGGGTACGTGTAGGTCGTATCCCAATAATTTGGTGATATGTGTTGATTTTGGGGTTTTTTCTCCGACACGAGACTTTGTGCATGTCACAATTTGACACGGACACGTAAATATATGTTTGACTTTTCGTATTGTTCATAAATAATATATTGGACTTGCTCGTGTCCTTCGGGGTATGTTTGGTTGTGTGGTGGACTCGTGTCGCAAGTGTATCATAGATCTAGTATGATACGGGTGCGATGCACTCCACGTGTTTGTTGCATTTCATGCTAGACCAAAATTCTATTGTTCTTAAATATTGTAGTAGATGTATTCATATGCATATATATATATATATATATATATATATATATATATATATATATATATATATATATATATATATATATGTATGTATGTATGTATGTATGTATTGTTATGTATACATATGTATTTATATGTGCTAGTGTATCAAGTATCTATATACATATGTGTTGTATATATATATATATATATATATATATATATATATATATATATATATATATATATATATATATATATATATATATATATGTAGCATCACATACACGTATACATATATATAACATACAAGTATTTATATAACATAACTTATTCAAATAGCTATTATATATTTAGAAGTATAAACGTATACATATATATAACATACAAGTATTTATATAACATAACTTATTCAAATAGCTATTATATATTTAGAAGTATAACTACATATATATATATATATATATATATATATATATATATATATATATATATATATATATATATATATATATATATATATATATATATATATATATATATATATATATATATATATATATATATATATATATATATATATATATATATATATATATATATGTAGCATCACATACACGTATACATATATATAACATACAAGTATTTATATAACATAACTTATTCAAATAGCTATTACGTATACATATATATAACATACAAGTATTTATATAACATAACTTATTCAAATAGCTATTATATATTTAGAAGTATAACTACATATATATATATATATATATATATATATATATATATATATATATATATATATATATATATATATATATATATATAGCATCACATACACGTATACATATATATAACATACAAGTATTTATATAACATAACTTATTCAAATAGCTATTATATATTTAGAAGTATAACTACATATATATATATATATATATATATATATATATGAGATACTATATCTATATCTATGTGTGTATGTTTATATCTATTTATATGTATATAATTGTGGTTGTGTATATACATATAGATGAGAGAAGGTATACATATATATATATATATATATATATATATATATATATATATATATATATATATATATATATATATAGTTGATACATATATATTGGTGTATATATGTATGTGTGTGTGTGTGTGTGTGTGTGTGCATTAGAGGGGGAAGGGTTCATCAGCTTATAGAAGCAACAGCTGCAACTTACGGCAGAAGCAGTAGCAGCATACAGCAGAAGCAGCAGCAGCAACTTACGGCAGAAGCAGCAGCAGCAGTAGCTTACAGCAACAACAGTCGCATCTTGCAGAAGCTGCAGTAGCAACAGCAGCTTACAGAAGTAGGAGAAGCAGCAGCGGGTTTGAAGGGGGGACTAGCTAGGTGAGTTAGTAATTTGATAAGTAAGCTTCTTTAGTATTTTAGTTAAATAGTTAGTTTAGCTAGTAATTGTTATTGTCAGTTAACTAGTTAATTAGTTATCAAGTTATTATATTTAGTTAGCTAGTTATCTATTATTATTATTATTATTATTATTATTATTATATATATATATATATATATATATATATATATATATATATATATATATATATATATATATATATATATATATATATATATATATATATATATATATATATATATATATATATATATATATAAGTAAGCTTCTTTAGTATTTTAGTTAAATAGTTAGTTTAGCTAGTAATAGTTATTGTCAGTTAACTAGTTAATTAGTTATCAAGTTAGTATATTTAGTTAGCTAGTTATCTATTATTATATGTATCTCTAGTTATATATATATATATATATATATATATATATATATATATATATATATATATATATATATGTGTGTGTGTGTGTGTGTGTGTGTGTGTGTGTGTGTGTGTGTGTGTGTGTATTAGCAATTAGTGTTTAGTTGGTAGTTAGTATTTATATTCCTATTAGTACATACTAGTAGTTATATTGGATTGATACATACATGTATAGCTAGAGGGTAGTTAATATATACTAGAATTCATATTTACCTTGAGATACCAAGGTAAATGTCTAAGTATTGAGGATATTCAAGGTATTGGATTTGGGTATCGAGATGGAGGTTTAGTACTGCGATACCGCATTGGTTCAAAGCCAAGGTATTCATTTAGCATTATAGTTAGAATTAGTATATATATAATATTGTTTGAATATGCATATATGGTATTTCATATTTCTTATTGCGTATCCTGAGATACAGTATCTTAGTATCATATAATTAGCTTATATGGCCTAGTTCATAGTTTATGAACCCAACATCATTGAGTTAGACTCATGCAACCTAGAAATAGGTAGTTTTACCGGTTTGACTTAGAGTTGACATAGTTTGACTATTTTTACTTAGAAATGGCTCTTTGACCTAGAAGTTAACTAGTTTAACTTATTTTTATTCCGAAATCTTGTATTGATGTTATATTCCATATCTAGGTCTTCGAGGTACTGTACCAGACATCTGTGAGACTATTTATCGGACTTTGGGCGAGTACATTCTCTGATAGTTTCTCATTTATGATATCATCTATGTTCATTGTATCTAGTGTAGATATCCATGATTTTTTGACACAATTGTTACACAGATTAGTATATTCGGATCTCGTCATGAGATATTATTCCTTGGTATATGGTGTATCTTGTGCAAGCCTTGTTTCATTATTTTTTTTGTACATGTACAGACACTGATTCTCAGGAAGACTAGCTATCTTCTTAGAGAATACCGTGCCATAGCGTACCATGGTTGGATTCACTATACTAGTCGGGGTTGAAGAGTATGTAGTGTAGATATGTGATTATACCCTCCTTGTATCAAGTCTTATTCTTGAATAATGTTAATATACACCGCACGTATGATTAGCCAGGCCTTAAATCTTGTATCAAGTTCCCAAGTCGATCATATGTTAAAGCTAGTACTCACACACTTAGTCATTAGTATTCTTGTTCATTCTTGTATTTACTTCTAGTATTTTCTTATTATATATCTCTCTTGTATCTATTGTTGCATCTTGTATATTTACATCTATTTACTGTTACATAGTTTATATCATTGATTAGAACTGCTGTTAGAGATGTACTCTGCTCCTTTTCTGAATAGATTTTTTTTCCCAGATGACACTAAGGAGTGGTACCCTACACATTGCGGGCCTCGGGATATTGTGGGCTTAGAATCAGAGAACCTGGCTCAGGAGAGACTCATCCTAACTGAAACAGATGACCCGGGACTTGTAGGTTCTTAGTCATTCTTTTGTACTAGATTTGTCTCTAGCTTATTATTTAGTATTTTTTTAGACTCATTGATGTTATTATTTAGACTCATGAGTTGTTGTGACTATTATATTCTTTATCATATTCGTGCTCATTTTCATCTTAGATTTATGATTGAGAATATTGATATTGTTGGTGGTTCATTATATTACTAGATAGATTATCCAAACAGCGTTCTACCGTCGATTCTGTGGCGTAGGCTGGACATTGTTTCCGACTTGCATCCCTACAACGGGTGCGGATCATGACGTATTTTTAGTGGTGGCCCATGCAGGTCCTTCGAGGTCGCAATTAGTGCGATTCGTAGTGGTGCTCTGAATTGAGTGCTATTACGAGTCTGTTTCAGGATATAGGATATAGGCTATAGGCTGAGAATACTCAATCACATCTAGAAAAATTTTTTTGATTCATTCAACTATTCTTTCTTGATATTGATACTTGATCTTTAAATTGTCCTTCCTTGAGTGTCTTACATCATGTGCCATATTGATTCTTTCTTTCACTTTGTCTTAGGATGTCGCCTAAGACTAGATCATAGCAAGGGAAAGCAGCTTCTGAGAGGTCTGCGACGTTCCAAGGGCCTGCACCAGTCACTTCTCCGGTGATTGGAGTGTCAGCTGCTTTCGAAGGTCCACCACCTACTCAGAGGACTGTGCCAGCTGTATCTGAGGGACTTCCACCTCTACCTCCTGTGTGTCACGCCCCAGTCCCAAAATGCCGAGGGACTGGAGATGCGTGACAATGGCCAGCAGCACGCACCGATGGAAACCCAATTTAATGGAGCCATCAGGGCGTACTTAAGCTGTAAATAAGGTCTACTACACAAGTCACACTAATCTCATCCATAAAGATAAAGAAATAAACTGCATAATCAAATGGAAATAATGTAGCAACATCATCACAGCAAATCAGTCGGAGAAACAATCCGACTTAAGTCTGAATAAACTGGCTCTATAGGCCAGGAACAAAAGATGTAAACATGAAATAAATACTGAGTACTGGAACAAGCACTCAGAAGAAGTCCTTGGCAGTCACCTCGTCTTCAGTGTTCGGTTCAGCTCCAGCAGTAGCTTCAGCTCCTGTCCCGTATATCTCGGGATACTGCTCCTCAGCTAAACCTGGGGACATAATCCATTCCAGGTCCTCAGTGGACATAGCAAGGCACAAGATAAAAATAAGCCAACTGAATAAGCAGTGCAATAAATAAATGAACAGCAGGGTAAACTAAGTAACCATCTATGTGATATGCAAATGAGAGCAACACTAGTACTCAGGCTGAGACCGCTACAAGCTCTGTGTCGGGGAGCCGGGTAGCAGTAATAACACGTAAAGGGTCTAGCTCTGCTGGAGAGTCTACAACCTCACAATAATAGTAGATATATATATAGAACAGCCTGTAGCCTGTGTGTCTCTCCCCACCCAATGTAATCACGCAAGCCATGACCATAACGTCTCATGCCCATATTAGCGGGATTATAACTAATGCAACAAGTCATACTGTCTATAAATAAATAACTCTGTCAAGTCCTGTATCCTATTCAGAATCCCCACGAATAACTCGGGAAGATTCTATCCATGATAGTGTCAAGTGTCCTGGGTTGTAGGGTACTTGAGAGGTCAAGTACAAAATAAGGGGGTCGTAAATCCATCTCTAAATGACGAACCCAACACCGCGCACGGTGTCAGTACCCGACTATGATCGGGCACTAGGTACGTCATACGTTCCCTAGGTTAAGCAGTTTAAAATAGTTTATATGAATTTGCACAAGAAATCCACCAGAGTATTTTTACAGAAAATAAGAATATAATGACTGCAAGTTTGGCAAGGTGCACTTGCCTGAGGTTTGGATTCCACTTAGGTCCTGGTTTCGGAAATTTCCAGAGATGTCTCCGAAAGCTGAAATAAACAGTACCATCACGCTCAGAAGGTGTCAAACAGCTAGGATCGCCTGTCCTTGGGTCCAATTTGGAGACAAGGGCAGAAACGACAATTTCGGCCCAAAACGGGGTCCACCGGTGGGCCCGCTTTGCACCGAAAAATGTGTCAGGGTCAATGGTCTCCAAATTCACCAAACTTAGGGTCAACAGGTCAGGAACGCTGATACGAACCCAACGAAACTTTCAGATTTGAATTTCGATGAGCCGATCACGAAATCGCCCGTCGAACGGGGCCTGTGGGGCCCACGACACGCGATTTCGTCAACGTTCTCAGAATCGGACCAAACTTGACCCACAGGACCAGCGTATCGCTATGAGTCCGATGGCGCAAGTTTCGTCTCGATCCGACGTGTGTGCACGAAGTTAGGGTAAAATACAGAAAAGGCAGATACGGAGCGATGTCCGCGGATACGCGTTAATTCCGGTGTGCACGCACACCCGAATCAGCTTCCGCGAAATCTCACACGTCTGTATCGATGAGGCGCACGTATCTGTGAAGACCGCACGCGACCAAGTTGTCCCGTTTGGCGGGGCGCACTCAGTTCCGGGGTGAAACAGGGTCTGGTTTTCCCTGTTTTTGGATCGCGGTGTGCGATCACCACAGGACGCGATGCCCCGAGCGGTTTATCCGGGCACCGAGAGGGTCATACAGGCTTCGCGTAGAAATTTACGGAATCGAATTCCGAGCTACAATGTGCAAGATATGGGTACCTGAACGAGGCCCGAAAAGCTGAGAATAATTCGTGTCTTACTCGTGTCCGACACGAGTCTTGGCCGTGTCCACTGCCCGTGTCCTGCTGGGACCGTGTCTGGCAGCTGGCTGAGTCCGGCCTAGGGAGCTTCTGGCTGAGGCGGCCAGGGGCTGAGTTGTCCGGCGGCGAGTCGTCGACCGGGTGGTGCACGGCGGGGAAAGGAGGAAGGGGAGGAGAACGGGGGATTCGAGGGGCGGCCGGAGGGGTTTGCTGTGAGGAGGAGAGAGGAGGAGGAGGGGTCTGCGAGAGCGGCGGCCTGGGGTCGTCCACTGCGGCGGGTACGGGCGGAGTTAGGTCGCCGGAGCTAGGGCATAGGTTAGGGAGATGGGGAGGAGGTGAAGGGAAGGAGAGGGAGAGATTATATAGGGGAGGCTCGTCGGAGGTAAGGCCGGGGAAGGCGGGGCTGAGGTCGACATGGGCGCTGAAGCGGAGGGGGAGGTGAACATGGCCGCCGGAAAATGCGGCGGCGGCGGAGGGAGTGGGGAGAGGGAGTCGTGGGGAAGGGGGTTCTCTCGGGTCGGGTCGGGCGCGGATCCGGGTTGGGCGGACCCGCCCGACACGCTAAGCCGGTTGAGGGCTGGGCTAGCACTAATGGGCTCGGCCCATTGGGCCGGGCCCAAACTAAAAACGAAAAATAAAGAAAATAATAATAATTATAATAATCAGTAATTAATTAATTAAATTTGGAAATTAGTTTTTAGGCTTTTAGAAATAGGTCCGAGGCCCAATAAAATCCCAGAAAATTACCCTAAGTCCGGTTTTCTATTTTACACCATAAAATTATATTTTCATTTCATTTTAATGTTATTTATTGGCAATTAAAAATTACAAACTCATCACAGGTCCTATGTAAATTCTTGAAAAATTGCATATTAAATCCAAAAATTGATTTAAAAATCTGAAAAAATTTTAGGGTGTTTACAATCTACCCTCCTTAAGAGGATTGCGTCCTCGCAATCGAAGGGTAAACTATAAAGGCAAAATTTTACAGAATTAAAGAATGCTTAGGTTCTACCTGATTCTGCAAATAAATGTGGATAACTCTGGCGCATAACATCTTCTCGCTCCCAGGTCGATTCGCCAGGAGAGTGATGTTTCCAAGCTACTCGGACTAGCCTGATTGTCTGCCCACGCAGTGTCTTCTCGCTGGTGTCGAGTATCCCCACTGGCTGCTCTTCGTATCTCAGGCTAGGTCCCACCGAGATCTCAGAATGATCAACTATATGACCTGGGTCCGTCACATATCTCCTCAATTGTGAGACATGGAATACGTCATGCACTCCCTCTAAGGATGAAGGTAATGCGAGACGGTAAGCCACCTCACCAACGCGCTCCAAGATATCAAATGGCCCAATGTACCTTGGGCTTAACTTGCCTCTGCTGCCGAATCTGATAGTACCTCTAGTGGGCGAGATCCTCAAAAATACATGCTCTCCTTCCTTGAACTCCAGGGGTCATCTGTGTGCATCGGCCCAGTGCTTCTGTCTATCCTGGGCTGCCCGGAGATGGTTCTGAATCTGTTTTACTTTCTCCACTGTCTCTGTTACCAACTCTGGACCCAATATTTGACGTTCGCCAACGTCGCTCCAGCATATTGGAGATCTGTACTTCCTTCCGTACAACGCCTCGAAAGGTGCCATCTGAATGCTTGCCTGATAGCTGTTGTTGTAGGAGAACTCCACTAAGTGCAGGTGATCTTCCCAAGATCCTCCGAAGTCCAGTATACAAGACCGCAGCATGTCTTCTAGGATCTGAATTGTGCGCTCTGACTGTCCGTCTGTCTGAGGATGATAGGCAGTACTGAACTTGAGCCTGGTGCCGAGACTCTCTTGCATGCTTCTCCAGAAGTGAGACATGAATCTCGAGTCTCGATCTGATACGATACTAACCGGCACTCCATGTAATTTTACGATCTGTCGCATATACATATCGGCTAGTACTTCCGTGGATTGTCCGACTCTGAACGGCAAGAAGTGAGCCGACTTAGTGAGCCGATCCACGATGACCCATACTGCATCCTTACCACTAGGGCTTCTTGGAAATCCAGTGACAAAGTCCATGGTAATATGCTCCCACTTCCATTCAGGGATGGGAAGTGGCTGCAACATACCTGCAGTCCTTTGGTGCTCGGCCTTCACCTGCTGACAGACTAAGCATTTTGCCACGAAGTGGGCAATTTCTCTTTTCATTCCATGCCACCAGTAATATTGTCTTAAGTCCCGGTACATCTTGGTTCCTCCTGGATAAACAGAGTATATGGAGCTATGGGCTTCCGTCATCAATTTCTGCCTTAATTCTCCATTTGGAACACATAGGCGATTTCCGCACCTTAATGTTCCGTCCTCGTGGATGCGAAGTCCCGTCTGCAAGCCTGCTTCTGTTCTTTCTCTCAGCCTTCGGAATCTGGCATCATTAGGCAAAGCTTTCTTGATTCTCTCCACCAGCGATGACTTCACTTCAAGGTTAGCCAGCAAACCATTTTGTCCAGGTAGAACAACCTCTATCTGAAGATCTTGCAAGTCTTGTAATAGCTGAGGCTGCTCCGTTAAGAAATAAGCCGAGGGTTTTCTGCTGAGGGCGTCGGCTACAATATTTGCTTTCCTCGGGTGGTACTGCAGATCGATGTCAAAGTCCACCATCAACTCAAGCCAACGCCGTTACCTCATGTTGAGCTCCTTCTGTGTATAAACATACTTCAAGCTCTTATGATCAGTGAATATCTCGACCTTTTCTCCATACAGATAATGTCTCCAGATCTTCAATGCAAAAATAACTGCAGCTAGCTCCAGGTCGTGCGTTGGGTAGTTCTTCTCGTGGACCTTCAGCTGCCTTGATGCATAAGCGATAACTTTGCCATGTTGCATCAAGACACAACCTAGTCCACTACCGGACGCATCACTATAAACAACAAAACCTCCTGACCCTGAGGGAAGAGTCAAGACTGGTGCTGTTGTTAGACGCCTCTTCAATTCTTCAAAGGCATGCTGGCATTCTTCCGTCCATATGAACTCCTGATCCTTCCGTGTCAGCTTAGTCATCGGCTCTGCGATTCTTGAAAAAAAATTTACGAACCGCCGGTAATACCCAGCAAGTCCAATAAAACTTCTCACTTCTGCCACAGAGGTAGGGGTAGGCCAGGTTTCTATAGCAGTGACTTTCTCTGGGTCCACAGACAGTCCTTCACCCGAGATAATATGCCCTAAGAATGGTACCTTGTCCATACAGAACTCATATTTGCTGAGCTTGGCATATAGCTTCTCCCTTCTCAAGGTTTCTAGCACAATTCTAAGGTGTTCCTCGTGCTCTTCGTGGTTCTTGGAGTAGATTAGAATATCATCAATGAATACCACTACGAACTTATCCAAGTACTGATGGAAGACCCCGTTCATCAAACTCATAAATACGGCGGGTGCGTTGGTTAAACCAAACGGCATAACTAGGAACTCATAATGCCCATACTTAGTTCTGAAGGCCGTCTTTGGGATATCTTCCTTCTTCACCCTAATCTGGTGATAACCGGATCTAAGGTCAATCTTTGAGAATACCTTAGCACCACTCAACTGGTCAAACAAATCATCAATGCGGGGTAGTGGGTACCGGTTCTTAATAGTTACAGCATTAAGGGCTCTGTAATCAATGCACAGCCGTACAGATCCGTCCTTCTTGGGTACAAAAAGTATAGGTGCTCCCCATGGTGAAACACTGGGCCGGATAAATCCTTTCTCCAGAAGGTCGTCAACTTGTGTTTTCAGCTCCACTAACTCCTTAGGTACTAGCTGATATACCGATGAGGTGATAGGTTCGGCTCCTGGAGTTAGGTCTATCGTGAATTCTATCTCCCGATCAGGTGGTAAACCTGGAAGATCGTCGGGAAATACATCCACAAATTCCGTTATGACTCTTGGGTAACTTGAATCTTCTTCTACAGTCAATACCCTAAGAGTTGGCTGGACCCCTTGTTCTACAGCTCCTCTAAGAAATTCAAACTCAGGAAGGCTAGGGGGTCTAAATATCACTTTTCCAAGCCGGCAATCCAGTGTCGCATGGTACTGACTTAACCAGTCCATACCAAGTACAACATCGTAATCAGGCATAGAAAAGATCAAAATTTGGGCTCGCATCTCTCGGCCACAGACTACTACCGAACACGATCTACAAGTATCACTAACCGGGATAATTCCACCTCCCGTTAGTATTCTCTTCATCTTCGAGAGAGGTGCGGTAGCTATTCTATGTGTGACTACGAAGCTAGCAGCAATAAATGAATGCGAAGCTCCAGAATCAAATAGTGCTACAGCAGGAATTGAAGCTACTATTATGGTACCTGCTATCACTTCGCCTGCAGTAGCTTCCTCAGTGACTGCTAGTGCATATGCCTGACCTCGTCCCTGAGCGGGACCCCTTTGCTGACGAGCTTGTTGGAACAGTGCTGCCTGAGGTGGTAGAGGTGGCCTGGCTCCTCCAGGCCCTGTCTGTGTTGCTCCCCCAGCTGGAAGAGCTGCAGGTGGAGCTGGTCGATTCGGAACTCCCTCTCGACGTTCCGAGCAGTCCTTGGAGAAGTGTTGTCCAGATCCGCAAACCAGGCAGAGCCCCAGCTTGCGTCTACATTTCTTTTCAATATGTCATACCTTGCTGCAGTAGTGGCAAGTAGGCAAGTTCTTAGTTGCTGCTCTTGGAGGCGGGCTCTTCCGGGGCCGTTTAGCAGATTCCCCTGGTGATGACTTGGACGGTGCTGAAGAGAAGGGACGTTTCAGGCTTGATTTCCTCCGAGTAACGCCCTCCAGCCGACGTGCTGCAGCTAGGACGTCGGTGTAAGAGGTGGGCGCGACCGATCCGATTAACTTCTGAAGCTCGAACCTGAGCCCATCAAAGAACTTCTTCGCCTTCTCCTCTTCGGTAGGAATTAATGAAGGGGCGAAGCGGCTCAGGCGAATGAATTCGACGTTATATTCCTCCACCGTCATGTTGCCCTGGATCAGGCGGTTGAATCGGTCTCGGAGTTCTGACCGAGCCACAGCAGGGATGTACATTTCCTGGAAGAGTCTGGAGAACTCCTCCCAGGTAACCTGATCATGTCCGAGCCTTCTTTCTTCGGACAGCCACCAATGATGTGCGTTGTCCGTCAGTTGCATCCTGACGGCAGTCATCCATTTGTCCCTTGGTAGTTCGGCGGCCTCCAACTGATGCTGTGTGTTTGTAAGCCATTCATGCACTTCAGTTGGTCCTTCCTTGTCCGAGAAGGTACGGGGCTTGAGTTGACGGAAATCCGTAATAGATCCCGTCGTTGGCCGCCTATTTGGTGGATTTGCATGCTCCAATGCTGCGACCAGGCTGTTCCTTAGGTTCTCGGCCTCTCGGCGTTGGGTCTCCTGTTGAATCTGTTGTTGAGCCTGCATCATGGCGTAGAACATCTGGAACATTTGCTGGCCGTCCATTGCCTGTCCTGGGGGAAAGACATGCATCGTTGGAGGGAACTGGGGAGGAGGCGGGATGTCATCACGCCTGAACCTGGAACTTGGCTGGCCAGTTTGATTGCTCTGAGAGGATTGTCCTCTAGTATCTGGCGTCGTTCCAGCCTCGCAGGTGAACCCTGCTTCAGTCGGTGTACCCAAGGGGGTCTCGTCACCATGTCTGGGATCCATTTCTCTGCATCAAAAGAAAATAATGAGAACGCACAGAGGAATCAAAACAGGATGCAATTCAAGCAATTAAATTGAATTCGACATAGAGTTCAAAAATGATTCAATAAATGGATGAGATCCTATAAATTATCCTATCTTATTGCAGGCCTGTTCGGTCCCTAAGTTAAAACCGAACAATTTAGTTTGGACCTGCATGGGCCACCACAGAACCATGTCACGCCCCAGTCCCAAAATGCCGAGGGACTGGAGATGCGTGGCAATGGCCAGCAGCACGGACCGATGGAAACCCAATTTAATGGAGCCATCAGGGCGTACTTAAGCTGTAAATAAGGTCTACTACACAAGTCACACTAATCTCATCCATAAAGATAAAGAAATAAACTGCATAATCAAATGGAAATAATGTAGCAACATCATCACAGCAAGTCAGTCGGAGAAACAATCCGACTTAAGTCTGAATAAACTGGCTCTATAGGCCAGGAACAAAAGATGTAAACATGAAATAAATACTGAGTACTGGAACAAGCACTCAGGAGAAGTCCTCGACAATCACCTCGTCTTCAGTGTTCGGTTCA
The DNA here is from genome assembly GCA_036927795.1 of Iris macrosiphon. Lineage (NCBI taxonomy): Eukaryota > Viridiplantae > Streptophyta > Magnoliopsida > Asparagales > Iridaceae > Iris > Iris macrosiphon. Next base: position 180,047,350 of record JAYESA010000011.1, on the reverse strand, counting down.
GCTCCAGCAGTAGCTTCAGCTCCTGTCCCGTATATCTCGGGATACTGCTCCTCAGCTAAACCTGGGGACATAATCCATTCCAGGTCCTCAGTGGACATAGCAAGGCACAAGATAAAAACAAGCCAACTGAATAAGCAGTGCAATAAATAAATAAACAGCAGGGTAAACTAAGTAACCATCTATGTGATATGCAAATGAGAGCAACACTAGTACTCAGGCTGAGACCGCTACAAGCTCTGTGTCGGGGAGCCGGTAGCAGTAATAACACGTAAAGGGTCTAGCTCTGCTGGAGAGTCTACAACCTCACAATAATAGTAGATATATATATAGAACAGCATGTAGCCTGTGTGTCTCTTCCCACCCAATGTAATCACGCAAGCCATGACCATAACGTCCCATGCCCATGTTAGCGGGATTATAACTAATGCAACAAGTCATACTGTCTATAAATAAATAACTCTGTCAAGTCCTGTATCCTATTCAGAATCCCCATGAATAACTTGGGAAGATTCTGTCCATGATAGTGTCAAGTGTCCTGGGTTGTAGGGTACTTGAGAGGTCAAGTACAAAATAAGGGGGTCGTAAATCCATCTCTAAATGACGAACCCAACACCGCGCACGGTGTCAGTACCCGACTATGATCGGGCACTAGGTACGTCATACGTTCCCTAGGTTAAGCAGTTTAAAACAGTTTATATGAATTTGCACAAGAAATCCAGCAGAGTATTTTTACAGAAAATAAGAATATAATGACTGCAAGTTTGGCAAGGTGCACTTGCCTGAGGTTTGGATTCCACTTAGGTCCTGGTTTCGGAAATTTCTAGAGATGTCTCCAAAAGCTGAAATAAACAGTACCATCATGCTCAGAAGGTGTCAAACAGCTAGGATCACCTGTCCTTGGGTCCAATTTGGAGACAAGGGCAGAAACGGCAATTTCGGCCCAAAACGGGGTCCCCCGGTGGACCCGCTTTGCACCGAAAAACGTGTCAGGGTCAATGGTCTCCAAATTCACCAAACTTAGTGTCAACAGGTCAGGAACGCTGATACGAACCCAACAAAACTTTCAGATTTGAATTCCGATGAGCCGATCACGAAATCGCCCGTCGAGCGGGGCCTGTCGGGCCCACGACACGCGATTTCGTCAACGTTCTCAGAATCGGACCAAACTTGACCCACAGGACCAGCGTATCGCTACGAGTCCGATGGCACAAGTTTTGTCTCGATCCGACATGTGTGCACGAAGTTAGGGTGAAATACAGAAAAGGCGGATACGGAGCGATGTCCGCGGATACGCGTTAATTCCGGTGTGCACGCACACCCGAATCAGCTTCCGCAAAATCCTACACGTCCGTATCGACGAGGCGCACGTATCTGTGAAGACCGCACGCGACCAAGTCATCCCGTTTGGCGGGGCGCACTCAGTTTCGGGGTGAAACAGGGTCTGGTTTTCCCTGTTTTTGGATCGCGGTGTACGATCACCACAGGACGCGATGCCCTGAGCGGTTTGTCCGGGCACCGAGAGGGTCATACAGGCTTCGCGTAGAAATTTACGGAATTGAATTCCGAGCTACAGGGTGCAAGATATGGGTACCTGAACGAGGCCCGAAAAGCTGAGAATAATTCGTGTCTTACTCGTGTCCGACACGAGTCTTGGCCGTGTCCACTGCCCGTGTCCTGCTGGGACCGTGTCTGGCAGCTGGCTGAGTCCGGCCTAGGGAGCTTCTGGCTGAGGCGGCCAGGGGCTGAGTTGTCCGGCGGCGAGTCGTCGACCGGGTGGTGCACGGCGGGGAAATGAGGAAGGGGAAGAGAATGGGGGATTCGAGGGGCGGCCGGAGGGGTTTGCTGTGAGGAGGAGAGAGGAGGAGGAGGGGTCTGCGAGCGCGGCGGCCTGGGGTCGTCCGCTGCGGCGGGTACGGGCGGAGTTAGGTCGCCGGAGCTAGGGCATAGGTTAGGGAGATGGGGAGGAGGTGAAGGGAAGGAGAGGGAGAGATTATATAGGGGAGGCTCGTCGGAGGTGAGGCCGGGGAAGGCGGGGCTGAGGTCGACGTGGGCGCTGAAGCGGAGGGGGAGGTGAACGTGGCCGCCGGAAAATGCGGCGGCGGCGGAGGGAGTGGGGAGAGGGAGTCGTGGGGAAGGGGGTTCTCTCGGGTCGGGTCGGGCGCGGATCCGGGTTGGGAGGACCCGCCCGACCCGCTAAGCCGGTTGAGGGCTGGGCTAGCACTAATGGGCTCGGCCCATTGGGCCGGGCCCAAACTAAAAACGAAAAATAAAGAAAATAATAATAATTATAATAATCAGTAATTAATTAATTAAATTTGGAAATTAGTTTTTAGGCTTTTAGAAATAGGTCCGAGGCCCAATAAAATCCCAAAAAATTATCCTAAGTCCGGTTTTCTATTTTACACCATAAAATCATATTTTTATTTCATTTTAATGTTATTTATTGGCAATTAAAAATTACAAACTTATCACAGGTCCTATGTAAATTCTTGAAAAATTGCATATTAAATCCAAAAATTGATTTAAAATCTGAAAAAAAATTAGGGTGTTTACACGTGCCAGCAGATGCGACACAGATGTTCACACTATTTTGCTAGATGCTGGAGGCGCAGAGAGCTCAGTCTGAGGCACATCAGAGGCAGACCGATGTCTTGCGGCAGGGCATCGAGAGTTCTCATCATCTTGCTCGTGCCGCAGTAGAGAGAGGAGTTTCGGTCCAACAGCAGGTTGCTCAGCTTCGGCCAGGCAACATTCAGGACTTTAGGAAGCTGGAGCCTAGGGTCTTCAAGGGGACGGAGGGCATCGTCTATGCTGATGATTGGCTCGAGGACATTGAGTATCTTATGAGGGTGTCCCATCTTTCTGAGGATCTGAAGGTTGAGGCGGTAGGACTTTAACTGTTCAACGTCGCTCGCACTTGGTTCAGGAATGAGACGATTCTTGTTGACGCAGGACAGTCTTGGGAGGTGTTCAAGGACCTATTCAAGAAGAAGTTCTTTGCTCGGGCAGATAGGTTGGACTTAGGGAGGCATTTTGAGAGCCTTATTCAGGGGAGCATGTCTGTGGAGGAATACGCTGCGGAGTTTGGCAGGTTGAGCCAATTTGCAGAGTATTTGGTGAGAGAGCCGGAGGTTCGGGCTAATCATTTCTATGAGGGTCTAAACTGTGAAGTAAAAATCATCATTCCGTCTTTTTATGAGACATACTCGGAGATACTTGCGGAGGCACGCAAGGTTGAGTGGGATTTGGGTTTGAAGCCCAAGAGATATCACTATTCTTTTTTGGGGGCCAACAACAGTACAGTATCTGCCAAGCGTCCTCATTTCTAGTCTAGGCCTTTTCGGTAGCCACAACAGAACCAAACTCCATCTAGGGCACCATTTCACCAGGCACCACAATCTCCTTGCCACTACTTCAAGAAGCCCAGCCATATTTGGGAGGTTTGTAGGAGGAGGTTGGGAGTTTGTTTGTATTATGGTACCAAAGGGCATTGGATGAGAGAGTGTCCTCGTCGTGCAGTTCAGGGAGCAGCTCCAGCTCCGAGGGCACAGGCGAGACCACCTGCAGTACAGCCGGGGACCGCTTCTGACCCAACAACATCGTTATGTCCAGCATCGGCATCAAGGAGGTGCATGTCAGGGACAAGCATTTGTTATGACTGTCGAGGAGGACGAGCCCACTGGAGATGTCATCGCTGGTTCTGTTCTTCTTGATTCTATTCAAGCTTTAGCTTTGTTTCATAGTGGTGCTTCCCATAGTTTTGTATCTATTTTTTTTGTTCTAAAGCATGGTTTGGTAGCTGAGTCTTGGCTTAGGAATTGCAAGATCATGACCGGGGGAGGCATTATCCTGGTTAATAATATTTACAAGGATCGGAGAGTTACTCTGGGAAGCCTGGAGTTGAGTGCGTGTCTACTTGTAATGCCACTTTTGAGCTACGATATTGTACTCGGGATGGATTGGTTAAGTAGGCACCGTACTAGTATAGATTGTAGAGGAGGTAGAGTTTTGTTTGGTCCGCCAGGAGAGCCAGAGTTCGATTTTGCTAGAGGACCCGCGAAGCAGGAAGAAGGCATTATTTATGGATCTATGTTGGAAGATAAGGAGTTGCCGCATCCGTTGACAACAGAGTTCTTAGATGTGTTTCCTGAGGAATTGCCAGGATTGTCGCCAGATCGAGATGTTGAATTCTCTATAGACTTGGTCCCAGGTGTAGAACCAATTTTGCAGCATGTCTATAGAGTAAACAACAGTAAGCTGGTCGAGCTGAAGAAGCATGTGGACGAATTACATGATAAGAGGTTTATCAGATCGAGTTTTTCACCATGGGGAGCCCCAATATTGTTTGTACCGAAGAAGGATGGATCAGTACGCATGTGCATTGATTACAGGATATTGAATAATCTCACTATCAAGAATAAATACCCTTTACCATGAATTGATGATCTGTTCGATCAGTTGAGTGGTGCCAAGGTATTTTCTAAGATAGACTTGAGATCAGGCTACCATCAAGTAAAAGTGAAGCCGGAGGACATACCGAAGACTACTTTTAGAACTCGGTATGGTCAGTATGAGTTTATGGTGATATCGTTTGGGTTGACTAATGCTCCAGCGGTATTTATGAACTTGATGAACAAGGTGTTCCATCAGTACCTTGACAAGTTTATGGTGGTGTTCATCGATGACATACTCATACACTCGAAGACACCGGAGGAGCACAAGAAGCATTTGCGGATTGTGTTAGATATACTAAGGAAGGAGAAGCTATATGGGAAGCAAGTACGAGTTCTTCCTGGACAAGGTGGAGTTCTTGGGGCATATTGTGACTGGTGATGGTATTTCAGTGAATACGAAGAAGGTCACAACAGTGGAGTCTTGGAAGACCTCAAGTTTGGTAGCAGAGATCAGGAGTTTCTTGGGATTGGCAGGCTACTACAGGAAGTTTGTGCAAGATTTTTCGAGAATTGCCGAGCCGATGACCAGACTCACCAAGAAAGATGTAGAGTTTGTTTGGACAGAGGATTACCAGGTTGCTTTTGAGGAATTGAAGAAGAGATTGCCGTCTGCTCCTATTTTGACGTTGCTATCAGGGTCTGGAGGTTTCACTTTTTATAGTGATGCATTGGGGAAAGGTTTGGGTTGTGTTCTTCAGTAGAATAGGAAAGTGGTTGCCTATGCATCCAGGCAATTGCGTCCTCATGAGAAGAACTATCCTACCTACGATTTAGAGTTGGCAGCAGTCATCTTTGTCCTGAAGTTGTGAAAATACTATTTGTATGGAGAGCGTGTGGAGATATTCACAGACCACAAGAGCTTGAAGTACGTTTTTACGCAGAAGGAGTTCAACATGAGGCAGCATCGGTGGTTGAAACTGATGAAGGATTTTGACATCTCCTTGTAGTATCATCCTTGGAAAGCGTAGTTGTCGATGCCTTGAGCAGGTATCCGGTAGCTATATTTTTGACACATGATCGATATTTATTGGAGGAATTGGAGAGCTTAGGCATTGAGGTGACAGTTCCTAGTTTTGCTATGCAGATGTGGAGATTACAGATATATTCAGAGTTGATGGACATGATCAAGGCAGCACAGTATGAGGATGTATCTCTGAGGAGCATCAGAGCTCAGGTGAGAGCAGGATTGGAGGATGATTTCACCATTGTCGAGGATGGTTCTTTGTGGCATGGAGTTAGCTTGTGCGTTCCTAGTAGGGAGCTGCGTGAGGAGGTATTACAGGAAGCGCATCGCTCTCAGTATTATATACATCCAGGTGCCAATTATCACGCCCCGATCTCCCGCAGGCTATTTCGGTCGTCCCTCTGACCTGACAGATGTGCTCTCTTATTGCCTCCTCTTCAAGAGGGGGTGATCGAGGTTAAGCCGCGTGGCAAAAAATAATGGACTATTCGCGTCGCGGGGGGTGGGCCGTCCTGGCCTTCCGATAGTGAAGTTAATACCAAGCTCGTACTGCTCACACTCCTAGATCTTCACGGCGGCACCTCCGCCACCATAGTGTGAGCTGCTCCAAAAATCCCGGCCCCTTAACCCAACCCGGGAACGGACCGGAGCGCCAATCTGTGAACCAATAAAAAAGTGTTGCTGCTGAGAAAGAATGAAGATGGGCAGTGGAATGAGGAATGTCAAAAGGCATATGAAGGAATTACAGAATATCTGGCCCGACCCATTTGCAATCGACTCCCTCTTAGATGCGGAGTTGGCTCCTCTTCCTGCTGAACTCTCTCTTAGTTCCCCGCCAGCTAATGCTAAAAGGCAGTCCTAATCTACTTCTTTTTCTCTTCCAGTGCTAGGCGGGAATCACCCTCGCCAGCGCTCCCGCGGGATGATCGTTTTGACCCATCCGGGCGTGATACCGCACGAGCGTGAGCCACGCCCGTGCAAGGCTATGGTTCGTTGGCTGGTGGTAAGAGTTCTAAGCCACAGAGTCGCACAGATTGTCCGAGTGTGTCACGCCCCAGTTCCAAAAATATACGGAACTAGGCCACGTGGCATTGGCCAGCTGACACGTCACTAAGGGAATACCCAATTTAATGGACCCAAAGTGATGTGCTACGCTGTCCTAAAATACTACAAGTCTAACTACAGGTAAATCTATCTCATCCACAATAATAACAGGGAAAGTGCTGAATATATAGATGCTAAATCTGAAATGTCATATACAACCCAGATAAAGTCAGGTGGGAACAATCCCACTACAAAAGTAAGCAGGAGTGAAATAAGATAAACTAGCGTAACATCCTCAAAATATGTAGCTTCAACTCCAGGTGCACTCCGGTAGACTCTGACGGCATCTCCTCTAACTCCGTCTCCGAGGCATGTCCAGACTCCTGTCCAGGTCCAGGTACTGTGGGGTGGAATGTCTCAGCTAAACCTGGCAGGGAACCAGGTCCTCAGAGGGACGTGACAAGATACAGAAAAATGATATGCCATGTAATATAAATACTGAATAAATAAATTACTGAATAAAATAAATACAGGGTGCTAACCATCTAAGTGAAATACAATTTGAGACAACCTAGTACGTATGGGAAATGTGTGGCTAGACATATGCTGACGTAATTCACCAATCTGTGGTGACTGGCTAGTATATGCCACATATGCCCCCGTTCAAGGGCACTATACAATTTTCCATCTACGATGAGAATGGTCACATGAATATATATATATATCATCCGTATCACTCCGTCGAGTGCGGCACATGGTAAAGAGGTGGGTGTCCCATACGTATTTTAGTCGTTCTCCCCTCCCAATGTAACTAAATGTCAAGTCGTATATTTCCTGAATTATTCTAATCCGTGATGCGGTCACACGTACTGGTAGCTAGTCAACTACGCAGCTCGTATCCCAATATGCATTGCAATCATGTTGCGTGTTCCCGTGATAGGGTCTAGGAGAATATCAGGATATCCTCACAGTTGTTGGTAAGTCTGTAACTATTACGTTGATTTCCCTAAGTCAACGTATCTGTTGACTGTACCCAAGGCAATATCAGATACATACAGTTATATGTAATTTCAGGAGCAGTATCATATGACAATAATTGAATTTAGATAAGAATATTTAACAGTTAATATTTAAGCAGTAAAAACTTGGCAAGGTATACTTGCCTACTCCCTGATAGTGTCGATAACCTGATCTCGTAGTCAGGTTTAAGGTTGCTGGTGACAGGGGTTACTGGTTGTGCTGGAGATATTTTCTGTTAAAAATATACAGGTTCGTGAATTATCAGGGTATAATATAAAAGTATATATATACCTATGTATATATAGGATACACACCACATATATATATATATATATATATAGTATATATAAATATACTTATAGATATAGTATGTAGTAGTAGTATATATATAGCATATATATACAGAAAAGAGAATGCAGGAATGTAAATTTATATAATAGCAGGGTATATCCACTGTTTATATATAGTAATATAATATTTAATATATAAAAATATAGTAGTCAGGGTATATCCACTGAGATATATATATAATAAATAATAATCAGGGTATATCCACTGATGTATATATATATAAAATGAATTGACAGTGCAGAAATATAAATACATATATAAATGCTGTACTATCCAGCAAATATTATATTTAATAATATCAGGGTCTATATGTGACCACTGTTATATGTAACAATATACAGTACAAAAATTGGAAGCATACATATATAATATAAATATAAGCTGTAATTTTTATTAATAATAATCATAGTATAAATATAACATATAAATAATATGTTTATATTATTACATATAGTATACATATTTTATATAACTATATATATATATATATAAATATATATGTAGACATATATTTATATATACTATATATAGATATATATATATAGGAAACAGAAATAAATGCATATAATATACTATATACATATGAATATACATATATATAATACTATAATATAATATATATTTACATAATATGTAAATATATATATAGTAGATATTTATACTTAATATACATATATATAAGTATATATGAATAATTATAGAAATATATCTATGTGTATATACATAAATATATACATACATATATAATAAAATTATAATAATAATATACAATATACTGTATAAATACACTGTATTTATACAGTATATAATAATTTATAATATATATAATATATTTGTATAAACATTTATATATACATATACATAGAAATACATATTAATATACCTATATATATACATATATATATACATATATATACATATAGGGATATATATATATGTAAATACATATATTTTAGGGTTTAGTAATTTACCTACTGACAGGTGGGGTCCACTGGTCGTCGACGGCAGGAGGATGGCGGCGGAGATGGCCGGAGGCGGCCGGAGAGTCGCCTGCAGCAGCAGCTGCAGTCGGCAACAGCAGCAACTTGCGGCAGCTGCAGCGCCGCGTGCGGTGGCGGGGGCGGCGGTGCAGGCGGTCAGGGCGGTGGAGGAAGGAGCGGCGAAGAGTTTGGTGGTGGTGGCGGAGGTCGAAGACTGTCGGAGTGGCGGTGGGGGACGGTCGGAGGTGAGGGAGGAGCTGCTGGCAGAGTGAGGCGGTGGGGGTTGCGGGGGAGCTGCCGGCGGCGGAGACCGTCGTGGGGCCGCGGGATGGTGGTGGGTCGGTAGGGGAGGTCGAGGCGGAGCGAGTGGGGGTGGTGGCGGTGGTCGGCGACGGCTAGGGCGACGGTGGTGGACGGTCGGAGGTCGGGGAGCTGCTGGCAGTGTGGGAGTGGTGGTGGTTGCGAAGGCTCTCCACGGCGGAGCAGGGCGGCTCAGGCGGCGAGGCTTGGCCGGAGGGAAGAGGGGGTTGAGGCGAAGGTCGTGCCGGAGTTGGGTCGGAGGCGGTGGCCGGTGGTGGCTGTGAGGAAGTGGGGATGAGAGAGGGGTGTGTGTGTTAGGGTTTATATAGGAATAGGTCAATGGCAATTTGGTAAATAAGTAGAACTTTGGGGGTATTTTGGTAAATTTAGATTTTTGGGATATTTTCAGCAGATTTTTCTGTGGGTCCCATGCCACCTATTGTCTAGCCAATAGGGTAATGCCATCTAACATGCATTTTGCATAAAAACCCTAACTTTTCATAATTTGCATAAAAGTCCAGAAATTGGGCAATTACGCAATTATGCAATTTGTCTGAAAAATCACCTGTTCTAAAAATTACCAAAATTCACAGAATTGAGGGGAAATGCTGGGGAGAATGTTTTGAACCATGTGGGGTGAGTCTGGGCAGATGCAGGGTCTGATTTCTTAGGTGATACGGGTCATCGTATTTATTATTTAATAAATACTGCGCACGGTGTTCACTAATTATTTAAGGGCAGTTAGGGTCATAATTTTTCTACGGTGTCAATACGATAATTGTAATACAATTAGTGTAGAATATTATCGTATTTTTGGTTGGGCAAAACAGGTGCCTACTGGTCCTCGAATCTTTAGGGTACAGAGGTGGGTAAAGAGCAGAAAATTAGATAGGGATTAAATACGTACGTTTGTAACGATATTTGTGCGACTAAAACGAAGCACAAAACGAGGTTTCTGGGAGTTGCTAAAAATACAGAAAATGTAGTCTATCAAGTCTAGGGCAGGGATGTGAAATTAGTTTAGGGTTAACAGCTAGTGTGGTGCCCTAATTTATTGTGTAATAAATAGGTGCACAATCAATAGAATATATAATAAATAAATTTAAAAAGTTGCACTAATTCTAATTAACTAAAAATAATATTAAAATACTAAAATCTGGTCGAGGGAGTTTACAGAGTGCAGCAGAGTCATAAACGCATAGCGATTTGGTAACAAGTTCACTGAGTTGACAATATAACGGAAGCATTGAAACACAAGTTGAAGTAAAGCAACTCTTTATTGATATAAGCAAGTGTTACAGGCGGGGTATAGCCGAGCTTACAAGTCGCTCAAGCCTCTCTCTCTAAAACAGTAAAAGCGTGCCAAGTGGCTACAATTGTGGAGATTGTACAGGCGATGATCAGGCGATGTTCAGGCGATGTTCACAACATTATGTCTTGTATATGTGCTTTAGTTCCGGACGCACCGCTGCTTCAGAATGATCTCCACGCCTAAGCATGCACGAAGGGGGCATCCGCACCGAACGAGGTTCTCCCGCACCCTGCATACAAACTGGTGGATTATCAGTACATTGAATGCACTGGTGGGGAAGCTACTCGCCCGCTCGACAAATCCAAAAATGTAATATAAGTTTCGTGCACAACTATTAAGTTGTCTTTCTAGTTGTCTTAGGATCATTTTCATGCAAATATTGAATAGCCTAACCGTGTGGCAGTGCGCCGTGCAACATGAGAGGAAACACGGCGAGACTTACCCTTTGGCCTTCCCTGTCCAAGGCAAACATTGTTAATTCAAGCACGGGTAAGTATAACATCAAGAGGCATAGCATATGCAAACACGAGGGTCGTTTTATCCAGAACGTTCAGGTGTTCAATTGTTCATTGATGCGATGCAATGACTCGCACGCGGATAGTCGCTAAGCGAGGATGACTTATCTATATGAACACGAGTCATTGGCAAAGCCATTATGGACGTAGCCGAGGACAAGGATAGCATGCTACGAGAGTACACGATGCGCTGTAAGCTATCATGTCCCGAACACGACGACTACACACGAGCTCCATCCGGACCGGATAAACCATCGATTGTGACTCATAACTATTATGATCTATGCAACCTAAATTACATCACTAGAAATTAATATAGATTTTGATCTAAGTTATGCGGCAAACATAGAAACTAATGTAATATAGGGTAAAGTTCAGAAAACCCACATGAAGTTGTATGTCTTTGCAAATAACCTATACGAATGATGGTTATTTGAGCAATCGAGAATGGACTTGTGAAAATGGAAGTATCGTTGGACTTGAGGGATGGACGAGATCGGAACAAGCAATGAAAAGAGTGTTTGGAACATATAGTCCAGAATAGTGATACGGGTCGAGAATATGCCATCTATTATCTCAGCCGAATGATGGTTGACGCGGAGCATAGACACACCCTCATTGAAAAGAAATGCCTTGCTCTAGTATTCGCTATCCAGAAGACTCGGCATTACGTGGAAGGATAAACCATTCATGTGATCTCATAAGTCAATCTTCTCAGAGTTCTCATGACCAAACCAGGGGCGCTCAGTTCCCTTTTAGCTACCTTGGCGATACTATTGTCCGATGACATACACAAAAAGTTGTAAAGGGTCAAGTACTAGCCGACTTTCTGGCAGCACATTCAGTGCTAAAAACTTTGAAACTCTACGACGAGATTCTAGACGAAGTGGCGAACTCAAACGTGACTTCGTATGAAGATGTCTGACGAATGTTCTTCGATGGTGCTTTGAGAGCAGGGCCCAAAGGCAATATTGTCTCTGGAGTTGGGATAGTATTAATCCTCCCCTACAATCTGGTCATTAATTGAGCTTATTCTCTCACAGAGTCATGCTCCAACAACATAGCCGAATACAACACTCTCATTATTGGACTCCAACTTGCTAAACAAGTGGGGGTGGACTATTTAGAGGCATACGGTGATTCCAAGCTAATAGTCAACCAAGTCCGAGGCGAATATGAAGTCTGGAATGAAGACCTAATTTTGTACCACCAAGCTGCGCTTGGCATCATCTCAACCTTCAAGGGATTCTTTATTGAGCATGTCCCTCGGCTGTAGAATATCGGGGCTGACACCCCGGCCAGACTCGTTGCCTCCTTGGCAGTTCCAAACAACACCAATCAGCTAATCACGGTGATCGGTCAAGAGCTGGTCTGCCCCAAAAATAACCTCTGCCTATGTATGAGCTACACGATAAAAGTACACACTGACGTCCAGGACCGAAGACTCTCATTCATTGACTACACAGTCTATGGAATTCTACCCGAAAACCCAAAGGAAGCCACTTCAATCAGAAGACATTCCCTCCGATTCTATTACTATACAGCTACCAAAATATTGTATCGTCGGTCCTACAACGGCCTTATGCTACGATGCTTATCGAATGCAGAAGCGAAGCATGCCCTCCGCGAAGCTCAAGATGGCATATGTGGTGCACACCAACCCGACCCAAAGCTACAGGACCCTCTTCGAAGAATGGTTTATTACTGGCCGACGATGATAGCAGAGGCCATTGAGTATGTGAGAAAATGCCAGACGTGCCAAATTCACGCAGACTTCATCCACCAACCCTCGGAATTCCTGCACCCAACGGTAGCATCCTCTCTGTTTGGGAATGGATATCATCGGACTAATAAATCCACCTTCGTCTAAGGGGCACCGGTTCATCCTGGCCATCATCGACTACTTCTCCAAGTGGGCGAAAGCAGTACCACTCACGGAAGTCAAGACATCCAACATGATCAACTTCGTCAAGCATCACGTCTTATACCACTTTGGCTTGCCACGAAGGATCATTCATGATAATGGTCCATAGTTCGCAAGTCATGCATTCTATCAGTTCTGCGACAAAAATAGGATTCAAAATATGGTTTTGATTGCCTACAACCCAGTGATAAATGGGTTAGTTGAGGCATTCAACAAAACCATCATCAAGCTTCTCAAAAAATTTGTGTCATCCAACAAGCACGACTGGAACGAGAAGCTGGGTGAATGCCTCTGGGCCTATCGTACAACAGTTCGGACAGCTACAGAAAGTATGCCATTCTCTTTGGTGTACGAAAGCGAAGTGGTCCTTCCCCTCGAGATCCAAATTCCTTCATTCCGTATGGTTCTATCTAATCAGCTAACTGTGGACGACAACCATCGTCGACGACTACAATAGTTAGAAGCACTCAACGAAAAATGACTCTTAGCTCAGCAGCGCATTGAGCTGTACCAGACACGTCTCTCTGGAGACTTCAACAAGTGAGTCAAGGAGAGAACGTTCCAAGTGGACGATCTTGTCTTGACAGTAAGAAGATCGATGGTTATGACCCACAAGACAGCCGGCAAATTCCAGCCTAAATGGGAGGGCCTATTCATCGTGGAGTACGTATTCTCCAATGGTGTCTACCTACTAGAAAAATCCAATGACGACTTGCTCATGATGCCTATCAATGACAAGTTCCTGAAAAAGTACTACATATAAACTTGACTTGTACTCCCCTCATTACCAGCGGGACAACCCAGATGTATATCTCTGCACTCTTGGTTGTTCACCCCCAGCAAGTGCCTATGTGCAACTTTTTCTCCTTCTTTGCAATTTTTTCTAAAACTCATCATCTGTATCCAGGAGTCCTGGATACGCAATGGATGATGGATCCTGAAAGTCTCCCCAACGGAGTAGTCCTTAGGTCCACAGACGCACTCCCGTTTGGACCACCCAAAAAACCAGTATTCGTTAGCTCACGAGTACCTCTGAGCTATCATCTCTACAGTCTCTCCATCGGAGCAACCCTCAGGTCTATCTATACTCTAAGGTGGACCACCCTCATTAAACTTCTTCCTAGCGAGTCCTTGGAAAATTGGTTCATGTCCATATTACCTCTGAACCACTTTTCTCATATTTTTTCTCGGCCAAGTTTGCCACATCTATATTACCTCTGAGCAAACTCTCCGGGTCTCAACCATCGATCATCACGTTCATATTACCTCTGATATCGATTGTCATCCCCACTTATCACCCATATTCACTAAGGTACACCGACGGTGTTAAGTCCACAAAAACTTTCACGTCCATATTACCACTGACAGGGCTTGTCTCAAACCTATTACTTGTACTAGCATGCGCAAAAAATAATGGGTCCAAAAAATCTATCACGCCCATATTATCTCTGATAAGGCTTTTATTGCGAACTTATTACTGGTACCCTAGTGCGCAAAAAGTAATAAGTCCACCAAAAATCTTCCAGCGGGATATCCTCAATGGAAGAAAACAGCCACGTCCATATTACCTTTGGCGCGGTTCCTTCTTCTTCCACAAAAATATCAGTATCATACCTAACCTCTCGGTATGACTATTGATCAGCTCACGTCTACGTGACCTCTGAGCTATCGTCTCCACATCCTCCCCCGAGAGTGTTTTATGTCCAAGTGACATCTGAGCAAACCTCTCCCTACGACTATCTTCAGTCATCATCTTAACTTATCACCTGCTCTTAAATTAAGTATGCCAACGGTGTTAAGTCTACCAAACTTGTCACGACCATACCACCTCTGGCAAGGCCTATTTCAAACTTATTACTTGCACCCTAATACACAAAAAGTAATAAGTCCACAGATCCCCAAGTGGGATATTTTCAACAAACACAGTATTGTACTACGTCCATATTACCTCTGGTACGATATCCGAAGTTCACACAAACAATCGCAGCAAAAAAGGAAGAGGAGAAAGTAGAGAGTTTCTTTCTCTCTCCTCAGGACCCCCATATAAGTAGAGATATGCAGTTGGGGATAAATGCGACGGAAGTTCGAATCCCAATGCCTAGATCCCCGAAATGTCAGAAAGATGATGGTGACTTCTCATTGGTTGAGCCACTTTATCTTCTCTGAACCATCACCTCGGACTCCGTGTCAACTGACAGCACATAATCCCAAAAGATCTTCTTGGAGATCAAACCAAATCAACTCATTTAATGACTTGACAGCCTGACAGAACGTGCTATGCGGCAACACAGAGTTATGCGGCATGTCTCTACTATGCGGCAAAAAGTGCTCGATCATGCTTCTCATTTAAAGTATTCCAAACTAGTTATTTTGGAAACTTTGAAGGGGGTCTTGTAGAAGCATAAAAATACTACAGGCCGTATAGAGCTCATGCCGCATAAGACATGATAGATACGGCCAGACGAAAGCTGTATAATAGCCTTTATGCGGCCAGACCAACCAAGTAGCAAGAGGCCGCATAAAGGATCCTTGACACACTCTCCAATTCCTGATAAAAGGCCTGACGACCTCGAGACTCACAAGAAGGCAACATACAAAAAGACAAAGAGTCATATCCAATAATTAATGATCTCGTCAGACGAGCCGTGCCACGTATCCCGCCTATGTCAGATAAAACCTCATATGCGACCAGAGAACATATGCAGCCTCGACTCTATTAATCCTCGTCCCCATGAAGCCAAAGTGTCCATCAGACCAAAGGCGGACGAGAGCACATATGCGATCTCGCCAACATGCGGCCATAGTGTCAATTCGACCAAGGCCCAAACGAGAACACGTATGAATCTACAAGATCCATGCGGCCTCACCATTATATGGCCAAGTTGTTATGCGGCCTCCAACTCACAAGATCTTTTCGTTACAACTGCAGAGATCTTCGCACAGTTGGTGCTGACTACGTGTCCAGCTGACCAAGTCACGCCCACAATGGGTTGATAACAACCCCAAGATCTCATCAACAACATGTCTGAACTGAACTCACGTGGCAGCTTTCCCGTGACGTGCGGCCACAGTTACAACCGCATGTTGTTGAAGTAGACCTATGCAGCCACCAAGCAAGAACATATGCGATATCCATAGCACGTCCACATGGCGGCTATAAATAGCAAGGTACCACGCCCATACGAAGGGCGGACGACTATCTGCAAACCTCCACTCAAGCGAGAGAGAAGAGCATCCGCATTGGATTGTCCACGAAGTAAAGAGAGTTGCTACACTCCTAACCCTCCATCGTCACCCCCAGAAAATAAATATGTACTTAAATTGTCTTCTAGGACTTCTTTGTACTTTCTTTAGTTTGTTAATCAAATCAAGTTCTTTTAGTTCCCCTTTTGATTTAATGGCAAATAATGATAACGAATAAGTGACCATCCAGCAATGAGGCAAAATGATGGGTCTGGACCTTTCGTAGAGCCGGCTTCTAATGAGACTCGTTCCAATAATTTCTATCTCCTGAAATCCTTTGAAGACCATATTGCTTATCAAATATGGAATGTCAAGGTGATAATATTATGTTATATTTTTTTAATTTGTTTTAAAATTATAATTTATTAGTTTTAATTTTATTTTTCCTGTCTATTTTTTAAGAGAAGGGACGGGTCTTTAGAATCAATAATCACGAGAAGAAGTGCCAGACTTTAGGCTTCGACGGATTGGACAACATCGTAAAGGGTAAAATTGTACCCACATGTATGCAATATCTGGCGAAGTACGCATACCGGATGGTCAACGATGCATTAATATCTGTATTCGTCGAACGGTGGCATCTGGAGATCAATATCTTCCATATCCCAAGTGGGGAGATAAAGGTCACCCTAGACCACGCTCATAACATATTTGGGGTCAAAGTAAATGGTAGGGTCATGATGCATAATAATAAGAATCCACGAGAATGACACGATAAACTTGTGACATGGGTCACTGATTCCCTTGGATTTGACTCTGAACAATTGATGAATATTGCCAACTTTAAAAAGTCATACAGACTTTCATTAAATTTTTTAGAAGACAAGATAAAGGACACATAGTTCGATAATGACTAATTTGAGCCTATGGATACTTGATATTTATCTTAGGGGTTGTCGGCATTCAAGACAAGTCCGGAACATCAAAAATCAATTCAAAGTATATCTGGAACTTTGAAGATGTATCCAACTTGGCTGATATTTCGTTTGGAAGCGGTAAACTAGCGTTGCTTTACCTTGAGCTTGGTGTTGCATGTGTAGTATCCCAGACAATATCAGGTTGCATGACTCTTGTATGTATAATAACTTTACTTTATCTTGAATTTATCTGTCCATAATGTGATATTTTCATGGTTTAACTATCTACGTACAAGCATGGATATACGAGCACTTTTCAACTCTAAAGATGACTATATTCAATAGAGAATATGATGAGTCCCTCCCTAGGTTGTGCAGATGGAGGTCGAATAAAAAAGATATGAAGCTCCCATATATATTGGTCGTCCTAAGGATTGCACTCGATGATATGTTAGAAAAATAGGTGTTTGATCACTCTTATTTTACTTTCCCATTCATTTACTAAATCATATATGCTCAAACAATGTATATAATTTTCAGATAGTTTGTGGTCCATATGTGGATGAGATATCACTCGTATTATTCAACCTATGTCTCTATTCCATGACCTGATTAGGTGCCATGAGATCGAGAAGTCGTATCTTCCCGAGAAAGTGCTTCGATACTTCGAATACGTACAGACGATACCGACACGCTAATGGAAATTGGTGTCAGCCCCCAGAGAGAAAACCCCATAAATTATGTGTCGGTTGTTTGTAACAACATGTCGGCATCTTGGGACGAGTGGCGACATCATGTATTAGGTGTGGAGCAACGAGAGACTTCGGTTCGAATGTGGAACATTGACTACTATGCTAGATACCTAAAATCTTGGGGGCTCGCGCAGTACTCGTGAGCCACCGCAAGCCGCCGCATCCCCCTCCCAGTCCCCCCCCCTCCTGCTCCGCGTCCGGCAACCCAGCCATCGTACACTACTAGAAAAAACGGGATTGGCGACGTATTTTAGCGACTCGAAGTTAAATCGTCGCTAAATTAGCGACCCCATAAAAACGTCGCTAGAAGTCGCTAAATAGCGACTTTTAGCAACTTTTAGCGACTTTTATTAAGATTTTAAAAGATTAGTCGTTATAAATTCAATTAAGGTCGCTAAACGTCGCTAATATATCTGATTTAGCGACGTTTAGCGTCGTAATTAGCGACGTATGTATCAAAAATATTTAGCAACGTATTTAGCGACATCTTGGACGTCGCTAAGTTTTATTTTAGCGACGTTTTTATATTACGTCGCTAAAGTTTCGTTAATTTGGGCTCAGTTTTCTTTTCCCCCATCTGTCAAAAAATTCGAAAGTTTTCGATTTTCCCCGCCCCCCTCTCCGTCGACCGGCTCTCAACGGCTGTAGCTACTCCGGCATCCCCCTCCTCCTCCTCGAGCTCTAGGTAATCTCTCTCTCTCTCTCTCTCTCTCTCTCTCTCTCTCTCTCATGTGACACTGACACAAGACACACTTAACAGACACGACACACGCACAAAGACACGACACATGCACACAGACATTGACAGACACACACGACACATACGACACACACACAGATGCAGACACACACACAGATGCAGACACACACACACACAAACACTCACACAGACACTGACACTGACACAGGCACGACACACACACTGACACACATACAATATTTGATCTATTGGATGTGTCCATGTGAATTGAGAGTTGGTATCACGGTGGTATGGTGTATGGAGGATGTATCCTAGAGTATCTTGGTGTTGCACACCAAATATTTGTGAATTAGACTAGTGGTTGTGTGTGTGTGTCTATTTATGCCTTAGAGTATCATATGATATGTATATATAAATTGGTGTATTATCTATTTGCATATGAGAGAGTGTATACATATATAGGTGTATCTCGATATATATATAGATAGGTATATAGCTACTATTATCTGTGTTGGTGTTCATAGTGTCTTCTAGCTGTGCTTGATGTGGGAGAGGGTAGAAGAGTCGAGTTGTGTATGGGTGTCACTACTGAACTATGAGGCTTTAGGAACTGAACTCAATTTAGTTTGGCCTAGTGCATTAGACAAGCTGGCAATGTGTTGCAGTGGTGTCGGGTTGGCACTGTGAGGAGGGGATTGGTTCCTGTCGATCTTTTGCAGTGGAAGAGTATTGGTGCACACTTGAGCAGCATCAAACACATGCATGCTTGAGCAATGGCAAGGCAGCAACAAGCACTCCTGTGAGCCATAGCAGTAGCTAAGGGCAGTTTGAAAGAACTAAGTGAAGGAAAGATTTAGCCATTGTAGAATAAGTGCAAAGTATCAGAGGTTGCAGACTTAGTTATATCAGTTATTTTAAATATTGCTTATTTTAGACTTTGATAAATGAAAGTATGTATTATATCAGTTATGATTTTTATAGTACGGTTAAGTTATGAAGTTAGGTGATAAACCACTGTATGTAATGATATATATGATACATACTATCATTTTTGTAGAAGTATATAGAAATGGATATGAATTACTATCTGCGTCATCGTTCGTGGATGTACAACCGTCATCATGATGACGTGTGCGGTGTGCGGGATGAATTCATTGAGGGTGTACAGCAGTTCCTGCAGTTCGCCAAGGCTTTCCCTCAGTACATGGACGGTACCAAAATTAAGTATCCGTGTGTGAGATGTCGCAACAGGAAATATCATCCAGAAGTGGAAGTTACATATCATTTATACTCGAAGGACTTCACGTCGAATTACTATCAGTGGACCGTGCACGGAGAACTTTTATCTCTAGCATCGGAGTCGGAGCCCTATGTGGAACCATATATGGATGTCCACGACCATGATGCTTATGACGACGGGTTGGTGAACATGGTTTATGATGCGGCGGGGCCTAGTTTTAATCCGAACAATTATGATGCGGCGGGACCTAGTTTCAATCCGGACAATTATTATGCAGCTGAGGAGGCACCGAATGCCGATGCTGCAAAGTTTATGGAGTTACTGGAGAATGCAAGGACTCCACTATATCCTGATTGTGAGGATCATTCACCGTTGGAGGTGGTTACAAGATTATTGAGCATCAAGTCCGATTTTAACATGTCGCAAGAATGCTATAATCGACTGCTCAATTTGATTATAGAGATCTTGCCCGAGGGTGCAAAGTTGCCTAAAGACTTTTATCGATCTAAGAAGATGGTGAGATCGCTTTGGATGGGATACGAGAAAATCGATGCATGTCGCAACGGGTGCATGTTGTACTACAAAGATGACAAGGATGAAGATGCGTGCAGATTCTGTGGTGCTGATAGCTACAAGGCCACTGTTAGAGGAAAGTCTGTCGGTGCAAGGAAGCCTACCGATTCGATGCACTACTTGCCTTTGACGCCGCGGTTGCAGCGGTTGTTTATAGTTAAGGAGACTGCAGAAAACATGAGTTGGCACAGGCGAAAACAGATCGAAGGAGTATTGGATCATCCATCCGATGGAGAAGCATGGAAGCACTTTCATCGAGAGTATCCACATTTTGCCGAGGAAGCGCGTAATGTCAGATTGGGGCTCTCTTCTGACAGTTTTACCCAATTCGGACTTTCGGGCTCCCACTATTCGTGTTGGCCTGTGATCGTCACTCCGTACAATCTACCGCCTTGGATGTGCATGAAGACTCCGTATATGTTCCTAACCGTTATTATCCCGGGTCCGAACAATCCAAAGAGGAACATCGATGTGTATTTATAGCCTTTGATAGATGAGTTGAATCATCTGTGGTAAGTAGGTGCCAACACGTACGATGTTTCTAGAAAGCAGAATTTTCAGATGAGGGCAGCACTTATGTGGACCATCAACGACTTTCCGGCCTATGGAATATTATCGGGATGGAGCACCCATGGTTGTCTTTCATGTCCGTATTGCATGGACCGTACTCAGGCTTTCCGTTTGAAATACGGAGGCAAACCGTGCTTCTTCGATTGTCATCGATAATTTTTGTCTAAGGATCATCCGTACCGGAGGAACCGGAATAATTTTCGTGCGGAAGTTGTGGAGAAGGCTAATCCACCGCCAAGGTGGCCCGGATGCACGATATGGGAAGAGGTAAAAGATTTACCAAGTGTTATCAAAGAGCCTGCTAAGGGTACAAGTATGACGGATTTGGTCGCACCCATAACTGGACGAAGAGGAGTATATTCTGGGATCTGCCATATTGGTGCACCAATCTGATCAGACATAACCTTGATGTCATGCATATCGAGAAGAATGTGTTTGATAACATAATTAATACTGTAATGGAGGTAAAGAGGAAGACGAAAGATAATCCGAAGGCCAGGTTGGACTTAGAAGAAATATGTAGACGTCCTGCATTGCATTTGATAGAGGAGGGGAATGAAAAGTTAAAGCAACCTAAGTCAGTTTTTTCACTGGATAAAGAGGATAAAGGTAGACTTTGTAGGTGAATTCAGGGTCTAAAGTTTCCAGACGGGTACGTGTCAAACTTGAGAAGATGCGTCGACCTCAAGGAGAACAAACTGGTGGGTATGAAGAGCCACGATTGTCACGTATTCATGGAGAGGTTAAATCCGATTGCATTTCAGGAATTCTTACCGCAGGTTGTTTGGGACCCATTGACAGAGCTGAGCATATTCTTCAGAGATCTTTGTTGTACTAAGTTGCTCGTCGATCGTCTAGAAAAGCAAGAGAAGGACATTACGGTAACACTATGTAAGCTCGAGAAGGTGTTTCCTCCTGGATTCTTCGACTCTATGGAGCATTTGACAATTTATCTTTCCTATGAGGCAAGTGTTGGTGGTCCTGTCGGTTATCGGTGGATGTACCCCTTCGAGCGGCATCTGAATCACCTAAAGAGAAAGGTGAAAAATAAGACACGGGTTGAAGGCTCTATTTATGAAGCTTATGTTCTCGAGGAGATTACAAACTTTTGCTCGACGTATTTTAAACCGCATATTGCTACTAATAGGACGAAAGCTCCAAGAAACGACGACGCATATCAGGAATCTAATGATGCAATACTCAAAGTATTCAATGCGTCCGGAAAGCCTTCGAAAAAAATGAAGAAGAGATATTTGAATGACGATGAGCTAAGGGCTGCTCAATTGTATATATTACTCAATTGCGACGAGGATGAAGTGGAGAAGCTAGAGGGGTAAGTAATTAATACGTCCACGTTTACATCATCTCAATATAATAGTATAAGATACTATTATGCTACTAATCAGCAGTTGCTTCATTATTTTTCAGCACATATAATGATGAGTTAAGGTCGGTTAGACCCTACATAACAGATGAAGAAGTAGAACAAGATATAAGATGCCATTTTTCTTCTTGGTTGAGCGCATATGTAAGATGCTTGGTAATTACTTTTTATTTCTGCACTTGCAAAACAAATAACTTACTATCGCTACGTTGGTATTTAGGTCGATCGTCTAATATCACCCGAGACTGAATCTATTAGAACTCTAGCCAAGGGACCAATTACTGCCATAAAAATATGGCCAAGTTTCTGTGTGAATGGGTTCAGATTCAAGTCAACAAATGCTCCTATCAGAGACAGCTTTCTGGATCTTGATTCCACGAAAAACAGTTGTTTGTATATCAAATCTTCGAACTACAAAGACGTCAATCCGGGCAATGATTTTTTTGGCATCTTACGAGAGATTGTGGAGTTGACATATAATTATGGCACAGAACCTGCTAATATCGTACTATTCCGGTATGAATGGTTCGATCCGATTCAAGATCAAGGTTGGAAAATTGACAAGCATGGCCTTGTGGATATAAACTACAAGCGTAGATATCAAGGCTACGAACCATTTGTCCTATCAAGTCAGGCTCAGCTCATGTACTTCATAACTTGTCCTAGACGGGGGACAGCGAGGTCGGATTGGTGGGCAGTATGCAAGACTAAAGCTAGAAATACCTTTGACATTGACGAAATAGCTTATCAGGAGGACGATCTACCTCTTGTAACAAATATTGTAGATGTGGACTCAACGGAAGTTACTCATTACACGAGTAATAATGTAGAAGATGTAGAATTATCCGAAGAGGATGACGAAGTAGATGAAAGTGAAGACGAGGAAGAGGAAGAGGAGGACGAGGAAGGCGAACAAGATGAATTTTCTGAAGATGATTGAAAATTGATGAAGCAGTTCAAATATTTGTGTAACTATATTTTGACTGTAGAATGTAACTATATTTTGACTGTAGAATGTAGATCAAGGTTGGAAAATTGATGAAGTAGATGTACCCATTAACGAATATATGTATTATATTTTGACTGTAGAATGCTTTGAGATATGCATCACATTTCGACTATAGACGGTACTATATATTTGTGTTTCGCTATATTCATCATATGTTGTTATCAGATATGACAGGACGACGCGGAGGATTCGGCAGGTCCCGAGGTAGACAGAGTGCCACTCCGGTACTGCCTACTGTTGGTTCTGGATCATCGTTGCCCAGTACTCCAGTATATCGATCACTCACATCTCCGACTGTTGGGACGAGTAGTTCCTGACGTGATAGTACACCCTCGTCCAGCGTTCCTCCTGCTGACGGAATCATGGGGACAGATGAGCATGTCGAGGAGGTCGTGCCCACGTTGTCCCAGCATCAGCAAGATCCTCCATGCGCACCTCCGGAGGAGACGAGGATAGAGATTTGGGCCGACGGTACAAAGTAAGTCAATTAGATGGTTTAGTATATATTTGTGTTTCTCTTTATTCATCGTATATTGACTTTTTCAGTAATCTAAATTAATATCCCTGTATAGATATCGTCCATCGTCGGTTCAGAGACGCCTGGGCCAATTTCTGAGGAACAACTACGGTGGCCCTTGGATCAACTACTCTGAGGCTCCGGAGGAGAGGAAGGCGTTCTGGTTTGCGCACTTCCAGGTAAAAGTATATTAAATAAATTCTCTAATTTATGTATATTATATAACTTATTCGTGATGCTAACTTACTAAATTATTTATTGTAGCAAACGTATTTTTATCCTCCGCATCGGACCGAGTTGATCGAGCATCTCTTTCCTACCGTTGCCGCCAAGCTTATCCGAGATGCTCTGGATGACCAGAAGGCTCGTGATCGTGCTGAAAAACCGATCCAAGGTTGGATCACGCCTGAGCAGTGGACTGCGATGAGGGCTAGATTCGATGATCCGAGCTACAAGGAAAGGTCTAAGAAGGCCAAGGCGGCTAGGCAGAATGCTGCCAAGTGGTGTGGTGGCTCGATTCCGATGACGGAACATTTCCGTCGTTTGGTATGTTTTTTCTTTAAAATATATTATTTTAATATAAGTACCATAAAATGGTACTTGGAAAAAATATTTAAGTTTAGTAATAAATAATATATTTTTAACAGGTACAGAGGGGTGAGGATGCAAACATGGTGACCGTCTTCTTGGCCACCCATCGCAAGGACGAAAATCTCATTGATGAGAGGGCCTCACAGACCTATATAAGTATTTCTTTACTTTGTGTTAATTTTAATATAACTTAGGCAATTATCGAGTTTCCAAACCTTTCTAGGCCGAGTATCTTAGGCTGCGTGAGCGGGTGACTGCTAGTGCACCTACACCTGGAGAGGCTGGTACTTCGTCGCAGCCCGCTCCATCTCCGTTGGCGGACGACCTGTGGGTGACCGCAACTGGTGGTCTCCAGAGGGGTACGTACTACGGTACGGGATCCTATGGCGCCCTGGTTGCGACGCAGTCATCTAGGGCCTCCTCGACAGATGCGTATTCCACACAGCCCTCGCAGTCGCAACCCTCGCAGTCGTCGGCCAGAGTCTAGGAGGACGTCCAGGAGGCCGTTGACCATCAGATTGCGTCTCTCCGTGACGAGTTGCTGCGAAGTATGGAGGAGCAGCCCCGGCCCCAGCCGCAGGCGGACGATCCGATGCTCATCGCACGATTGGATATGCTCGACCGCAGCATGACGGAGCTCCGGGATTTGACAAATGATATTAGAGCCTCCAATAACCGCAACATCATGGAGCTGCAGGCGTCACAGGTATCAATTGGCGAGAGGCTGACGATAATGCAGGATTCAATGGTTCATAGCAGTACGAGGCTGTTATCTACCATGGATTCTTACAACCAGCGACTCGCAGACTTAGAGCGGGCATGGCCTCCTGGTGCGCCTACATCGACACAGACTCCACCGACGTCACTGCCTTCTCCATCGACATCGGTGTCGATTCCACGGGACGAGTATGATGAGTTCTTATCCTTCAAGCGCCGCGCCGGTAGTCAGCCTCCTACAGATCCGCAGTAGTATAGTTAGTTACTGGATATTTATATTTTTATTATTATTTAGGATGCGATTGTATGATATAAATTTACCATATTCTTTACGTTTACGATGAGATTTGCTGGATGCTTTCTTTTCTTTAAATTTTATTATATTATTCATATTTTGGTTTACAACTGATGACTGATACTTGGCCTGTATTTACCCAGTGTACTAGAATTTTTTCTCTTGGTGCTGCTACTGTGTTCTTTATTCAATTATTTCTACTACCATCATATACCTGATAATGAACCCAAGGGGGGGCTGGTAAACCCAGAAATGCAATATTTTTTTATTTTTTTTGAAAATTAGCGACGTTTTAGCGACGTTCACTTACGTCGCTAAACAAGTCGCTAATTAGCGATGCTGTAACAAGTTGCTAAATACGTCGCTAAAAACGTCGCTGTACGTCGCAAATTGCTGACATGGCAGTATAGCCAGGTCATTTAAGACGTCGGTGTAACGTCGCTATATAAGTCGCTAATGACGTCGCTAAAAATGTCGCTGTACGTCGCAAATTGCTGACATGGCAGTATAGCCAGGTCATTAAAGACGTCGGTGTAACGTCGCTACATAAGTCGCTAATCAGCGATGTTTAGCGACTTTAATAAACGTCGCTATTTAGTGACTCGGAGTCGCTAAACGTCGCTAAATTTTGTGACACATTAAAGTCGCTAAAAAACGTCGGCATAGCGACGTTTAGCGACTTTGTTTTTTTCGACAACTTTAAAACGTCGCTAATTACGTCGCTAAACCAAATTAGCGACGATTTTTGGTTATTTAGCGACGTTTTTAGGCGTCGCTAATTTGACTTTTTCTGGTAGTGGTATCCGCCCGTGCATCGGCACAGCCACTTTCCTCCTCCCCCCCCTCCCGCTCCGTATCCGGCCGCCGCACCGCCGGCCGGACCGCCGTGCACGTGCACTACACTAGCTCAAGGCCGGCTCTTCCTTTAGGCAAAGGAAGCAGCTGCCTCGGGCCCCACTTTTTTAGGGGCCCCAAAAATATGAAATACTAGTATATAGGTATATATGTAATCATCAAATTTTATCTTTTTTTTCTTTGAAATGTCCGGACAAGCTATATCTGGCTGAAAAAAGAAGAATATGAAAAATAATACAGCTGGCTTGGTAAAACCTGACAATCAATTAAGACTAGTTACCGCTTCTTTGTCTCATCTCTTGTAGAAATTACCGTACTGTCCTCGTCTCTTCATCTTTCCTGTTTTATATAAAGAGAAAAAAAAAGTAGAAGCCATGCGCTCTCTCTCTCTCTCTCTCTCTCTCTCTCTCTCTCTCTCTCATACAGCTGCAAGCGCCTACAAGGACGATAGTCGTATATAGGTATATTTTTAAAAATATGGGATACTAGTATATAGGTATATTTTTAAAAAGGATCTCATATTTGGACTTTTGTCTAGGACCTCCAAATGACTTGAGACGGCCCTGCGCTAGCTAAGTAGCATGTTTGGTGCTAGATAAGGGCATCCAAAGGTGTTGAATCCCAATACTCGAGAAAAAGGTCAGCGGTCGATACAACCCCATCAACCATCCAAATTGGTCTTCATTGCGGCATTGAACAAAATAGTAAGAAAGATTTTGTTATTTTTTAGCATTCGAAGTTTGCATATGTTTAATACCTAACATAATTTTGGTTTTTAACTTTTACAGGCCAACGAAGCAAAAAAAAACTTGGTAAGATTCTGACATGTAAGGGCAAGAATTGAAAAACTGTGAGTAAAGAGGTATGGGAAATCTACAATATCGAAGACTTCCCGTTATTTGAAAGTACGGAGATATGCTCAAAGAGACGCGTTGACTTTATGTGACTGTGACAATGTATTTGATACATGTTTTATACATGTCCGACACGACACAATCAAGAATTTTGGTGTTCGTGTCAGTCTATCAGTACATGTATGCTTAGGCAAACTGGTGCCTATCCGGTGCCTACAATGCATAACCTTATTCCTCAGCAAGTCCTCAATTGAAAGTGTGGCATAATTGATACTTTAGAGGGTTAGTGTCTGAGTAAATAGTGCTGGTATAACAAATGTTGCAGTAGTTGGACTATTACAAGTGTTTATATTGTTGTAACTGAATCCAATTGCATCTACATGCAATAATTTCCACAAATGTTCCTAGTTTTTCTTGTGGCAAAAATTGCGACTCTACTATGGTACTTACAATATCATTTGTTATGGTAAAGTAAATAAATAAATGTTAAATTTTAACTTGGTACCTTCAACTATTCATGTTTGGCAACTTGATATTCTAAATTTTTAAAATTGTCAACTTGATACCATTAATTATTGAATATTGTCAACTTCATATCCTGAAAGAAGGAAGAAAAAAAAAAAAACCGAAAATACCCTGACCCCCTCTCCCTCCCCCTCCTTCTTCTCTCAAGCGAGGCGCGCGGGCAACGTGCGCAGCGGCGAAGCGGAAAGGGGGGGGAGGAGGTCGTCGGAGAGAGGAAGGGGGGAGGGGAGAGAATAAAGGGATCAGGGTCAACCGAGAGGGGGTTTGGAGGAGGGTTTGGGCTGGGGATGAGAGGGATATTTTTGAAATTTTATTTTTCAGGATATTAAATTGACTATTTTGAAAGATTAGGATATCAAGTTGACAAATATGGATAGTTGAGGGTATCAAGTTAAAATTTAGCCATAAATAAATATTCTACACATCTTCCAAAAAATAGAAATTTTAAAGTTAATACATAATTTTGTAGGCTAAATTATTCTAATAACATCCTAACTATAATGTTCAGACGTTTTTGGCACCTTAACTCTCCATTACTCGATTTTGGCACCCCAACTTTATAAATTGTTCTTTTGAAACACATTTAGTCAATTTTAAAACACATAGGACCATTTCAAAAGAATATAAGTATTTAAATTGCGCTTCTGTACTACTAGATATGTTTTTGGAGTGATCTTGATGTGCTTCAAAATTGACGAAAGATGTTTAAAAAGACCAATTTATGAAGTTGGGGGTACCAAAATCGAACTATGAAAAGTTAAGGTACAAAAAATGTTAGAGCGCTATAGTTCAGATGCGATTAGGATAATTAAGCCTAATTTTGTATGTGAAGTTCAGTTCTCTGTTTTAGGGGTGAGCATTATTCGGTTTTGGACCGAAAATCGAGCCGAGCCGAACCGAATAAGAGATTCGGTTCGGTTTAAAAAAAAATCGGTTGGTTTCGATTTTGAAAATACTAAATTTTCTTATTCGATTTCGATTTTGAATTTCGGTCAAAAACCGAAAATCGAATAAAAAAATTTAGTTTTTATATATATATATATATATATATATATATATATATATATATATATATATATATATATATATATATATATATATTAAAAAAAAAAGAATATATCGAAAATCGAAAACCGAACCGATTTAATTATGTTCGATTTGGTTCGGTTATAGACTATTTCGATTTAATTTTGATTTAATTTATTCGATTTTTGGTTTAATTCGATTATTCGATTTCGTTGGAATCGAATTTACCGAATGCTCAGTCATACTCTGTTTATATATGCAACTTTAACACAGTGTACCAACAACAGTTGCCTTTCCTCGGGCTGGAGAATATATCCCTCATCCAAAAGGAAGCGTCCAACCCAACCCCAACTTTTTGCAGACAGTGCCAACCCCAATAACTAATACAAGTACCTCGAATACAGAATAGGAAAAGACAGAAAGTAGAGATGTTACCTATAATAGGCTTTCCAATAAGCAAACATATCAAGTACAAATTTAGTAGTCATATAATTTACAAGAGCTTGTGACCTAGGAACATATAATATGGAAGTCTGCGTAAGGAGAAACCTCGTGGCATTATGATATCCTTTAAACATAGATATAGCAACATAATGACTTCTCGGAAGTTGCATTACAACTTGTATGCATTTTGCTTCTTTATTTCCTCCCATCTTGATGATGCCTAGCTAGGAAGAGCCATGGGTGGCTTTCTTGACGTTTGCTTCACTAGAGACTTAGAAACCTCAGCCTGTCCACAGAAGAATGACAAGCCATCAACAATACATACATACAAACAACAGCTTATTGTAATTTTGGTAGCATATATATATGAATTAGCTAGACAGGGATAGGACAGGAATGCACATGTATCCTGCGTATCCATATTCATGCAACATTAGAAACTACATACTTATTCGTGTTCTTCTCCTCACGTGCAACATAGCTTGCAAGTGAATGTGACCTTGGGAAGAATCAAGCAATAGATAGCTTATCACCACTAGCTTAGTATTGTACATTTATTTATTTTATGAGGCCATGTGTTTGGATGGACTGACGCGACGGTAAGACTTGTTACTTATATTCTAGAGGATACAAGTTTGGATCACTGTAACAGCTTCTCCATATATATTTAAGATTGTGTACATCTTGATCCTCTCCAGATTCTATATAAGCGAGAGTTGTTGGAAAAAATATGCTATTTTTCCAAGGTTGTGAACGAATAATCCCTAATGATCGTGTCTGTTGGAATTAGTGTGTCCCTTCCAAACATTGTGTCCATTAACTTTTTGTGTCTCTTTATCCTTTATAATAGAGTCATATGAATCCAAACAATTCATTCGTACATTTGTACATTTAATCATTAAGTTTAAGAGAGAACCATTATTACTTCGTCAGTTCCTAAGGTGTGAAGTGCTGCTACCGGAGGAACAGTACCGTTGTATCCTGGGAGACAATCGCCACTAAACCATAAGCACCTGAGCGGGCCGACGAATATTGTCTTAAGGACATTGAACCAAGTTCATGATGGGAACGGGGTCCATCCCCATGATGAACCAATATGGATTTGATCCATGAAAATCGGTCACCCATGGTTGGGTTCGGCCAAGTACTTAGCCATTTTTCTGGGTGCAGTTTCTGTGACTAGATACAGTTTTGGGAGCCGTTTTCGGAGCTGTTGCAGGCATAATTAGGCTCGGTCTTCAACGCGAAAGTTGTTGGAAAAAGTTTTCTCTTTCTTTCCAGCTTTGAACTAGATCATTCTGAGGTGTATTGAAGAAGTTATGGCTCTCGAAAGTAGGCTATCTGTTCATATTCTGCATGTATTCATCTTGCATGCAATAATGATGTATTGCCTTTCTCCATGCATTGGAAGATGGAAGGACTAATCTTGGGAGATGAAAGGGCTGCCCTTTGGACTTCTCCATACATAGAGTAGTGTACCCAAGAGGCTTATCCTCCTTATAAATAGAGTGGAGATGGTGAAGGTTAGAACACACAACTTGTAATCCTCACACTTGTAATTCTTTTCAAGTGAGTTTGAGAGATAGTGATCCTCAAGTGAAGTTGTACCAACTTGAGAGAAGAGCTCTTTGTAATCTTTCATTTGATTATAGTGAAAAAGGCGAAGAAGGAGCGGGTGAGGACGTAGGCTCAAATTGAGCCGAACCTCGGTAAATCTTGTGTGTGTATCTCTCTTATTTTTTGCTTCTCTTCCATTTCTATTTTATATTCTCATCTCATCACAAAGACGGGAAAGGTCTTGTTTTTTCCCAACAGTTCAAGTCTCGGTATCGGTCAGATCATTTATTTATATTTTATTTTCAGATTCTAAAATACAGAGCTGGAATTATTTCACTAACACGAGTCTCATGGCACCGGGATGTCT
The DNA here is from genome assembly GCA_036927795.1 of Iris macrosiphon. Lineage (NCBI taxonomy): Eukaryota > Viridiplantae > Streptophyta > Magnoliopsida > Asparagales > Iridaceae > Iris > Iris macrosiphon. Next base: position 180,016,410 of record JAYESA010000011.1, on the reverse strand, counting down.
TTTCTTCTTTTAATCTGTTTGGATAGGTGGAGAGGAAAGGGGATGATGGAAGATGCACATGGAGATATGGTGGTGTTAGGATATCTCATGTGAGCTAAGGGGCAAGGACAAGGAGTTTGGGCTGGGGGAAAGTAGTATGTGAAGATCTTTTGCTTCCCAACAAAATATGATTTTTGTTAGACCTTTTGGCAACTGATAGCAACTGCTCAATTTCAAAAGGACATGAAAGACAAGTGAAGATGGTTGATGGGTCATCCTTGACCCACTTAGAGGAGTGTTAGATAGGAGAGGAGTTATTGACTGACTGGTAATGGAGCAGTCATGGAAGTGGAAGGGCAAACCATGCATGCATGGCCCATCATCAACATAACAGAAGGGAAGCACAGGGATATTGCAGATGTTCATGAATTTGTTAGAACCCTTATTCAGTGACATTCAAGTTAGAAACTAAAGAAAAATGGAAAAAAGAAAAAGAAAAGAGAGTAAATAGTATTATGGTCAGTACAGAAGATCATAAAAAAGAATTTGAAAGACAAATAAAAGAATCATTAGATCAAAAACTAATTAGAAAAAAAGCAATAGCATGTGATGGTTAGAAATCATGCAGAGCAAAAGCGTACGGAAAAACTAGAATGGTTATTGATTATAGAATGAATGCTGCTACTACTTTATGCTGAAAGCTCATGCTTCAAAAGTCTTTTGTCTTCATAGGAGGAAGAAAAGGTGATGGCCACAGATGATGACTACTTGTGTCTAACCGAAAGCAATCAGTATAGAAATTATTCAGTGAGACGGACTTATCGTAAGTCTTGATTCTCCTCCACTTGACGAGTGAGTTCATTTGACGAACTGAATGCATGCAGTGGCAGTCTTGATTCTACTGCCATTGTATGCACTCAGCTCGTCAAATGAACTCACTCGTAAAGTGAAGGATAATCAAGAGTCATGGTGAGTCCGTCTCAGTAAATAATTTCTCACTAGAATGGCCAATGAAATGAGAAACAATGCAGTGGTATAGGACATCATCATCATCATCTTTATAGTAATTACTGGTACCTCTGTTCCTCCTCTCTGACCCTGCCCCTGGTTGCAGAGATGGGCAGAGGATAAGGGAACGGGACATTGCCCGACTCGATGCGCCTAACATCCTCGACGAGAAGCTCGTACTGCCGCTTGACGTCGTCGACAGTCTTGCCAACCGCACGGGCCACATTCTGCCAGCGGTCGGGCGTGTCTGTGTCGTAGACCGCCAACGCCTGCTCGAACATTTTGTTCTGCTTCCCCGTCCATGACGAAACTGAGTTCCGCGACGACATTGTGTTAAGATAGTAGGGATTTAGTAATGTGAAAGAAGAAGAAGAAGAAGAAGAAGAAGAAGAGAAGCTAAGTTTTGAATTGGATGTGTTGGTATGGACTGGGAGTTGGGCAGGGGGTGATACTTATAATGTTTGAGAGGAGGAGAGGGGTTGGGGTGGAGCCAGTTGGAGGAATATAACTTGAAGGAGATGGGAGGAATAATAAGGTACAGTGTGTTGGAGTGGAAAGAATCCCCTTTCCACAGAAAGAGATGAGAATAATCATGTCTGTATCATGTCTTATATACAAGGACGGAGTCAGAATTTCATAATTTTAATTTACAACTGAACTTTAAATATCTTAAAATTATTATTTTTAATAAAATGAATATTGTATCAGTATTATTATGTCATATCTCATCGTGTTCATATCGTACTCTGTTTGGCCAGTGTAGAAATTATGTCCAACGTGCTAAAAAAAATAAAAACCTAAAATATATATATATATATATATATATATATATATATATATATTTCTAGGTAAACTATTTTGGGCTTAGATTTGAGCACTATAAGTTTTTGATATTCTTTTTCACCATTAACAAAGGACTCGCGATGTGACAAAAATTATCGAGGAAACGAGAATTCGGACGGCAGAGAAGGTGCCGACGACGACGAGGTTGTAAATGGTGAGATTAGAACGTTACTTCTAGGATAAATGGTGATAAAACATCTACACTATTTATTAATGAAATATGTTGCTAGTAGCATTACATGGAGAATAGACATATCTAGCAAATTACAATTCGTTTGTAAGTCCAGAAAAACTACTTAGAGGGTTACACAAAAAAGGAGTCCTAAACTGCTAAAAGCTGCTAAAAAGTCAAAACACTATAACCTAAGATCCTACGATCACCCTATAACAAATTTGGAGAGGACTTTGACGTGAGTGGAGGATGAAGACCGTAGGTTCATGAGTTGTTGGGTTGTAACTCTGTATTTATTTTTAGTCCTCCTTGACTTGTACATCTTCCTCGAATCACCACCCAGACCCTCGTCTTTTGACGTCTGACTCCCAGAAAGTTGCTCGGACCCGGCTGACTCAGATCCTCCACCAATGCAACCCCAGCTTTCGGATCCCCCTCCATTGCCTGACTCACCACCTTGCAACTTACAATCTTTCCTTTGCTTGAAACCCCCGACTCCTGCGGTAAGGTACGCTGTCCTCGGACTCAGGCAAAGCGTATACGAAGCTGACTCTGCTCCTCCCAGTGCTGCACACCTAGCAGAGGACTCCAACGAACCTGGGAAGGAGATCGGGGTGTCAGCGAGTTCATCCGCCTCCGCTTTCTCAGTCTCATCAGCCCAACTAACTTGACCAATCGAACCCGTCGAAGAAACGAACAGGTTTGTTTTGTGTTAAATTTGTTCATTAAATTAAATAAGGACAAGTAGGTAATTACGTATAGAAAAAAAATTAAGAAATATATATTTTGTTTTGTTTTGTATTTTTTGCTTTTTCCAAGTACATAAAAGTTAAGTAAAAGACAGTTAAAATACATTCAATGCACATGTATATATTACGAAAATCAAGAATTCATGCTACTTGCTAAGTCTTCTAAGCTATTACCAAGGAATTCGACGAGTTGAACCCTTAAACTATATAATTAAAAGAAGTAGAGTTAAACCAACTCATCAAAATCATCCACTCCAAGATATGTGCAAAGCACGTGCATATATACTAATTATGTACAATAAGCTATGTTACCCGAACTCTCCACTTTAGGAGAAGTACCCATGTCCACCCGATAGGACATGTGTATAGGTATGGGATCCGTATCCGATCCTCCATGGTGACAATCGGATCCTTCATGGTGACAATCAGAAGAATGATAGTGAAGTAGATAGTTTATTTTAATGTGGTAGTGAAAAAGATAGTTTAAGCTCCGAAATATTACAAATTTAATTACATGATATTTTTTTTATGAAATCATGCAAATTTAATTATAACTGTCTTTTTATGAAATTAGAGATTATGTCTTTTTATGAAACCGTGCAAATTTAATTACATGTCTTTTAAGGAAGCCAATCATGAGTTTGAAGAATCCGACTCTTGGATATGTAACATCCGTACCCGAGTCCAGATAACATAGATAATAAGAGAGTGGTAGGGTTGTAAAATTTGAATTAGTACATATTTATTTATCTTTTTCACAAGACTTATTAAAATTTTCTTTTGTGGACCAACCAAAAAGTGGTGTCTTGACTAGGCAAATCCTAATTCATTTTTTTTCTTGATATATGAGTTACTGAATCTTGCAGACAAAGGAGTAAAAAATGACAGGAAGTGCATGCATATACATACAGCCCGCATATGAGTTACTTATTCTCACCTTTGGGTGGCTGGAGCCCACCAATGGCTCCTCCCCTGTCCGTATTTGAATTTGTACAAGTGCAATATAGATAATATATATTGTACCTATCTGAAAATATTTGTATGTTGTACCCTCGTGTCCTAATCTATGTCTATTTCTGTATTCATGCAACATATGTGATATGTGTGGATTATTTCTTATTAGCTCTATTGTTCAAAGACCCCAAGTCCTCAGCTTTCCCACACTTTTAGAAGCAAACTTCTCTAGTTCTCTATACATAAGCAAATAAATTGAATAATTGCCTTACCCCTTGAGAAAGGGAGAGGAGGACCCATTTGGATTCTACTAAACGAAAGTGTTTTGAATTCTTCTAATATAAGTAACTAGTCTCTCTGTTAGGTGACAGAGTTATGTAACATGCTGTTACTTAATACTTATGCATGCTCTACTGACTAACATCGAGACCCACAAATTATCAATGCCAACCTTGTGTCTATCACATTGCATGTCAGTATTGTTAATACTTCCCCCTTGCACCAGCATACGATCTTCGCCACCACTAGAACCGATCAATACAACTAATGAAAGAATTCAAAGCATATAGCATTCAAGTCAAAACCTCATGCCTCTAGTCATCGGCACGTGCAGGTGGAGACATCGCACATTCTGACTGGATTCGATTCCACAAGGAAGCGGATTTTTTTTTTCTAATTATGGTGAAAGTTAAAAAAGAAAAGAAAAGAAAAGAAGAAGGTCTATGTTCTGTAAGAAAACAAATATATCTCAAGTTCTACTGGCACCAGGTAGCATGAAGTAATCTGAAGTCATCAAAGGTGATTTGTAATCTAGTAAAACAAGTTTAGGCTTAAAGTGCATCTCAGTACCACGATGCTCCCACTAAAATAGAGTCCGGGGATGATCAAGATGTACGCAGTCTTACTCTCAATATATGGAGAGGTGGTTTTGGTTTCAACAGTTCAAGCCTTCACCCATTAATAAGGTTAAGCCCCCCTGTTCTTCTGGCCAATATGGTTGAGCCAGTGGGGAGACTGAGCAGCAGTACTGCAATAGTTAGGAACTTTTACAATCAAAGTAACTTTAAGAGATTATAAGAAGCATTGTATACTTAGTTGCCTCCTAGAAAGGTTAGAGTAATCTATCATACATTGAGTTCACTTTGACCCACAAGTTATTTATGATGACAGTATTGCTTTGCCTAGGTTGGTCCCTGACCTCAAAAGGATGGTTTTGACCAGCTGACATCCCCACTCTTCCTTTTTGTTTCCAAGGGGAAGGTTATTAGGTTTGAGACTGATATTAATTGATTTCATTTATGGCAATGAAATCAATGAATGAGCAAATTAATAGGCAATGAGCCAGCCTGACAAGTGACAACATTATGGTTTTACTTTGTTTAGGGTTATGATATGGGTCTGGGTTTGAGTTTGGATACACAGACTGTAGGTTCAATTGGTTGCAGGGGTTGAACAAGGATATCCAGACTTATGCCTACATAAATGGACACAGGCAGGATCCCAAGGATGCTGGGCCTGCAGAAGAGGGCATGGGATCACATCTGTGGGGCCCACCTTCGGATCATGTAGCCAAGTCAGACTAGCCTGGATTGCTACTCTCTGTTGTGGGACTTGAAGTTTGGATGTCCTTGTGAACCGAAGGAACTCTAATCTCCCCCTCTTCAGTCTCCATGATGCTTTGTCCATCCTCAGGGTCCTCCTCGGGGCTAGCGCCCCCGAAATGAGTGGCGCGGTTCCCAATGGCTTTCTTTTCCCTTTCCGGTTCTCTACCGACCCCGTTTTGACCTCTTGTGACCGTAGACCAGGCCCTCACATATGGGTCCGACCATTCTTCCTCATCCCCAATCCTTCGATTGTCGTTCGCCTCTAAGTTTCCTCCACCGCCTCGCTCTAACATTAGTGCATTTGTGAATGGTAAAGTGGCTGGTAAGTGCATATGTTTTCAACCAAGAGGTCTTAAGTTTGATCATTTTTAGACACATTACTTCGTACTTGTATGTATTATCGTCAACCCCCCCCCCCCCCCCCCCCCCCCCCCCCCGCTTGATTAACTAAATAAACAAACATTAACTAGACTTCAACAAGTCAAGCCGAGTTGCACAGGCCCAGCCCTAGGATAAGTCTGGACAAGACTTCGGCCTTGGGCAATCCCCTAGGGCTCAGCGTGATCCCATCAAAGGTCGGGGTCACGTATGACCCCCCGGACCGACTCACAATAAGGATCGAGGACAACCAAAATTAGCTCATAATAGGATAAATCCAACCCTCCGGGCTGGCCCGGGTAACCAAAATTAGCTCCGGTTAGGACAACCCAATCCCTCGGGCCGGCATTGGTTGCACAAACGAATTCCTTAAACTTACAGCCCCACCAACAACTTGCCAAGAAGAGTTCATGTTGAGAGTATCAAAGAATTTTTTAGTTCCACATGGAGTAGAGTAGTAGAGAGAGAGGGGTTAGCCTCTCCTATATGTATGTAGCTCCACATCAATAATAAACAAGCCAAGTATTCTACTAATTTTCTATTTGGTATCAGAGCCAACTCCCCTCTCCTCCCCTTTCCCAAACCCTAACCCCCTCCACAGCCGCCTCTCCCCTCTTCTGCCAACAGCAGACGCCGGCCAGCAGCCCCCCTCCCCGCCGGCACCTCTCAGCCGCCGGCGAGCAGCCCCCCTCCCCTTCCTCCACACCGACCCCCGTCCCCTCTCCAACGCCGGCCAGTAGCCCCCTCTTCTTCTTCTTCTTCTTCTTCTTCTTCTTCTTCTTCTCTGCGAGTTGTAACTCGGTTCAGTCCGTATGCTACTGCGATTGCAAGGAAGAACGAAAAATTTAATTTTTTTTATTATCGTTTTTTTGTAGAAGCAAGTTGTAATCAGAATATTAATTATATAGTTGCTAGTTTGATCGAGGTATATCAGTGAGGGAACTTTTGTGTGAACTCCTGATCTCGACTACAACTGTCGGTTCTTCCTCCTCCTTCTCGTCAAGCCATGCGGCCTCGGATCGAAGCCGTGCACGGGACATGAGCAGCGGCTCTCAGGGACACCGCTGCCGCTGAAAGAGTAACAGTAGACGTGGAGAGGACGGCGATCAAAGGTGGAGACGATCTAGATTTGCCACCGTCTTGCTGATGGAAGAGAGCAAGAAGAAGACGATGTAGACGATCTACGGCAAGTTGACGGCCCAAGAGATGAAGGCTTTGGTGGACAATCTCTTCTCCAAGAGGATGACCGAGACTAGCTCCCGTGTTGCACATGCAGCTGTGGATCCTTCACCATACAAATGAAAAAGTTGAAAAAATTGGAGATAAAGTTGGAGGGTACTTCCAACTACTTGAAGTGGTCTCATCAGATGATGCGGACTCTGAAGGCAAGAGGCTTGGTGGGCTATGTGAATGGCCAAACCAAGGCACCTGAAAATTGTAGCGCCCCGTTCTCCCGGTGCGGAGAGCGCGGCTAAGAAACACAAGACGGTATCGTTCGATCGGGATAGATTGAAACAAGAACTCGTCCTCGTTATGGATTTGCTTCTTCGGAATCGATTCCTATATTCAGTGGACCGTGCCCCCGGGATCGACTTAGCGGCAGAGTCAGGAGGGACCTCTCCGCTGCTATCTTTTATTGCCTCAGATTTCGATGTCGCTTGTTGCTTTCGTGCTTTGAGTTGGTTTTGGGATTTGCTTGTTTTCCTTGAACGGTTTCGATGGTTTTTATTGTTTTCGTTCATTAAACTGCACTTCAATTCCGAGATTGGAAAAGTGGAAGCGGTATTGATCGAGCTGTTCGTAATGCAGGTGAACGAGCAGTAGGCGGCTTGCGAGCGGAGTCGTGAAGCGCCTCTTTCCTTCTCCCTTCCAACAATCTAAGTGAGTGGCTACCATCCCGATTAGCTAGCCCTGCTTCCAAGTCTTCACATCAAAAACTCTTGCATTCTTGTTGCCCCGATCAGACGATACCAAGTAATAATAAAAGATACCAAGATAAAAAGAGAATAGACTTGGATAATACTGTTTGTCAATCAAACTTGTGAACGATTACTTATTTGCATGCTTGTTCGTTTGGAATGTTCTATACATGCTTCAAGTTTTGCTAGAATGCATCTTCTTCCATAAATTGTGCTAAGTATGGAATACACTTGTTATGAAATAAACTGTCAAGAAGACTATGCAAAACGAATCATGCAATGTTGCTTGCCTCATGTTCATATTGCCTCAACTGCATCAACGTTAACGTATCACGAACGATTGATCATGGACAACTTGTGCACAAGGTCAACGGGTTCCTGCGGACGGTTGCTGGGGCACTGGCACCGATCCGGTCCGGACGAAACTTCACGATAGTCTCACGTGCGAACGGGATGGCGTGTAGCGCCTCACGTGCTTCGTTGCACACCATCCTCGTTCAAAGACTATAACTCGTCCAATATGGCATGCTAGCCAGTGATCCCAACGTGTATATTTAAACCTGTTGCAAACTAACTTGTGTCTTCGTGGCAGGGAAGGCATGGTAAGTATTGTGCAGGTGATTCAAACGGTCAGGTAAAATCCACCGAACGGTGACAAGTTCGTTTCAGTAAATTTCTATATGCTGCTTACTTGTAAATAAACTAAGGCAAGATAAAAACCCACAAAATATGCATGCTTCATATAAACAACGTGTTGATTGGTATAGTTGGGTTTAGCTCGCCTTTACCAGTATGTTTCGACATGCTAACCCTCGTTGAAACAGGTTCTCCGCACCAAGACGAACCGAGCGAGGAGCCGAAGTCGTCTTCCCGATCCAGTCCAGCTGTTGGCGCATCCTGATCGCGCCGTCCTTGAAGCATTTTGAACCAGGAGCTTGCAACTCTTCATACACAATGCAGCTCCGTGGCAAAGCCGTCCTCCAGCCCGGAGGTCTATACATTTTGAAGTTTAGTAAAGGGATGTAATGTACAGGACTGCTATCTCATTTTGAGTCAACACTTTTGTAAGCCCGTGCGGCATATTAGCTGACTCGTTCAAGAGTTTGTAATAGATGTTCATTATCAATAAAGACAACTTTTCCATGTTTCAAATCTGTGTTTTAATTTATCTGCGTACTCTGAATATGTGCTTGTTATGCAAATCATTAAAGCCTTGTGCGGGCGCAACCCCAGGCCCGCACGGCGGTCACGATTCGGGGGACGCCCTAACGATTCTACCGAATCGGGTCATGACATAATGGTATCAGAGCACAGATTCAAGTTCCTTAGACTCTCGTACTGGAAAAGTTCCTTTAACAATCAAATTCCTGTGCGAACTCTTGAACTCGCTAGGCCAAAATGAGATACATTCATACAATAAGTCCATAATACATTATGATTCTAATGTAATTTACCTTCTTTTGAAGGAATGACACCAGCGCAATCTGCAGCGCAAGCACCGGACGAAACACATGGCCAGGGAAGTAGTTTGGGCACTTCGGGAAGCTCTCAGAGCCAGCGTGGCATATCTCAAGTCGACCCGCTAGAGCGGGTGATGCAAATGTTAGAAGCACAACGACAAAGAGATGATGCTCGCCAAGCCAAGTTCGAAAGCAATCTAGAGGCCCGATTCTTAGTTCAACAGAAGCAGGTAGATACCCTGCAACAGATCGTTCAGACTTTAGCTTCCAACCATTCCGCGGCAACGCCAGCGACTCTGGTGGAACAGCCCGTGCTTGAAGTAGAGACGCCACAAATTCCAAGGCCGAGGGACGTGACTGCCTTCGACTTTGTCCACTTCAAGAAAGTTTGCAACACCCCATTCAACGGGACTGAGGAACCAATTGTGGCTCTAGATTGGCTAGCCGAACTTGAAGATCACTTCGCTCTGCTAGAGGTCCCCGAAGAGAAGCGCGTCGCCTGCGCGCAACTTCAGCTCCGCCTCAACGCGCACGATTGGTGGAACGTGCATCGACGATCTCTCCAATTTGATCACGGAGAGGAGGCGATCTCGTGGACGACTTTTCGTGCCGCATTTGAAGAGGAGTTTATACCCCCTCAAGTGCAACGTCAAATGGAGAATGAGTTCGTGCAGCTGCGGCAGGGCAGTATGACAGTGAAGCAATACTCCGCCGAATTCAACCGACTCTCCAAATTCGCTAGGGCCTATTTACCTGATGCAGCGAGTCGAGCTAGAAGGTTTGAAGGCGGTTTGCGCCCTGCCATTCATGGGCACGTGGTCGTTCATCAGTACGGGACCATGCGCGAAGTCATGAATCACGCCCTATCTCTTGAACCGCAGTATCCTCACGTTTCTACCGGCGCTGTGCATACCTACAATCATAAATGCCAAAGCAACGACAGAGGAAACACCGCTGCAAAGCGCCCTAACCACGGCGGTCCCCAAAGAGGAAACCCAGGGCCTTCGTGCAATTTCTGTAAGAAACAAGGGCACACGACCGATAAGTGCCGCAAGAAACTCGGGCAATGTCTTATTTGTGGTGATTCAAACCATAGGATTCGAGACTGTCCAAATTATTCTGCCCAACATCACGTTCCCTAACGGTAAGCACTATTCCTAAGTTTCGGGTCGAAACTTCCAATTGGTTGGGTAGGATGTAGCGCCCCGTTCTCCCGGTGCGGAGAGCGCGACTAAGAAACACAAGACGGTATCGTTCGATCGGGATAGATTGAAACAAGAACTCGCCCTCGTTATGGATTTGCTTCTTCGGAATCGATTCCCATATTTAGTGGACCGTGCCCCCGGGATCTACTTAGCGGCAGAGTCAGGAGGGACCTCTCCGCTGCTATCTTTTATTGCCTCGGATTTCGATGTCGCTTGTTGCTTTCGTGCTTTGAGTTGGTTTTGGGATTTGTTTGTTTTCCTTGAACGGTTTCGATGGTTTTCATTGTTTTCGTTCATTGAACTGCACTTCAATTCCGAGATTGGAAAAGTGGAAGATGTATTAATCGAGCTGTTCGTAATGCAGGTGAACGAGCAGTAGGCGGCTTGCGAGCGGAGTCGTGAAGCGCCTCTTTCCTTCTCCCTTCCAACAATCTAAGTGAGTGGCTACCATCCCGATTAGCTAGCCCTGCTTCCAAGTCTTCACATCAAAAACTCTTGCATTCTTGTTGCCCCGATCAGACGATACCAAGTAATAATAAAAGATACCAAGATAAAAAGAGAATAGACTTGGATAATACTGCTTGTCAATCAAACTTGTGAACGATTACTTATTTGCATGCTTGTTCGTTTGGAATGTTCTATACATGCTTCAAGTTTTGCTAGAATGCATCTTCTTCCATAAATTGTGCTAAGTATGGAATACACTTGTTATGAAATAAACTGTCAAGAAGACTATGCAAAACGAATCATGCAATGTTGCTTGCCTCATGTTCATATTGCCTCAACTGCATCAACGTTAATGTATCACGAACGATTGATCATGGACAACTTGTGCACAAGGTCAACGGGTTCCTGCGGACGGTTGCTGAGGCACTGGCACCGATCCAGTCCGGACGGAACTTCACGATAGTCTCACGTGCGAACGGGATGTCGTGTAGCGACTCACGTGCTTCGTTGCACACCATCCTCGTTCAAAGACTATAACTCGTCCAATATGGCATGCTAGCCAGTGATCCCAACGTGTATATTTAAACATGTTGCAAACTAACTTGTGTCTTCGTGGCAGGGAAGGCATGGTAAGTATTGTGCAGGTGATTCAAACGGTCAGGTAAAATCCACCGAACGGTGACAAATTTATTTCAGTAAATTTCTATATGCTGCTTACTTGTAAATAAACTAAGGCAAGATAAAAACCCACAAAATATGCATGCTTGATATAAACGTGTTGATTGGTATAGTTGGGTTTAGCTCGCCTTCACCAGTATGTTTCGACATGCTGACCCTCGTTGAAACAGGTTCTCCGCACCAAGGCGAACCGAGCGAGGAGCCGAAGTCGTCTTCCCGATCTAGTCCAGCTGTTGGCGCATCCTGATCGCGCCGTCCTTGAAGCATTTTGGACCAGGAGCTTGCAACTCTTCATACACAATGCAGCTCCGTGGTAAAGCCGTCCTCCAGCCCGGAGGTCTATACATTTTGAAGTTTAGTAAAGAGATGTAATGTACAGGACTGCTATCTCATTTTGAGTCAACACTTTCGTAAGCCCGTGCGGCATATTAGCTGACTCGTTCAAGAGTTTGTAATAGATGTTCATTATCAATAAAGACAACTTTTTCATGTTTCAAATCTGTGTTTCAATTTATCTGCGTACTCTGAATATGTGCTTGTTATGCAAATCATTAAAGCCTTGTGCGGGCGCAACCCCAGGCCCGCACGGCGGTCACGATTCGGGGGACGCCCTAACGATTCTACGGAATCAGGTCGTGACAAAGATCACTCCTCACGGGAGTTTGTTGTGTGGGAAATCGTCAATGATGTTGATGGATGGTTGACAGCCTCATTGATCGACCAAGTGTCGGACAACGTGGAAGCAATGGGGAGTGTTGGTGACATTTGGATGACGCTGAGAGACATGTACTCAAGGTCGGGAAACCCTATAAGGTTTTTTTAACTACAAGATGAACTTGATAAGGTGGTCCAAGAAGATCACATCATCTCTGAGTATGCGGCTCTGCTGAAGAAGTATTGGTCAGATCTCGACCACTATAATCTTATTGGCGTGGAGGATGAGCAAGTGAAACCGGCATTTGCGAAACATTATAAGAAGTTCATAGAGTATGTTTTGCGACAGAGGATAATGAAGTTCATGAAGGGGCTCAATCCAGCATTCGAGCAGAAAAAAATATCCTACTTGCACAACCCGAACTACCATCACTGGATGAGGCAATAGCTGCTATGGCACAAGAAGATGCACGATTGAAGCTAATGCATAGCACCACTAGCTCTCCAGAAGAAAAATCAGTTGTAGCAGTGTTTAATCCAAACCCTTCCAGAGGGGGAGGGTACTACAATTGTGGAAAACCTGGACATTATATCAGATTCTGTACGAAACCTCTAAGAGACCAGTCCAGCGGCCGCGGACGTAGCCGTAGAGGGCGTAGGGGAGCCAGAGGAGGCTATGGCGAAGGCAGAGGTAATTATTCTGGAGGACACAAGGTAAACATGACAGAAGGGGAAAATAAGAGTCAGTCATCCGATATGACCCATAGTGAGAAAAAAATGTTAGAAATGTGGAGGAGCATGAAGCTTAGAACCAGCGATAGTCGAGCCAACACCACTGGGACATCGACTCCAACCACCTCCGGGGGTAACATCACCTACATGTCTATACAAGCACAAGTATACATGCTCATGCCCTTGCATCTACCCACAGACCAGGAAGTCTAAATTGGATAATTGACTCTGGGGCATCCCGCCATGTCACGGGTGCCCATGATGTGTTCCAAGCAAGGTTCAAAGTATCGGTATCGGAATCGGTATCGGACCATTCCTATGAGTATCGGGATCGGCGGTATCGGTAGTATCGGCGGTTTCGGATCGGAGTATCGAATTTTTTTGGTATCGGAAAGCAAACAACTATTAGTAAATTATTAACATTTTAGAGAATATATTTTATACATTTATGCATAATTTAAAGTATTTCCAGTATTGTTTCTTAGTATTTTTGATATTGAATGAAATAGTAGTCATCCTTGTCGATTGATTTATATGCGATAGATAAATTTTCCTCTTTCATATATTTTTACAACCTTACTATGCTTTTATACCCTTGCTAATTCGTTTTTTAATTCAATATTTTTGCCGAATTGACCGTAAAAGAGACCTCTAATGTCGGTATCGGTCAGTATCGGATATCGGTCGGTATCGGATCGGGAGATGCCAAACTGTATCGGTATCGGCCGTATCGGATCGGTATCGGCCGTATCGGATCGGTATCGGCCGATACTTTAAACTATGGTTCCAAGATTACACTCACCTGACAACGCCTGAAAGCATTTAGACTGCTGATGGTACTGCTAAACCCATTGTGGGTAAAGGCACAGTTGAATGCACCCCTTCCATGACTTTTACTGATGTCTTGCATGCTCCATCTTTTGCTGTTAATTTATTGTCCATTAGTGCCATTATTCTTCAACTTAATTGTGTTGTTTCTTTTGACATTCCCTAAGGTAATTTTTTATGAGAAGGGAACGGGGAGACGGTTGGTGACTGACACTTGGCATAAAGGACTATGGTACTTGGACAGAGGTAGGCTGGATGCAGCACTGGCATCACTGATAGATGAAGCACAACAGGAGGAGCTGCGAAGGACTGTAAAAGCAGAATTATTACTTCAACATCAGCGTATGAGACACCCTTCATTCAGTCTACTGAGTCAGATGTATCCATCTATGTATCAAAAGGCTAATAAGTAAAAGTTGGTTTGTGATACTTGTGAACTTGATAAACATACCAGAAGCTCGTATGTGAGTTCTGAAAATAGAAGTTTAGCTGCTTTTGATATGATTCATTCTGATGTGTGGAGACCTTGTGTTACAACTATTGTTAATGGTTTTAAGTAGTTTGTCACCTTTATTGACTGCTACACTCGTGTCACCTGGGTATATCTAATGAAGAGTAAGAGTGTTGTATTCGCATGCTTTCAAGATTTTCATCGCAGGGTTACAACACAATACGGTGCTAAGGTGAAGACTTTGAGGTCTGACAAAGGGAGAGAATACACCAACAAGGATATTGAAGAATACTTATCAGCCCATGGGATACAACATCAGACTTCATGTGTCGATACACCAGCTCATAATGGTGTTACGGAGAGGAAGAACAGGCACTTGTTATAAGTGGCACGGTCAATGATGCTTGCTATGAATGTTCCTAAACACTTGTGGGGGCATGCCGTGTTGACGGCTGCATATCTCATCAACATGATGCCCTCTCAGGTGTTAGGATGGAAGACACAATTTGAGATTCTTACTTGTGAGAACAAGTACATTGTTCCCCCAAAAGTATTTGGATGTGTCTGCTTTGTAAATGATAATAGGCCTGCGGTGGGAAAGTTGGATCCTCGGGCAGTGAAGTGCATTTTTGTTGGCTACTCAAGGACTCAGAAGGGATACTCTTGCTGGAGTCATATTGAGCGAAGGCTCTTTGTGAGCATGGACGTTATATTCAGAGAGATGGAACCATAATACCACAATTGTTCCGGTAAAGGCTCCGCATTTGGTGACACACCTAACACAGTAGGTGTTAGGAGTGAGGGGGAGATGGGCCCAAGCGAGATTATCGGGTCAGTTCCATGCCGAATGATGGAAGTTGGTCCAAGAGAACAATGGGAAGATAGCGAGGGGGAGGAAAGTGATAAGGAAGCTCATAATGAGGAGGAAGAGAGTGATGTTGCAGTACAGGGGGAGGAACATACTACAGAAAAATCTACAGAGCTTCAAGTCTATAGAAGGAGAAAGCAGAAGTCTATTACTGTGCCTATTGTCTCTACTGTGCCATGTCCCCCGCCTAATCCTGCCCAAACTCCTGAAGATGCACCTCCCGCACCGGATCCCTCTGATTCGAATGGTATGATCTCCCCTCCTTGTCCTTCTCCTATTCCCTTAAAAAGATATTCTCGCAGTAATGCGGGAAGATTCCCTAATCATTATGGTTATGAACATGACATCGTCCATTTTTTATCCTACTCTAATCTATTTCCTACTTATGGAGCATTCATTGCATGGTTAGACACCACTCCTTTGCCTAAGTGTTGGCAGGAAGGAAAGAAAAATCCGGGGTGGAAAACTGCAATATCGGAGGAACTTGGGGCGCTTGAAAAGAAATGGAACATGAAAACTTATTCCATTACCTAAAGGAAAGAGAGCAGTTGGATACAAATGGGTCTTCACAGTAAAGGAGACGCCAGAAGGAAAGGTACAGTGATACAAGTCAAGATTGGTTCAAAAGGGATTCACTGAGACATTTGCTCCAGTAGCAAAGATGAGCACTATAAGAACCCTGCTTTCTCTTGCAACAAACTATGGGTGGTAACTTCATCAATTGGATGTGAAGAATACCATTCTTCATGGAGATCTACAAGAGAAAGTATACATGGAGACGCCCCCGAGTTTTTGCATGAAGCAATCAACAAGAAAGGTGTGCAAGCTGAAGAAAACTGTATGGACTCAAGAAATCTCCTCGGGCCTGATTTAAAATATTCAGGAAGGCTGTCACAGGCATGGGGTACAACCAGACCAATGCAGATCACACGGTCTTCTTCCGACATGCGAGAGTCCACGTCACCATACTTGCAGTATATGTAGATGATATAGTGATCACATGTAATGAGGAGGAGGAGGAGGAGATTACCCAGCTGAAGTCAAAACTTGCCAAGGAATTTGAAGTAAATGACTTAGGAATGATGAGATATTTTCTCGGGATCGAGGTGGCTCGAGGAAGAGATGGGATCGTGTCATAACTGCCATTATATATTTTTATTTTATTATTATTTCTCCAATTCCTTTATATATATATATATATATATATATATATATATATATATATATATATATATATCATAGTTAAATTGATGTAAATATCAATTTACAATTTAGCTTTACAATCTAATTCTTGGATTAAAAAGGGGGTTTCACGCATAAAATCAAATCCATGGGAGGGGGGGGGAAGAGAAACCAACAGCAGCCTCATGAGTCATTCACCTACATATCTCCTCCTCCTTTCTTCTTCATTCCCTATGGGAAATCTGGCTTCACCTCCTTTCTCCTCCCATTTCCAATAAACCTAATATCTCTTACTTATTTTCCATCTCTCTCTTTTCCATCCTCATCATCTTCTTCAACTCTTCCTATCTCCATCTTAACCCTAACCCTACTGCTACTACATTGTTTACTGCTACTGCTGCTATTGCTATGTTTACTGCTGATGCTGCCGCTACTGTGCTGTTGTAGCTGTCGCGGCTGCTGCTGTTGTCGTCCGCTGCCGCGCGCCGTCGGACCCGCGCCACCCGCCGCCGAGCCCCACGCCGCCATAGCCGGACGCCACCGCCGCCGGACTCCTCCTCCCCCAAAACTTCACAACTCCTCCTCCCTCTTCCTAAATCTAGGTAATTCCTATTCCTTCCCCAAATTTTTCTTCAAAATCTAATTTAGAGTATAGTTTAATTTCAAACTCCTTATAGGAAATTGGGAAGGAACTAAGTACCAAATTGGAAACTTTGGAAGAATTCTAGGTTGCTCAAGCAAAGGCAAGTCCTCATCCTAGCTTCCCTTTTTATTTTGTTTCAATTCTTTTGGGTTGAAGTAAGGATTTCATTAAGTGAGTATTTTAAGGATTGGAACAGATTAACATATATAGGGATGAGTATATGAATCTATATATATATATGATGTGGACACACGTGTCTTGACACCCTAAGTAGGACACAAAATAGATACACAATAATTATAGATATGTTTATTTATTTGCTCCATAACTAATTAGTTCGTATATATACCATGTATATTCATATATACATATGTACAATCATATATGAATATAGGTGTATGTGTGTCCCTTTCTATGACAGATGAATGTTAGGACATAAGAAAATTGTTATTACACATACTTAATTGGATGATGAGGTATTAGTAGAAATATGTATTGTCAAGATATATAGACATAGATAGATTATTATCGGATGACGCTAGGGTAAACCTTTAAAATTAGCTACGAAGATTACACATTTAGACATGTGAAATGTGAAGACCATTATGAATACATATTATAAACAAAAGTATTACGTACCACAAGAAGTTATATATATCATTAAGATGATATAAATGCTTTAGGCTACATTCGGTCTAGTTTAGAACAAGTAAATTGATATTGTAACAATTTATTTTAGTTAAATTAATTATGTCCAAATTTAAATTACACCTATTTTGGTATATCTCTTTAGAATTATCTAATTAGGACATGTACTTTATATGTACCATACATTAGGGTAACCTTAGTATTTAGTTCTAGCTAAAATTATTGTTTTACTTCATAAAAATTAGTATATAGTACATATAATGAACATGGATAAATTTCTCTATACAAATTTTAGGCCTTGAATACCAGATTCTATTATATATATATATATATATATATATATAGTTAAACTCCTTTCATTTATTATATGTTAAGAATTGTGAATTTAGTGGTCTTACTAAGAAAATTGTGGATTGTTTGAAGCTTGTGCAGCATTGGAAGGAAACCATTGCGCAATAATCAAATAAGTAAATAGCTAGCCCGTTAAAGAAGCCTTTTCATTGCGATTATTTTTATATAATCTATTGCGTGTGTTTCGGTGTTGAGAGTTGCTCCACCGAAGGGGTCGGCGAACCTGGAAATGCTATGGAGGGTTGCTCCGGGTCGTATATATATAATTGTTAAATTTTTAGAAGCCGAAATACAAATGAGACTTTGCCGAAATTTTTAAGAATTTCGGGAGTTAACCAATATTTCGATATCCAGAAATATCGTCGATATCCCTAACCCTAAACTTTAGTTTATATGTTTTCTTAAGCGACAGACCACCAACAACTGTAAATTAACTAGGGGACGATTAGCAAGAGTCCATGATACGTAGGACACGGACACAAGTCACTCAACAAAACCTAAATTTTCTGATAATCTGCTCTGTAAAATTAATGTTCCTGGAATTTGTGTTTGATAACTTGACACCTGCATTCTGGATTATGAATAAAATAAAAATCATGTATCTTGTTTTATCCTGAAAATGCATTTTTGCATAAATAATAGTAAACGTGATGTACAGAATAGAAACTTAAATACAAGATAATAGAATAAGGATTGTTTGTAGATTTAGGCTAGAAAGCATTGGGCGGGGGAGAACAACATAAATACCACCTACGAAATCCCGCAACATATTAACTATATGTATAGCTGATCAGCAGTTAAGCTCTTTCGTAAGGCCTTGCGAATTGAGCGGGTGAGGCTTAGCTCACTTTCCTGTTTAGGCCCAAGAAGGGATGGGCCGGATTATAACCCCGTGCCATCATGTTCAAGTCACCTGAATATAAGTACACCTACTTCGATTCGAAACCATCAAATGGGTGAATGAAAGATTTAAGCCCATAAGGACATGACCGGATTCTAAGCACCGTACCACCAAGTCACAGCATGATCCCTGGTATACGGGATTATTGGCGGAAAACTAGTTAAAGTGGTTATTTAAAGGTTGTTCTCCAAATCGTATCATCATTTAGAAAAATTGTTTGTGTATTGTGGTAGTGACATAGGGATGTGTCTTGCTTGAATTATTAGACACTATAGGAATACTAGTTTAGGAATTGTTCAAGTCATAGACATTATATTATGATCCACCTCCTTAATTCCTGTACAAATATTATTTCATCTTTATCTTACTATCATATCTTTTATTTGCTTACCGTTATTGACCGAGGACTTGCTGTCGTTCTCACGACCTAGTATTGTTCACTAGGGGAAGACGAAGTATATGAAGAAATGTTACTTCTTTATAACGTGGACGAGATCGAGGAATAATCTTCAAATGATTCCAGAAAGTACAGCACCAAACATTTTTGTAACTAAAACTATGTATATTAAAGAGAGATTATTGTAAAGACTTATTCAGTTGTACCTTAATCGGAGTTGTATGACTTCAGTTGTATTACCTAAATACCTTAGCATGACTTGCATTTTATCCTAAAATTATATAGGCGACAATCGCTGATACGGGTACGGTAGTATTCGTATGGGGCGTAGCCTGGAGATGTAGTTACGTACCCTACTCACTGTATCTTAGAAGCGGGGCATAACAGATCGTCCTCTCTCAGAAGAAGTATGTACTAGATCTGCTCACAGAAACTGGTATGCTGGGATGTCGATCGGCAGTCACTTCAATCGATCAGAAAGATAAGTTGGGGGCAGAGGCAGGAGAGCCGGTTGATCGTGAGAGATATCAAAGACTTGTAGGCAGATTGATTTATCTAGGCCACACTCGCCCTGATATCTCATTTGCTGTGAGTGTAGTGAGTCACTACATGCATGATCTAAGGAATGACCACATGGATGCAGTTTTTCATATTCTGAGATATCTGAAGGGGGTTCCTGGAAGAGGGCTTTGGTTCAAGAACAACGGGCACATGGGTGTTGAGGGGTACTGCGATGCAGGTTGGACAAGCTGCATGGACGACAGAAGGTCTACCTCAGGTTACTGTATCTTTGTGGGGGACAACCTAGTCTCATGGAGAAGCAAGAAACAATCTGTGGTAGCACGATCGACCGCTGAAGCAGAATATAGAGATATGGCTCTGGGAGTGTCAGAGTTGTTGTGGGTAAAAGCACGAAATCGATCGGTTCTTCATCAAAGAGAAGCTAGAGAAAGGGAAAGCTCGATCATGTTCGCTCAAAAGAGCAAGTCGCAGATTGTCTTACTAAGGGTCTTAATTCATTGAGTATTTCTAAACTATGTGACAATATGGGGATGATTGATATCTATCGTCCATCTTGAGGGGGAGTGTTGAGAGTATTAAAGGATTTTTTAATCCAACATGGAGTAGAGTAGTAGAGAGAGGTTAGCCTCTCCTATATATATGTAGCTCCACATCAATAATAAACAAGTCAAATATTCTACTAAATTTATATTGTTCCAATTTGTAACCAGAAGATGGATCCGTCATTATCTTCTTCTTCTTGGAATTTTAGTTTGTATTAATCCATTCTGAAACATATTCCCAGTCAAGATCATCACCTAATTAATAAGTTCTTTTGACATCTTTATTTTCCTTGTTAGGAATAAATCAGTAATGGCAAAATGACAGAGATATACTAAGATACTAGATTTGGAGATGTCCAAGTGCCAAGTATTCCAGGGGTTAAAGCATATTATTGTCTTCTGTTATCCACAGTGATACCAACATGACACTGACCTGAGCTTGAAGATCACAGTGTGATAGAAAGCTGTTGGCAGTAGCAAAGATTTAAGAACCAGAGGTGTCCTTATCAACCTTCCTCAACTCCTAAGAGGTGATGCTCTCTTGTGGGGACCATAACCGTAGATTGTTTCCTTTAGGACACCGCTGGGACATGGAGGCCTACACCACCTTTCTGAGCTTGCTTCCAATGGCTCAATAGCTGGCCTGTACTTTGGATTTGGATAGGATCCCATTACCCAAATCCAAGTACATTTTCTGTCATGAAAAATAACATAGTTGAGCCAAATGTAGAAAGAAAGATATAATGGAATATTTGATAAGGTGCTAATCTACATATACAGCAGGCTCATCATGATCACAAGCTGTTGATGTGAAAGTAGTACAGCATCATGTATCTCCCATTTGGATCCAGCTAGCAATGCTCAAACTCTCAGGTGCAGAAGTAAACTTTGTTGAGAGGTTGAAACTGATGAGCTGGAAAATTAGGTTGAGTGTGCATTAGGGGTGAGCGTCGTAACAGTCAAAATCAAAATTCTAAAAATCTAAAATCATAATCGAATCGAAATTAGTCATAATTAAAACTGGACCGAATAATCGATTATTCAGTTGGGCTATTTACATTTTTAATGGGCTGGACCCTAAGTTGGAATCATGGTTAAATTATTCTAAAAATTGTTAAAAAAAAATACACATATTTGTTATATTTCAAACTTGCGACCAAAGTTGGACTATTTGTTAAATTATCAAACTTGGGTTTCAAAACAGATATATAGAATTGTTATTTTTAAAATATACACAAAATATACACATTGTTTATCATAAAATATGTATAGAATTGAGAATATTTACATAATTGCATAAGTCTTATTTGGTTTTTGGTTTTGGACCGAAACCAAAACCAAAACCGAATAAAAAAATTTAGTATTTTCAAACCAAATCGAATTTCTTTTTCGGTTCGATTTTGGGTCAAAAACCGAATAATGCTCACCCTTAGTGTGCATGAATCTGGATGCAGTTGATGATAAATATATCCCTTCAGAAAAGATGGTAGGAATGTTGCAGGTTACTTCTACAGAAGCATTCGATTACACACATTATTTACATTGTGCCTGCACATAGAAAGTTTTCTAAAATTAACAGTATTTAGTTATCAGGTATATATCCATACAGTAGCTTGAGAATAACACGATATTCTAAATCCTGTTTATAATAAGATGTTTTGTGTTCTAAGAAACTGCAAGATTTGTGAAACTGAATCCAGAAGAATCACCATAACTTGCTAAAAGCGATTCAATCCCACATGGCAACTTCTCTCATGGTTGATCTGTTAGATAAACCCATTGACTCATGAGATGAAGAACATGTTGATGTTTTTGTCTTTGGACTATGAAAGATAGTCCCACATTAGCTACACCACCAAGTGGCGATGAAGACCAGAGACGCTGTCTTCTGGAGGGAGGCTATCAATGACGAGTATGACTCAATAATCTCCAACAACACTTAGGTGTTGGTTGATCTGCCGGAAGGAGCTAAACCAATCGGATGCAAGTGAATCTTCAAGAGGAAGATGAAGGCCGATGGAACTGTTGACAAGTTCAAGGCAAGGTTAGTTTCCAAGGGATTTTCTCAGAAGCTGGGGATCGACTACTTCGATACATATGCTCCAGTAGCGCGGATGACGACCATCAGGATGCTGATTACTCTGAGTGCAATTCACAAGCTAGTTATTCATTAGATGGATGTCAAAACAGCATTCCTGGATGGAGAGTTGACCGAAGAGATTTACATGCAACAGCCAGAAGGATTTGTCGTCAAGGGGCTTGAAGACAAAGTCTGCAAGTTGGTGAAATTATTATACGGTCTGAAGCAAGCTTCCAAGATGTGGCACAAAAAATTAGATTAAGTTATAAGATCAAACGGCTACAACGTCAGCGAGACGGACAAGTGTGTTTATACAAAATTCGCTGACGGAAGAGGGGTCATCGTCTGTCTTTACGTAGATGACATACTGATCCTAGGCACAGATCTAGCACGAGTCACTGAGACAAAAAAGTTCCTCTCATCCATGTTCAGTATGAAGGACTTGGGGGAAGCTGATGTTATCCTCGGGATAAAGATCATCCGGACGGACACTGGAGTGGCGCTGTCACAGTCTCATTATATTGAGAAGATGCTCACACACTATGGATATCAAGATCTTCCAGGGATCGATACTCCGTACATGTGTGACAAGAAGCTGAAGCCAAATCCTAAGGAAAGCGCCAGGCAACTGGAGTATTCAAGCGTCATTGGGAGTTTGATGTATGCAACAACTACCAGAAGGCCTAATATAGCTTTTGTCGTGGGGATGCTGAATCGATTCACGAGCAACCCAGGTGTGGAGTACTGGAAGGCTATGAAGAGAGTGTTGAGATATCTCAGGAGGACTCAGAAGTATGCACTGCACTACAGCGGGTATTCGACAGTAGTGGAAGGCTTCAATGATGCAAGCTGGTATTCAGAAGTAGAGAGCGAAAGGTCCACATAAGGATACGTCTTTTCCATGGGTAGAGCTGCTATATCGTGAAAGTCGAAGAAGCAGACTATGCTCTCTCATTCCTCGATGGAATCTGAGTTTTATGCACTGGCTGCTGTAGCGGATGAAGAAGAGTGGCTTCGGGAGTTCATGTATGATCTTTCATTGGTTGGTGCGCAGATTCCGGTAGTACCGATATATTACGACAACCAGGCGACTGCAGCGGTGGTATCAAATGACATCTTCAATGGTAAAAAGAGGACTGTGCGGTTGAGGCACAGGGTAGTGAATAATCTGATAAAGACTGGAGTCATTGCCGTAATAGATGTTCGGAGTCAGAAGAACCTGGCGGACCCGTTCACCAAGGGTCTCAAGCGCCAGCTGGTCGAGGACACAGCAACCAAAATGGGCTTGAAGACATTCTGATATTGTGTCTATGTAATTCTGCCATAAAGTTTTATACTATTAGTTCAAAGAGAAATCTACTAGGCATCTAGCTTTTGGTTCAAAGAATGACCATTGACTGGAAGAATATCAGGAACAGTGGGTAGTCATTTGATACATTGAGGGGTTACGGACCCAGAACCACTGTTGTCTACTTCTTGTTCTTTATGAAAAACAATTTTCTGTGGAAGGATGGCTTTGACGCCTTAATGAGTTCTCGGACAGAGTGAATGTATGGTGTGCTTTATAGGAAGCACGTAGTTTCAGCACTACAAGGGACTTGTATCCCATGCTACAGTGATGTGATAACACAGAGGTAAAAGATGTAAATCCTCGGCATTAAGTCATGTCACAGTGGCGTAGCACCGCACATAGGCAGCTAGCCTAATGCTATAGAATGAAGAGTGGTATGCAGCACTACAAAGAGGGAGTGAACCTCATGTTACAGTGGTATGACACCACAGAGGAAAAAGATGTAAATCCTCGGCAGAAAGTCATGTCACAGTGGCGTAACACCGCAAGGAAGCGCAAGGCTTCGTGCTAGGTAGATTGGCATTACAAAGAGGGAGTGAACCTCATGTTACAGTGGTGTTACACCACAGAGGTAAAATATGTAAATCCTCGGCAGAAAGTCATGTCATAGCGGCGTAACACCACAAGAAAGCGCAATACTTCATGCCAATAACTTTTTAAGAACTCACCTATAGTGTATGAAAAGAGATACAGGTCGTCTCTTGAGGAAAACTTGTAGACAACCAAAATACATACATCAAAACTAGGCGTGGACAGGGCCTTCAATGTGCAACCGGAAGCACAGTTGATATCATTGTGTGAATGGGAAGAATTGTAACTATGGTGCAGAATTTAAGGCTTAGTCCATTCTTGTATCATACTGTTATTTTGACCCATGCAGGAAGAGTCAAGTCGAAGCGACATCTATCCTAATGCATGATAGGCAGTTACTGTGAGGAACGCTCAACCTATATATTGAGATATGTGGGGGATTGTTGGTGTTTTTGCCTTTGGACTATGAAAGAGTCCCACATTGGCTACACCACCAAGTGGGTATCTCAATATAATGCTTTGCTTGTGTTGAGGTGTGCACATGGGATGTGGTGAGGCACATGGGTGCCATGTAGGGGTATTTTATTAGGATGAAGAAGGATTAACTCCTTAAGAAAGTATTTATGTTTTTTGTCATTCTCTTGGAATTTATTCCATAGGAGGTAAGTCCGAAAGAGGCTTAGCGACTCGGACTCGGGCTCAAGGCGCAAAGTGCGCTTTGTTGGCACACTTTGCACTTAGCACGTCAGCATCGGCGCAGGCGCTTGTGCGCATTTGATGCGCTCCCTCATGCGCGAGTTGCATGCGCGGTCGCATGGACAGGCCGCATGGACTGCCACATGTGTTGCCGCATGGGCTGTCGCATGGGTTGCCGCATGCCCTAGGGCTTGCGTTGCCGCATACACTGTTGCTGCTGCGGATATATTTGAACGGTTATGGAAAGATACAGTCTGTTATTCAGATCCGTTTTTTGAGGGATTTGAAATTAATACGTGTCTATCTTTTAGGGATTCGTAATTAATTTGTTCCTATCTTTCCGTAACTGTTGGGCGGCTTAGGTTTTCACCCTCTCTCTATAAATACTCTCTTGGTGTCTCTTTAAGAACTTACTTCGAAAAAAAAAAGACAAAGAGAGTTGCTGCTTCCGTCACCATTGGAGTCCAGGGAGTTCGTGCGAGTCCAGACAGAGGTGACAGCGAGCATTCCAGAAGTTCTACGTGAACTTGCTGGATCCTGGGAGCAGATCGTGTGGGACGAATCGGAAGGGAACTCTTGTGTGAACTCCTGATCTCAACTTCAACTTCTGGTTCGACCATCTTTGATTACGCCTCGGGAATAACATAACACATATTCTTAATTGCGGAAGCGTACCTGAATCCATCGTTTGTTCTTGTAGAGAACTTCTGGTTTGATCTTCCGACTTAGTACGATCTTTATAAACAAAGATGAAAGTCTTCTTTTGTTTTCTTTTCTTCGGTATCTCTATTTATGGGGATGCAGAGAATATAAAGGGAAGAGAAAACCTTTCGAGAAACCCTTTCCCAAAATCCTTTTCCAAGTGTCGTACAAGTTGGGGACCGTAACTTTTGGTTTTAAATATTTCTAATTTGGTCCCTCATCAAATTAGTAATATCTTTAAATATATTTACACATTATCTCCATGACAATTTATACCCTTTAAGTCTTATCACAATTAGACAACTTTAATTGGGCTTAATGATATAGATAGCCCAACACAATTAAATTTACATGTGCGGCCAATAATCATTGAATAAATCCAACATGATCGTGACATAATATGGAGTTGTGAATCAAAATTCTGAGGCATAATACAATCTTTTCTGTTTGTATCATGGCTAGAACTGCAGGTGACTACTTATTGATAGTTTCATAAAAATATAAAGTCATCAATTGTACTAAAAAGACCAATATCCGTTGGACCTAACTAAACAAAAAAACTTTTAGGCGGCCTATTCTAGGCAGACTGTAAGATGACTTAATTTTATGAAGATTGTACTTAGTGAATATGAGTCCTACAAGCAAGAGCCAAGTGGCTATGATAGTTGAATTTTGGAAACAAATGCTAGAGCCAGAATATGGTAGTTTATGGTAAATGCTTGCTTCCATGATTGGAATGTATACTCATTTTTTTAGAGAAGAATATGGACTCAAGTTGAAAACTACATCTCATGCGTCCTTTTATTCTACAACCACATACATCTGGCCAGTGCCTCCAAGATCCTCTGATATGCCAATTATTAGTCTATGATTCTTGTTAAATCAATAGGGGGCCAAATAAGTGAATGGATGTATTCAAATCTTCATATAACTCAAGTGGATTACCAAAGAAAGAAGCTAAAAATATCAATTTATTCATGAAAGAGTAATAACTTTGCATGCAAAGGTTTTTAAGTCGTGAGAAATATTGAGTTCTATTTTAAGGAGTAAAGGCACTTAAAAATTGATTCTAATGACTCCAAATGTACAAGTATGACATAATATTGATCATGAATGGATTTTGTCATTTCATCCTTTAGAAGTAGTCTTTTTGAACTATGGAATTTCGGTTTCTAATTATTATTTTTCTGCTTAGCTTATTCTTGGGAGGGTGGGGGTGTCATCAAGATTTGTCCTAGAAATTTGTTTCTAGATATTTTTTAAGAGAAGTGTGGTTAGTGTAAGGACAACCGTAATATCATTTCCTTTAGGAGTTGAAATGATCAAGAAAAGAAAATACATCAGAAGAGCACGAGGAATACATCTGGAGTTGGATACTGAGGACCCTTCATTATCAGTTTATTCTAGACTAATGCATTACTGTCACTCAAATCACTTCTTGGCAAGCTCCAATCTAGTAAGTACTTATTTATAGTGTATCCATATGGTTGTTCACATGTGACACAACACATAACGTAAAAAATATACATGGGTATAGCAGAACTGGTGTTGCATCCCTGTGGTCATGTCCGTATCTTTGTCCTGTCTTCTCTGTGCTCATGCAAGACATAGATACTCCAAAATATACACAGACATGCCATAAATGATGTTGCATCCATATTGCCATGTTTTGTATCTTTGTCGTATCAACACAGCCCCTAGTCATTTTCTCAAGGTTTTCCCCTTGTTTTTGAACAATTCTGTTTCAAGCAGTTATCTGATCTTAAATTCCTACAATCCTGATTGGATACGCTTAAAACATCTTAACTGTCTCTTCATGACCTGCTTCTAAATTAGGGAAGTCCAAGTGTCCTCATTTTTCCATTGTCCAGATCTATTTCCATACTTCATCCTTATCATATCCTTCTTGTTAAACACTTAATATTGCTTACTAATCATTGAAGTATGTATGAACTATAATATATGCTTTGTTTTGGAACTACTTCGATTGTTACTTTTGAGCTTTAATTTTAAGCAAACAGAGAAGGAAGATTAAACGTTAGTCCACAAGAGTGCACTTTGTACCATTTGGATGTGAATGTGGCATGTACTATCTTGTGGCGGCCTGACACAGCTAATTTTCTAATAGATATAAAATTTAAGAACCTGATCAAAATCTACTTTGGGGACAACACAATATTGAGATGAACTTTCATTCATGTTACCTATTACCTATATGAGGTTTATAGCTGCAATCTGGTCACTACTGATGCTTTGGGGAGAGGACATCAACATTGGTCCCATAGTATCCGGCATACAGCACACAAAGAGACTGGTCCTTCATAGTGGAGCAGTCTCAACATCTCTGCTAAATCTCGTTCTTCCCTCACATATCAATAAGTTAAAAAATCAAACATGCATCAACAAGAAAGAATCAAAGAAAAATATTAATACTATGGCAGAACCTAAGAAAAGGTAAAGATAAATATTTCCTTATTAACCTTGATGCAAAGCAACTATAAAGCTTGATTTTGCTTTATAATCAGTAAAATATCTGTATAATCAAACTTTTTGGATATTGTGTTCTCTACAAAACATACCTTGGAATTTAGTAATATCAGCTTGGAATCTACTACAAAACTTTATGGAGATTTATTTAAAACTGAATCAGATAGGTTCCCTGACTTTTAAATTTCCAATATGCTTCTGGCAAGTTGCCATGAAGAACCTGAACATCAGCAAGTTGGTGCAAATTTAGACATATTCCCACACTGAAGAGTCGTGAAAGCGGCTCCTTTGGTGTAGGAAGTAAACAAGTTTATGCAAAGAGTGCTGGAAACAAGCTTTCCTGCAGCAATTCTTATATATCAAGTGATAGACAATAATAATATATTGGAATAATGCAGATGCTTATAAGATATACAAGGGCATCATTGTTCACTGTATCACAAGGATAAGTTCTACTCTGGTATCAGAACTTCTTGTGAAAGAATTAGGGTAATCTCTCTCATTTTCATTAAACCAACGAATGATATTTATACAAAAGGCAAATCAGAAGCGGCCCATAATGCACGGCCCATAATAGTAAAGGACCTCACAAATAATATCGTAACACCCCCCCTCAAGTTGGAACATGCAAGTCTAAAATGCCCAACTTGTCAAGAAAAAGACCAAATTGCTTCTTCCCCAAAGCCTTGGTAAAAATATCCGCCAATTGGACCGTCGTCGGCACATAAGACGGAGCAATAAGACCTTCCTGGATTGCATCTCGCACAAAATGACAATCTACCCCAATGTGTTCCGTGCGTTCATGAAATACCGGATTCTGCGCTATATGCAACGCAAACTATCACAGAAAAGAGGAATCACCTTCGGATGATGAACTCCCAGACTCAAAAGTAGAACCTCCAACCATTTCAGTTCACAAGTAATAGAACCATAGAGCGATATTCGACTCGGCCTCTGCTGAAGAGCGAGCTACAGTGTGTTACTTCTTAGTTTTCCATGAAATTGGTAAATGCCCCAAAAACACAAACCAACCGATGAGAGACCGCCTGGTAAGGGGGCAAGCTGCCCAATCCGAGTCACACCAACCTGTCAAAGACAACTCACTGTCTGACCGCAATAGAATGCCTTGACCCGGGGATCCCTTTAAATAGCGAACAACCAGTAATGCAGCATCCCAATGTCCATGTCTCGGTTCCTGCATGAATTGCGACAAAATATGAACCGAGTATGCCAAGTCAGGGCGGGTAACCGCCAAATAGATGAGACGCCCAAGCAAACGCCTATAGGGCTCGGGCTCCGCAAGATAAGGCCCCATGGCACGCGCTAGCTGATGATTTTGTTCGATTGTGAATGAAACCGGCTTCGAGCCCAATAGGCCTGCCTCCGAAATAATATCAAGAGCATATTTCCCTTGACATAAAAACAACCCTGAAGAGCTTCTAGCCACCTCAATACCAAGAAAATATTTAAGCACACCAAGATCCTTCATATACAAGCATTTGCTCAAATTGGCTTTAAAAGCCGTCACCGCAGCGGAATCATTACCGGAGATTATCAAATCATCAACATACACTAGTACATTAATCTGTACAGACCCTTTAGTGTAAGTAAAGAGGGAATAATCGGAGTAGGATTGAAGAAAACCATACCCCTTTAAAGATATCACAACCTTTGCAAACCAACATCGAAGTGTCCGTCTCAAACCATACAGCGATTTACGCAAACGACAAACCAAATCGGAATCGGTAGAGCTAAAACCTGGAGGGAATTTCATATACACCTCCTCGTCTAAATCGCCGTGAAGGAAGACATTACGATCATCCATTGATGCAACTCCCAATTTTTTGATGCTGCAATGGCCAGAAAACCTCTAACCCACCATTTTCGCTACTGGGGCAAATGTCTCATTATAATCAATTCCTTCAACCTGATGATTACCAAAAAAAACTAATCTGGCTTTTAAACTCTCAATGCTGCCATCTGAGTTGTACTTAATTTTGTACACCCATTTACTGCCAAGAGCTTTCTTTCTAGACGAATCTCGTTTTGCATAGCAGGCCTGTATCTTTTGCAACCTCCTTAAAAGGTTGTGGCTAAACACCTGTAGTTACAGTTGCAAGAAAATTTCGGTGTTGCACAGTAAATCAGTCACAACTAACATAATGTGCTATAGGAAAAGGCGTACCTGAGGGAGTGTGATATTGCGGATCTGGTGGAGCGAGAGATGGACTTTTCTTGATAACCGTATGTGTCATGAAGTCTCGCAATTTAACCGACAGGTACTTCTCCCGGAACCTGCGGCCTAAGTTTTCCCCCCTCGAGCTATCGGCAGGACCATCAATACCATCAACCCCCCCCCCAGTATGCATAACTGAAACCGAAGGTGGAACTCTGGGCAATAAAATGATGATGAGGTAAGCTATCTTCCAAGGAGGCTTGAGGTTGCTTGAGATGATATCTTTGAGGATGAGGGAATCAGTCTCAATTTGATTGAGAGAGAGGTGGTGCACTTGGCTTAATGTGAGGCCATACAAAGAGCCTTTGTTTCTGCTTCTGACGTGGATGAAGCGGCCACTGGTTGCACATCCCGAGCATTTTGAGGAGCAACAATGGCATCCTCGTGCATCGCCCTATAATCACCCAAATCGTCAACAAATTCCTCAAAAACCTCTACATAATAAGGGACATCATTTTCACTGGTAGAAGTAAGATTTGTGACTTCATCATGCAAATAGGGAAAGGCATTCTCATATAAATTCACATCCCTCGACACAAAGAACTCATTTTTCTCAAGATCAAATAAACTCCATCCCTTCTTACCAAACGGATATCCTACAAAAACACATTTACGACTTCGACTAGCAAACTTGTCACCTTTAGCTCGTTGATTATGGGCAAAAGCTAGACAACCAACAATACGCAAGTCACTAAAAGAAGGTGCACAGCCAAATAGCATTTCATATGGAGTTGTGTAGGAGAACACTAGACGGAGTCCAATTTATTAGGTGGGCAGCGGCCAAAACATATTCCCCCTAAAAATAGATTGGCAAACCTCCTTGAAATCTCAACGCACGAGCAACATTCAGAATATGTTTATGTTTCATTTCCACTCTTCCATTTTGTTGAGGGGTACCCACACAAGAGGTTTGAAATAAAATTTCATTTGCCACAAAATAATCTTTCATGCAATTAAACTCCGTTCCATTGTCACTACGTACAAGTTTCAACCTTTAAGAGAATTGATGTTCAATCATGGCAATAAAGGACATAAACATCTTAAGAACTTCTTGTTTATCAAGTAATAAATAAACCCACACATCACGTGAATAATCATCCACCAAAGTTAAAAAATAACAAGCACCACAAGAAGAAGGTTCATCATACGGACCCCATAAATCACAATGTATTAACTCAAAAATCCGAGTTGATTTATTTTCACTTAAAGGAAAACGATCTCTAGAATGTTGAGCACGATGACAAACTTCACAGCCTTTATCCAAATGACCCTTAGAATTATTTAAAAAAGGAAGCAACTTCACCACTTTCTCGGAAGGATGACCCAATCGATTATGCCATAGCTCCAAGGACTTCGAACTATCAACCGAAATCGCTTGTACCTGTAATCCTTGTCGTAGGTAGTAAAGTCCATCCTGTATCTCGCCCGTGCCAATCACCTCCCTCGAAAGTTGGTCGTGTATAGCACATAAGTTAGAATTAAATTGGACAAAACAATTTAGATCATCATTGAGTTGTGAAACCGAAATTAAATTGCAGCGTAATTTAGGAACAAAAAGAACATGTTGGAGCATTAATTTGTCCGTCAGTTTCACGACACCCTCCTTAGTAGCAACCGTCGTTTGACTATCCGGTAGACCCACGGGACATGGTAGAACTACTTTAATATCCAATAAACAAGATTCATCACCGGTAATATGATGAGAACATCCGGTATCAATTATCCAAGCATCCATTCCCAACTTACCATGCAACCTGTTAGAAGGAGTAGTAGGAGGACCTAACGCGGCTGCTAATGCCGTCCACTATTCAGCAGAAAAACCCGGAAGGGATTGTGCAGCAGGAGCAGGGCTCGGCTTCGCAAGAGGTGCGTTGTGAGTAATGTCTGGTGTGGTGGCATTAGCACGCACGCTGTGACGTCCACGCCCAGCCGAGAGCTTGGTTGACGAAGCGTTTGGTTTGCCCTTCAAGTTTCCTTTTCCCTCATAATTATTCCCATATTTCTCCAAGTACCAATCAGGAGTACCATGTAGATTAAAGCAGGTAGCGACATCATGACCCGATTTGTGGCAGTGAGAACATATCAAGGCCGCCTTCTCCGCTCTATCAAGTCGTGGTTTGGATTTATTCTCCATACGCACAACAAAGCCTACCACATCTGGTTTCTCTTCGGTTATGCGTGTGAACCCCCGAACCCGCTCATCTTGAGCAATTTGGTGGAATGCCTAATTCAATGAAGGTAGAGGATCTTGCGACAAAATAGTCGATCGCAATTGGGCATAATACTTGTAACCTTCACGTTAATTAGTCAATTAAAATTAGTGCTTAGTAGTTAAACCTCTTAATCAAGAATTTAATTAGGTTAATGAGAAGTAAAATTGAATTTGGATTGTTCTTCATAAGAAGAGAAATCCAAATTGAATTGGTTAAGGGCACAATGGTCAATTCACCATAACATTCATCCCACACCCTTCCCCTCTATATAAACACCTTCCCACCTCCTTCACTCACCATCCCTCATCTCCCCTCAACCCTATATTAGCAAGGGATAGGAGTCCTCATAAGGTAACCCTTGATCCTCTTCAAATTTGTTTTATAACTCTAACTAGGATAAGTGTGTATATATATATATATATGTGTGTGTGTGTGTGTGTGTGTCAAGAAGGGAGGGGAGAAGCAGTGGCTGCAGCAGAGCAGCAGTAGAGCATGCAGCAGTAGCTGCAGCAGCAGGAGAGCAGTAGCAGAGCAGCAGCTGTAGCAAGCAGTAGCTGTAGCAGCATACAACAGCAGCAGAGCATGCAACAGTAGCAGCAGCAGCACGCAGCAGCAGTATATATTTATATATATGTATATATGTATTTATATATGTATCTATATATATGTATACTCTATATTATCTATATATGTATACTATAATGTATTTATATATGTATCTATATATCTATGTATCTATATATATGTATACTCTATATTATCTATATATGTATACTATATTGTATATATATATATATATATATATATATATATATATATATGTGTGTGTGTGTGTGTGTGTGTGAGTGAGTGTGTATCTATATATGTATTTTTTATATAGATATTTGTCCCATCTATAACCAGAAATAGCATAAATTAGACCTAGAAATCTAGTGGGTTAAATCTACTTAATTATATTTCACCAATTAATGTGAATTATTCATGATATAGGTTATCTGGACCCCGTCACACACTCTGACTTGTTTCATCCACTTTGGACCCCAGGCGAGTACAGTCTCTTATGGTTTTCTTACTGATAATTTCTATAACACATGTAGTATTGTTGTACTTGATTCATGACACGAAGAAACACGGACTAGCATATCTTGTGTTTTTAGACCTTGATCTTGTGTAATACTTGATATTCGTGTACGCTAGTCGGGACGAAAAAATGCTAGTTTATATGTGATCATACCCTTAAATCCTGTGCAAATATAATTCATGTGCAAAGGCTAACCATACACTTCACGTATGATTAACCGGCTTCCATTGTGCAATCCTATCACATAATCAAACTAGTATTTCAAAACACTTAGTGACTATAGATTTCCTTTTTGATACATGACATATTTTCTGTTTATTCATTTTTTTCTGTTTATTTCTTACCATGCCTTGATGTCAGTTTATTAATCAATCATGTACTACTTTTTCTATCACTGTTTTATAGTCCTTATCATGTATTGAAACTGCTATTAGAATTGTACTCGTTCAATCTTGACTGGATAATATTTCAGGAAACACTTAGAAGAACCTGTGCCCTATCTATTATGGATTTTTGGAAAAATAGCTTCGAGCCTGATTTTACCTCCTGGAGGATCGAGGAAGGCCGCAAGCGGGAGACCTACTTATGACAATAGTTAAAGTTTGCAGACTTACTATAGTTATATGATTTATGAATACAAGATTTTGTACTGTAACATTTATATACATATATATATATACAGCATGTTTTCACCTATCTTAGTTTTGTGATTGAGTATAATATTTGTTTCCTTTATATTATGAGATGTTGGTTATACAGTACTAGTTCCATACAACATTTTACCGCTGACACTGCGGCGTAGGCTGGACGTGCCCACGCACTCGTGCCCGAACACCCGGGTGCGAGTCGTGACAATACTCAGAACACAAGTCAAGTAAAAGTTGGTGTAGCCTATCGTCTGCACGTTGTTTTTCGTGTTGTTTACCAACCTGACTAGTGCATTTACCACACTCACAAGAAATCAAAGGCTCATATTTATCTAGTTCATCCCATAAAACATTCAATTTACTGAAATAAACAACAACGGGCATAGTTTTACTTTGCTCACAACGATTAATTTCTCCCTTAAGTTGATGAATACGTGGACCATTCACGATCGAGAATCGTTCATGCAAATCATCCCATAAGCTTTGGGCATTATCATAATTTGATAGCATAGAGCATACCTCAGGGTCAATTGTATCCATGAGCCATGATACAAGCATGCAGTGAATCGTGACCCAATCATCTTTCGTACAAGGTGAGACTATAGCTTTGATTGTCCCGTCAAGAAAGTCGAATTTGCGCCAAGCGGAAAAAGCGACGCGAATTGCATAAGACCAATCATCAAAATTGTCAAGCTTCAGACGAATCAGAGTAATGAAGTCGCCAGACCGATCTTGCGACCCTAAGTAAAATGGCGAACTGGGATCAATTCGCACCGGTGGTGGAGGTGTGGCGCCGCCAGTCATGGTTTAGGAAAAACCTGGCTCTGATACCATGAAAGAATTACGGTAATCTCTCTCATTTTCATTAAACCAACGAATGAAATTTATACAAGAGGCAAATCAGAAGCGGCCCATAATGCACGGCCCATAATAGTAAAGGACCTCACAAATAATATCGTAACATCTTGATATCTATAATGCGTAGAATCTTACTATGCTTATAATAAATGAAACAATATTGTTCTTACAGTGATTTCTACAT
Organism: Iris macrosiphon; assembly: GCA_036927795.1. Taxonomy (NCBI): domain Eukaryota; kingdom Viridiplantae; phylum Streptophyta; class Magnoliopsida; order Asparagales; family Iridaceae; genus Iris; species Iris macrosiphon. The sequence goes on along the minus strand of JAYESA010000011.1, from coordinate 179,981,229 downwards.
GAAAAGAAGATCCCTTCCATAGCACTCTCAGTGGCTCATCATGATGAGAATCTTCCAATGCCCAACTAATATGATGCTAAAAGCGTCCCCCCTTTTCCGAAGGTGCAGTAGATTTTGATTCACAAGTATAAAAGGAACTTCATACAATTGAACAAGTTGACCTGGGCCCATGGCTTAGTAGTATGAAAGAAAAGGAGCCATGCAACTGTGCTAGGAATCTCTAGAACAAGGTGGTCCTCTAGGCACAGTCCCGCCAGGTTTAGAATCTCACCTATGCATCTCTGGGAAAGAAGAGACTGCTGATTCTTCCCTTTCCATCTCTAATAGTTAATACCAGAATCAACTCTGTGGTCCATGAACTAAATTGGAGGAATCCAGAGGTGGTCTTCGTATCTATCTGTCAGAATGGAATTTCTGCAAACCAACCAATTGAAAGTTACATTGCAATGACATGAACAGGCCACAGAAGGAATCCAGAGAGCTAGATTCACGCAGCAGTTTTTTAAATCCACTTTAAATTAATGCATGCCAGAAGGTTCGAACTTGGGTTGCTCTGATAAAATGTTAAAGTCCTTACTTGCACCAAAACCTTAGAGTGTTTGTGAGGATTGACATTAATATTTATATTATTCAAACTATATGATGTCAAAATGTTTGTTTATGGCGGCACTTCAACTGCTTTAATCGAACCGACATCCTACTATCCTAGACCCTGGTCCACAAAAGATAGCAGCACATCAAGAACCACCTTTTAGTGGAACCTTAGAATAAAGGGTCAATATGCCGATTTTCAAATCGTTTGATCCTCCGAAGGGAAGAGTGTAGAAGAGGATCTGCCCATGACTTTACGTCTCTGGGTATTAGTGGAAGGATGTATGATGTCAGAGGACCAAGCAATGAGAATCCATCCAACTCATCATCAACAAAGATAGATATTTGATTGTGTTCATGGTGGTGATCACCCAATCATCTACAAAAATCAGATGACAAAAGTACGCTCAGTTGATAACGGATCAGTAGTGTGATACGGTTGGATAAGATATGATGCAATTATTGAGTAAAAGGAAGAGGAAAGAATAAATTTTACCTTACAAAAGAATCGGAAAGGTTTAGCTATTCCTTTTTGGCTTGTACCTCTGTACTTAGCTTTCAGGTAGCTAGTGAGTGCCCTGTCGATGGCCCTAAAGCTTGACTGGAGATAAGATACGCAAATCTCCGGACAACATGCTGCAGGAGTTTTGCCATTTCACACTCTTGCTACCAATGGGAATTTCCTATCCATGTATAAAGTGACATGCCTTTGATATTCTTTTTGAGGACTGACTGACTAATTTTAATCTAATGTAAGCAAGTATAGCTCAGGCAAGACGAAAACATTTACAAGCTTTGTGTATTTCCATTTAGAAGTGAAATAAGTGGATCCTTTGTGCTAAATATGGAGGATAAACCTGAGTTGAATTTGCAACAGATTAACATGTGATCTGTGTTTGTGTACTAGGCAATCATGAGCCCAATCGAAGCAGATGACAATGGAGATTTGAAGACACATACAAAATAACTTTATTAACTTTTTATACCTTCTTGTATAGGCAATTATATAGAAGACCGTTACACCTAAAGGTTTATAGAAAGCTGTAAGGTGACTCCAAAATCCAGTATGTTATTCTTAGGATTTTTGTTAAATGCGGAACATATAACACAAAAAGTGTTTTCCTAGCGCACAAACCTTTTACCATTTATCAATGTTAAGATTGGTGAAGAACGTTAGGTGTTCTTATTAAAAACCCATCCTATATACGCCATAGTATGAACTACAAAGAACTATGGCTGTGACACGGACAAGGAAAAATGATTCCGTATCTATATCGTGTCTGTATCAGTATCCATGTACGTATTCGTGCAACATAGGTTATTGTATTCTTCTTATCTAAAAATGTTGTATCCTGTATCTGTGTTCATATTCTTGCAACATGAAACTATGGTAGAGATGCTGAATTGAAAACATCCAAATTATAACATAGTAAGAACTACAAAGTAGAAATACAATTAGTCTCTAAAAATCCTATATGTTGTACCGTTCATGTGTTCAAACTTTAATCCACTAAATAAAAATGCAGCTCAAGAAGACAAAATATAATATTGTAAGAAACCTAAAGACATGATCAGGAAACAAGATAAACAATATTCAATGCTTATATGTTAAATTTACTTCTATAAAGGTTATTTTTCCTGACCTATCTTGAACTTCCTTTGAGACTGCATGCTCAAGAAAGATGATTGAAGACCCCTTATTGATAAATTAGAATCTTAATTGGCCGAATGGAAGGAAGAAATGCTTTCAAGAGGAGGTAGATTGATCCTTGTCAATTCCATTCTCTTTGCCTTGCCTCTTTACTATCTCATTTTTGTATGATCCTAATTGGGTCATCAAAAGGATTGATAAGATTAGAAGAGCTTTTATTTAGAAATAGAAAATTGCTCCTTGTAATTGTTTGGTAAAGTGGAGCTCTGTATGCATAAGAAAAAAATATGGCGGATTGGGGGTCCTTAATTTGAGAATTTTTAATATTTCTTTGCTATGCAAATAGAGATGGAAGCTTCTAGGTGATTCGAATTTTCCTTGGCGTAGTCTTGTTAAGTTTAACTATTTCATATTTGGAGTATGGAGTCAACCATTCAAGGCTTAATCATGGTTGTTAAATGTGGACAGGAGACAACTATCAAATTCTGTAGAGAAACTTGGATGCAGAACGAACAATTTTGCTTCCTTACATCCTATTATTATTTCATTGCACTTGATCACAATGACTTGGTTGTAAATATCACAGTATTTGGAGGATGATTATTAGACATGGGCCCCTATATTCAGAAGAGTCATCAACGAGGAACTAAATGAAGAATTAAAAACTGCCTTTGCATCTCTTCTTGGTATTTCTCTATCTTCAGAAATTGATTTCAGGAGATGGAAATGGTCTAATGATGGCTCGTACAATGTTAAATCTCTTTACAAGGTGATAAACTTTAATGACGTAAGTCACGTAACTTTGGCACCAACAAAAGAGATCTGGAGAGCTCAAGCACCTCTGAAGGTCAGAATTTTGACGTGGCTTGCAACTGAAAACAAGCTGATAACCGACAACTTGAAAAAGAAAGGATTTGTTTTGCCTAATATTTACATACTATGCTTGAAAGCTGCATAGTCAGTTAATCATCTTTTTCTCCATTGTAGCTCTATCAATAATTTACAGGAGAAACTTAATAATACCATCATATCACAAATAGGCCTACAGTCGTGGTAGACTATTGGACCTTATGGAGAAACTCTATTCGAAGGGATCATTACTTGTTGGGACTCTGTTATAATGGCCATTTTTTGGTGTGTTTTGCATTAAATAAACCGAGAATCTTTAATTCAAAGTCTGCTGATCCTAACTCCTTCCTAAAATCCTTTGAGAATATACAGTTAGTTCGGGTAGAAGCTAGATTACAAATTCGGAGTTCTCAACTAAAAGTTGTGGTGAACTTATACTATGGAGGCAAATATATGCTCCTAATGTTGTCGCTCCATTCCAGGTATTATCTTCTCATCTTTGATCTTATGTATCTAAATTTCATTCGACTCTTCATTGTTATTTTGTACTGATAAATTTACTGATCTATTATGAATGAAATTTGGCTGGGATTGTTTAGCCATGGGCCATACCTAACTGCAAGGTATGTGTGCAGAATAGGTAGGGAGTTTTCTATGGAGGCCATTTATATCTAATAACTTGAGAATGGGGCTCCACGATTTTGGATCCCAAAAACAATATTGATGAGACCAGCTTAGGACCATAATGAATCACAGAGTGTTGATATGGTATGTTGGGTGTCATATTTAAGTATAGTATAAGCACATGGGAATATCCTGAGGACATATTTGGGATGCCAGAATATGTCACAGGATATTCCATTATGAGATTATTGTCATAATGATTGAGATCATTGTATTAATGACTGTAAGGCTATATAATGCCAATGAAACAATCAATAAAATAATCAACTAATTTCAACATGGTATCAGAGCCAAGTTTCCACAAACCCTAGCCGTCACCAAGCTTCCACAAACCCACAGGAGGATTTCCTAGATCTCCTTCACCGAACTCTTCCACGCCCCCCCCTTCTTCCCTTCTCCGCCCTTCGCAGGCCGCCCTTCGCTGTTGCTGCCCCGTCCCGCTACTGCTACGGCTACTACTGCTGCTGCTGCGACGGCGGCTGTGACATGCGTGCTGCCGCCTCCTCCGCACCAGCACGAGACAACGCCTAATAGGGATGCCTAGATCCGAAAAAAGGGGGGACATGTTCGGATCTAGGAGCGGACGACGAGGACGAGCGTGAGTCGTGGAGCGGACGTGACGTGATTGGATAGACGACGCATCGATGGAGGAGATCATCAAGAAGCTAGATTCTGCAGAGGTGGCGACGTTGATGAAGTTGTTGACGATGTCGGCTGGTGAGAACACGACACGAACGTCGCCGGAGTTGAAGCTTCCCTCCATCGATCTGAAATTAGATGGACCAGCCACCTATCTGAGTTGGTCACGGCGGGTGAGAAGAACCCTCGCAGGAAAAAACATGGAGGGGTTCCTGACGGGCGAGGCGACAGAGCCGGACGAGGGCTCGACAGGACGCGATGAGTGGAAGTCCACTCATATGGTGATCTACATCTGGCTTCTCAACTCCTTAGTTCAGTCTATTGCCGCCACAGTAGACGGTATTGAGATGGTAAAAGATGTGTGGGAGAAGTTGAGAAGGACCTATGATGGTGTGGGGAATAACTTACGGGTCTTCCAGATAAAGGGGGAGATTGATGACACCGTACAGGGAGAGAAGACAGTGCAGGAGTATGCCACGGAGTTGGAGCGTCTGTGGTTGGATTATGATTACTCCTCAGATCGGACGAGCTGCGGGGACCCTAAGTGTAAGGAGAGACAGGTGTGTCTGCAGGAGAGTACGATGAAGTTCCTCAAAGGGCTGACTGCAGCTTTCGCACAGAGGACGGCCCTACTTCTAGCCCAACCAAAGATCCCTAGCCTTGAGGAGGCTATCTCAGCCATGATCCAGGAGGAGACACGCATCAGGCTGCAAGCCGGGACATGTGGTCCCCCCAAAGCAAAGTCAGCACTAGCGATCACCAGCTCAGGTAACACAGGATCTAAGGGAGAGCCCTGGCAGCATAACCGGCAGTGCTACAACTGTGGGGAGATGGGTCATCATCGGTATGCTTGTACCAAACCACCTAGGGAGGGAGATTCAGGTGGTGGACGAGGACCGTTCGGCAGACGAGGATATAATGGAGGACGTGGTCGTGGTCGAGGGGGTAGACGAGGCGGCCGAGGAGGTTATCGGGCGAACCTCCTGATATCAGAAGGGAACGGAGAAGCTGATGGCACCTTTACTGTGGAGGACCAGGCACTGGGAGACATGAGGAGTATAACAGAGGAGGCGTCCACCTCATTCTTTGTTAGGGGCAACGCTGCCATGTATGCCCATCCATCAGAAGGTACTGACGAATCACTTGCTCTTGCGTCTATCTCTTCCCTTAAATCATCAGACTGGATTATCGACTCGGGAGCATCTCGGCATGTGACGGGGAATGCTAGTGAGTTTTCTTCCTACACTCACCTAGCATCAGCAGACAGCATTCATGATGGCACTTTCCAGCCAGTGGTCGGTAAGGGTACTGTTAATTGTACAGGTTCAGTAAGATTATCCAATGTTTTACATGCTCCATCCTTTCCAGTCACTCTCTTGTCAATTAGTTCTATAATCCTCCAACTTAAATGCATTGTTTCTTTTGATATTCCTAAGGTGACCTTCCAGGAGAAAGGGACAGGACAAAGACTTGGGACTGGCACTTGGCATGAGGAACTGTGGTACCTAGATCGAGAAGGACTGAACTCAGCATTGGTATCTATGGCAGAGAAGGCTGGCATGGAAGGACTGCAGCAGAGGACTGAGTATACCTTGATACTCCATCATCGGAAGATGGGACATTCTTCCTTTGATACTCTAAGTAAGTTGTATCCAGATATTTATGCAAAAACAAATAAAGAGAAATTAGTATGTGATGCGTGCGAGTTAGGAAAACTTACTAGGAGCTCATATGTTGGCACGGGTCATAGGAGCACTTTTGCTTTTGAGGTAGTACATTCTGATGTCTGGGGTCCATGTGCTACTAACACTATGAATGGTTATAAGTACTTTGTTTCTTTCATTGAGTGTGTCTCTCGTGTTACCTAGTTATATTTGATGAAAAATAAGAATGATGTACCTGCTTGTTTTCGGGATTTCCATAAGCATGTTCAGACTCAGTACAAAGCAGTTGTGAAGGTACTGAGGTTTGACAATGGAACAGAGTATACCAACAGGACGCTTGCAGAATACCTGTCAGCACACGGAATACAGCATCAGACCACCTGTGCATACACACCAGCACAAAATGGAGTTGCAGAAAGGAAAAACAGACACCTTCTGGAGGTCGCAAGAAGTATGATGATCGACATGAATGTCCCACAGAGTCTGTGGGGGCATGCAGTGTTGACAGCAGCTCAACTCATCAACAGGATGCCCTCGAAGGTCCTCGGATGGAAGTTCCCATGTGAGGTATTGCAAGGCAATAATAGTGGAATACTCCCACTGAAGGTGTTTGGGTGTGTGTGTTTTGTGAAGGACAACAGGCCATCAGTTGGGAAACTTGACCCTAGAGCGGTCAAATGCATCTTCGTAGGCTACTCGGCGACCCAGAAGGGGTATGTGTGCTGGAGTCCAGTAGAGAAGAAAAAGTTTGTCAGTATGGATGTCCACTTTCGGGAGCATGAGTCATACTACCGCCAGGACGGAACTTCACACAACACGCCTAATACTGCCAGTATTAGGCGAGAGGGGGAGATGGAGAACTTGGTGGTAACCGATTTAGAAGTTTGGCATGGAGGCACGGAGAAGGGACAAGAAGGTGAAGGTGTTAGGCCTACGGCTCAAGGAGAGTTACTTACCTACAGCAGGAGAGAGAAACAAACTGCAGGACCAGTACCGACAGTGCCAGTGCCAAGTCCCTTGCCTGCGTTCGTCCCAACTCCTGAGGCACCGACACCAACCCCCCTTCAGGTGATACCCCCTCCTTCACAAGATATCATTCCTCCTACTTCTACTACTCCCACACCACTATCTGTACGGAGAACCACTCGCAGCAATGCAGGAAATCCTCCAAACAGATATGGTTGGAATATTACTCAGTTTGTTTCTTATGACCATATCCCTTCTTCTTATGGAGCATTTATAGCATCTTTGGATAGTATTACTGTACCTAACAATTGGCAGGTTGCCAAGAACGATCCAAAGTGGAAAGCGGCAATGCACGAGGAGTTGGGAGCTCTGGAGAAGAACCACACTTTGGAGCTTGTGAGATTGCCAGAGGGGAAGAGAGCGGTTGGATGCAAGTGGGTCTTTACCGTGAAGCAAAACCCAGATGGACAGGTTGAGCGCTACAAAGCTCGACTAGTAGCCAAAGGATACAGTCAGACGTACGGCATCGACTATGACGAGACATTTGCACCAGTTGCAAAGATGAGCACTGTCAGGACTCTGATTTCTCTGACAGCGAATGGCGGATGGAAGCTACACCAACTGGATGTGAAGAATGCGTTTCTTCACGGAGATCTAGTGGAGGAGGTGTACATGGAGATACCACCAGGATTTAGCACTAATCAGACAGTAGGTAAGGTCTGCAGGTTGAAGAAGTCCCTCTATGGACTGAAGCAGTCTCCTCGAGCGTGGTTTGACAGATTCAGAAGGGCGATGATAGGGATGGGATATCAGCAGATCAATGCTGATCATACTGTGTTCTTCCGTCGGAGTGGAGGCCACATCACCATGCTTGCGGTGTATGTGGACGATATGATTATCACAGGTGATGATGAGCAGGAGATCGCCCAACTCAAAGGAAAGCTTGGCAAGGAATTCGAGGTGAAGGATCTCGGCCTTCTTCGGTACTTTCTTGGGATTGAGATTGCTCGAGAAGCAGAGGGGATTGTTCTCTCTCAAAGGAAGTATGCACTGGACCTTCTCACAGAAACTGGGATGTTGGGGTGCAAACCTGCAGCGACACCAATAGATCAGAGGTTCAAGATTGATGCTGAGGCTGGAGAACCAGTTGATCGGGACAGATACCAGAGACTGGTTGGCAAGTTGATCTATTTGAGCCACACACGTCCTGATATCTGCTTTGCAGTAAGTGTGGTGAGCCGCTACATGCATGACCCACGGAAGGGTCATATGGATGCAGTGTACCAGATTCTGAGGTACTTGAAAGGTGCTCCCGGGAAGGGACTAATATTCAGGAAGAACAATCACGTGAGCATCGAGGGCTACTGTGATTCTGACTGGGCTAGTTGTGCTGATGACAGGAGGTTTACCTCGGGATATTGCATATTTGTAGGAGGTAACTTGGTCTCTTGGAGGAGTAAGAAGCAGTCTGTGGTGGCCAGATCGATAGCTGAACCAGAGTACAGAGCTATGGCCTTGGGAGTTGCAGGGCTGCTATGGTTAAAGAATATGCTGGTGGAGCTGAAGCTGGATCAAGGAGCCAAGATGAAGCTGTGGTGTAACAATCAGTCAGCTATTAGTATCGCCAACAATCCAGTACAACATGACAGGACCAAACACATCGAGATTGATAGATTCTTCATCAAAGAGAAGTTGGATAGTGGATTACTGGAGCTTGGTCATATTCCAACCAGGGATCAAGTAGCAGATGGACTAACCAAGGGACTCGCCTCAGTGAGCATGATTAGAGGATGTGACAAGATGGGCTTAGTGAATATCTTTCACCCATCTTGAGGGGGAGTGTTGATATGGTATGTTGGGTGTCATATTTAAGTATAGTATAAGCACATGGGAATATCCTGAGGACATATTTGGGATGCCAGAATATGTCACAGGATATTCCATTATGAGATTATTGTCATAATGATTGAGATCATTGTATTAATGACTGTAAGGCTATATAATGCCAATGAGACAATCAATAAAATAATCAACTAATTTCAACAGTGGGTAACATATTTTCTTTCACATTTCTTTAGTTTATTCTACTCATCTCTTTTGCTAAGAACTCCTACATTTGGTGTTCTCAGAATTATGGTTGTGTGTTGTAACATTCTGAAACCAAACTCTTCGTATTTTATACGGGCTTAAAGTTATTTGGATGAGGCATAACAAAGGCTATGTTGAAGCTTTTAAGTCATTATATAGGGAGGTAGTGACCTTTGAATCATTACCGTGCAAATCTGAAAGGTACCGTTCATCCTAAGATGCATGGGTAAGCTTCTATAGGTGAGGCCAAACTCCGCCGGGTTTCCTAAGTTCACTACAGAAATCTCAAAAAGGGTATCCCTGCGGTAAAGGAGGCCTTGTAGACAGGCTTCAGCAAAGGCTAACTCTGGTACCGGCCTTGAACTATGAAAAAGGGGGATAATAACATATTTGTCCCACAATGCAGAAAGAAAGCTCGAAATTGTATGAATTGGAGGTTAGAACCTTAATGATCCAAGCTTGCTCTACTAGCTACTAAACTTCAATGTGTACACAAATATGCTAGAACAGGCTACTCAGTTGAAATGACTTGAAAGAGGGAACCCAAACTAGAAGAAAAGGAAATATGTTTCCATGGAAGATACCGTAGCTTTCTTATTGCTCATAGCAATACAGAAATATTAAAGGGAAAAAAAAAAAGTAACCCAGTTTGTGACATGGTATGAAAAAGTAATTTAGTGATTCATGCCTCTACATTGTGTAGATTACAGTATCATGTATAAAAAGAAGTCTCAGTACAGCAACAACAACCAAGCTTTATCACAAAAATCTTTGGAGTCAGCTATAAATAGATCTATCAGTAATTCTACTAACTAGCATCTGTGACCAATATACACATTACTGTAGAAAGATAACTAAACGTCCATTGAATTATAAGGAACTCTTTTAGAATAAGACACATCCTGGAAATTGAAATTCAGACATTTCAATAAATCATTTGTCATAGAAATACTTTTGTGTGGCCCAGATGAGCAAGTCTTCCCAACTTGTAGTGAATTACGAGTTAAATAGACATATGTTTAGAATCCAAACCATGGATCATCATCTGCCTGCATAGACCTAGAATTTGTTGTTTGTAATTTACTCATTTATAAAACATTCACTCAACCTTTTGTTTATTGACAATTTCAATGGTCTAGATAAATAGGAACAGAGTGAATACCAAGATGAATCACTTTCCTGAGCAACTTCAGATTATTTCAATGGTCTAGATCTTTTATTTATCAAACTTCAGATTAGCTCTCTGCATAAAGATCTCCCCGCTAATTTGGTAATGGATTGGTAATTTAAACAGGCGAATGGTCCGTTCCAGGAACACTCACTTAACACTTTCTCATTCACAACGACCAGCTAGAGAGCAATGAAGACCAAAGCAAGGCCTCTCGTATTAATATACAGAAAAAATATGTTCTTTAGGGCTGTGCAGAATGCAGATCACGGGTTTGGACTCGAAAATCGAGTTTTGAAACTAACGGCTAAGGTTTCGGTTTTAAGTACAGAAAAAAATCGGTTTTTTTGGGTTCAGATTGCGAATTTGGGTTTTGGTTTCCAATCTGAACCGAACCGAAAACCGAATCCATTAGGTATATTTACATGTTTATCCCTCACCCCATTTATATACAAAAAATAAATCCCTCCTCCTCGATGTTTCTGTTCTGCGCCTCTTTCTCAGTGCTCCCTAGGATTTGTTTCAAATGATTTTGGTCCTTTGAAATTCGATTGTCTCTCAAATCTCAAATCAAAATCTGTGTCTCGAATCATCGAATCAGATTTTGTTTGGTTCGATTTTGAAGAAATTCGGTTCGGTTCGGTTCGGTTCGGTTCATGTTCAGTTTTAAAAATGGCGGTTCAGTTTGACTGAACCAACCGTTTGCTCTCCCCTAGTTGCACAAATACATACACAGATTAAATAAGGACATGATATGGATATGGGATATGACATTGTCAGATCTGTACAATATAGATACTTATATTGCATAAATACGAATATGATTTGGATACTGACACCATTTTTCCGTCATCGTGCAACATAGTTGTACACTAGATAATTATGAAAAATATTAATATTATCCCTCACCAACACTCTAGAATTTTGATACAAGTGACGTGAACTTTTACATGGTATCAGTACGACCCATATATGAATCGCCTCTAACACGCACTTTAAGTGAATTAAAAATATTATACTGCTGCTTGAACCCGGCTCTTGGTTCATAAATCGGCCTTTGACTTGTGGGGGTGTGTTAAATAATATTAATGTTATCTATCAAGTCTCAACCCTCACTGACAGCGGTGTAGCTACCTGGTCCCGAGGGAGTACAGTTGCGCCACCTCGAATTATGATTTTTTATTTTAGATTGACGGATTTTAAATTTTATTTGTTTATTTTTATAAATTGTCCACATGTCAATCTGAACATAAGAAGTAGTATCTGACTTGATAACTTTAAAGTGTTAGACGTTGCCATCAACATACATTGATTATTGAAGAACTGAAAAGCACTCTATGGTTCTTGCAAAGTTGGACTTTTGGTTAGGAAAAACCAATAATAGCAGTTGTAGTTCTCAGAAATTTATACAAACTTTTGCTTTGGGTTTCTTTTGTTCTCCACCTTCCAACTTTTTGTAACTTACAGAAATCTGATATCACATTGGTCAAGTTTGTCTTGTTATCTTACATCAAGTAATTGTAGCTTTTCATTTGGAATAGCTCACTTAGGTCTATCTTGCTCCTATGAGACCTACTCCCATAGCATGTCGGTCACTTAAATTCACGTTGGACCTAAATGCGAAAATGATCCGTCCTCGTATATATCAATTTTTTTTTCCTTCTCTAGCCACATAAGAATGTTTGTGAAAGAAAGCAATTGAAATGGGCATCATTGCGTAGATCTCATCTTAGTCAATTCAATTTTGACCCAATTGGTACTCGAGATGTGTATGTAACACAAACCTACTCGTGTGGTAAACTGATATATGTGACTTTGAGATGTATAACAAAGTCAGATTCAAACACAAATATGTCCATTGAAACTGTTATTATAATTGACTATACTAGCAAAATATTCTTACTCGGAGCCAACCCAATTAATGGATCACTTAACTTAAATTGATAGGTGAATCATTATATTCCAATTCGTATTAATCCCATTGGTTGTGAGAGCAACCATTTTCCTACATATTTTCTCTCCTGCCAGGAAAATACTTTCCAAGAGTGTGGTTACCAAACAAAGGAAAGGAACAAGTTCCTTAAATCCGTGAACCAAACGAGACATAAAAGCATCACAGTAGAAGCCATTGCATGCATTTATCTTCAAATGTTTGCACACTAAATGAGAATAATATAATGTTCTAAACCTCACAGAGAACAAAAAAAACCTGAGTCTGATGTCTTTTTTTATGTTTGGCGCCAATTAAACTGGCGCCCCATCCTCCTCCCTGCAATAATGCAAAACTTGTCATGTGATATACAATTTACCCTAAATTCTTACCACCATTAAATTTGGAATTCTGCAGACAAACCCCTATACACTACGTTAAGTTTCATTATGGCATCATAATATAACATAAAGAATTACAAAGTATGAACAAATGTAATTACAGAAGAAAAGGGGGGAAGAGAGCATTACTTTGGGTTTTAATGCCACGAGGAATCCAGATTAAAGCAGAGCGAAGGACGCCCAATAGAGGATTGTCGGGTCGAATCCGGGTCGGATCCTTGAATATTCTCAGAATGAAGTAACATCCATTCCCATATCCTAACCCACCTATATGATGTTTTGATAATTTTTAAGTAAAATAAATCTTACCGAACTCAGTTTGCTCTTGTGATCAATTAAAAAATGTATAACTTTTCTGGCTAGACGGATTGTCTGAGAATCGAACCGCAAGAGGAGGTGTGGGAGAGTACGGTTCAAAATGAACTACGTAATTTTTTTTTTTTAATCCAACATATATCCAACTTCCTATAAACATATACATAACAAATCCAAATATATTTAATATTTAAATTATATTTAAACTTAAAAAATAGTATTAGCTAAACATATATCCGAAGTTCTACAAACATATCTATAAAATATTTTATTAAAATACATTCAAATCATATTTTAACTATTTACTATAATTAAAAAATTTGTCTATTTTTTTAGCAAACATCTGTACTCTTATAATGAGGCTTCAAAACGGTTCAAAAGTGAGCCGGCTAAGCTGTAAGTAAATACTCAACCAATTAATAGTTAAAAATTCAAAAAAAAAAATGTAACTACGTGTACATGTTTTCTTTTATAATTACGTAGAAACATTTTAAAATCTTTATAATTACCTAAACATATATTCAAACGTATATAAACATATATATAAAAAATCCAAGTAAAAATATATTCAATATTAAAAATATATTTAAACTAATTTTTATATATATAAACATATATCCATAGTTTTACAAACTGTATAACAAATTTAAATTTAAATATATTCAAATCAAATCTAAACTATTTTAATATAATTTAAATTTTTATTAAATTTTTCAATAATATCAATAAATCTTATAAATCTAATTTTTTAATATATATATATATATATATATATATATATATATATATATTATATATATATCAGCATTCCCGCAAATAGTGCATCCCCATCCATTTCCATGATAGCATCTGTTGGATGTTGTTTAAGTCATTTAATCTTAACGTTAGTTGAATGGATGAGACAGCAAATATAGCGAAATATCGATTCTTCCTCATATATATATATATATATATATATATATATATATATATATATATATATATATATATATCTTATTTTATAAAAAATAAAAAAATCAACAATATTAAAAAATTATTTTACTTGCAATGCACGTGTGTTTACTAGTATATATAACAAATCTTAACTTAAATAGATTCAAATATTTAAATTATTTTTCAATAATATTAAAAAGTTTATTTTAGGGCTCAGAAAGTTTTAACAAAGTTTTGTGAGCTTGGTGTCTCTAAATAAGTAATAAATAATACCATTGGTTGGTATATTATTTTTTTAAGCATCAATAAAAATTGTTTATAAATGCTAGTGTTGAAATGTTTCTGCTTCTAGTTTTGAATATATATATATATATATATATATATATATATATATATATATATATATATTAGACCCCGTATTTTTTAGGGTATGCATTTAATGGTGTGAAGCTGAAAACCGAACCAAATTAGACCAAAAATTGGTTCAGTTGTTGATTTTAAGTTGGCTAAATTAGAGCTTGATATCCTCAACTATTCAAGTTTTTTCAACTTGATATCTTAAAATAAATAAATAAATGATGAAATTATTCCTCATTTCTGTCTCCCCTCCCCTTCCTCCATCGGTTGCACCACCCCGCAGCGACCCCCCCCCCCCCCCCCCCCTTCCAGGGTCGCGGCAGAGAAAGAGGGAGAGAGGGGGGTCGCGGGAGTGGTGTAACTGGGAAGGACGGTGCTGGCTACGGGGTCGGAGGTGGTGCAGCTAGCGGGGGGGGGGGGGGGGGGATGGAGAGAGGGGAGGGGGTAGTTTTGTCATTTTTTTAATTTTAGGATGTCAAGTTGATACCTATAAAAAGTTTAGGTATCAAGTTGAAAAGCTTGAATAGTTGAAGGTATCAGTGTTTTTAAAATCGGACCAGATTGTTCAGGTGAATCGGTCAAATCGTGAACTAATAAAATTTTAGGATTATTTTAATATCGATCCATTGTTTTTTTTTTCCGACGTCGGCTTCTTTTCTGTAACCTGGTCGACCCAAACGGTTAGACTACTGAACCGTCTGGACCAAGCTGGATTTTGAATCGGTTTGAACCTGACTTTTCCAATTTTACTTCTTCTTTTTTGTTAACTTTTGAATTTTGATTTTGGACTTAAAATGCAATAAAAGTTCATATTACATAATTTTTGACTAATTTTAGCATAAGTAGTATTTGTGTACTATTTAATATATTTAAACAAAATTGAAATTCTATATAACTGGTTCAATCCGGATTAAATCACTGGTTGAACTGGTTTGATCAAACCGAGTATCCTGACCGGGTCGATCTCCGGTCCGGTTTTTAAAATATGAAGTTGTAATTTAGCCCTTTTGTAGGTTTATTGGGTTGGTTTAGTTGCGGTTACCCCAAGGTAAAATTTCTAACCCTAGATCAATTTTTCTCCTTCCATTCCGTTTCTAATCTTGTGCCGTGCTTCTCCGTCCGACTCCTGACTGAGTCCTGAGTCGTGAGTCGGTGAGTCCTCCCTCTCTCTCTCTCTCTCTCTCTCTCTCTCTCTCTCTCTCTCTCTTGCCTAATTCTAATTATTGAGGAATATGTCTTCTTAATAATGTCGGATAAGTTTATGAAGATAATTTAGCACTGCATTAACAATTATCTAGATAATAGCTATTATTCATAGATTCTTAAGTCGTCTCCATGCGTGATGTAGTCTAATCTACTTTATTCTTGATCAAGGTGTCGGTTGTTAATTACTCTTTCTTTTTTTTAATTTCCAAGCTAAAGAACTTATTTCTCAAACTTCCCCAACCTTTCTTCTAATTTTGCCTTTTATTCTTGGGTTCAAAGAATCATCAGCTGTTGGAGACACCACAAAAGTGATTTTTGTTGTTAGAATAGGATGTGGGCCTTTTTCAAAAAACTTGGTAATATTGAATAGGTTTAGATCTGAGTGAGGGAAATTTGCGTTAACTACTCCTATGTTTTATACTTATTACACTAACCATCCTTATTTTGAAACTAATTAGACGGACCACCCCTATGTTTTATATTTTCTATAAAGAGTTATAACATTAAGCACCATTTTTTCAAAAATAAAACATAAAGCAGAGGGGTGGTCTGTGTAATTATTTTCAAAACAAGGATGGTCCTTGTATGTAATACCCATGAAACATAGGGGTGGGGGGTTGGTGGTGTTGATGTATTTGTTAAATTATTTCTCTGAGTAATAAAGGATAACATGTCTTTTTCAAAACAAAAAAAAAAAACTTATCCAACAATTTCTTCATAAACTTTATATTTTAAGATAAGGTAGTAGTGATCATTGTAAGATTAGTCTTTAGATGGTGATTGCAAATCTCGACAGTAATTCTTCTGTGAAAGTAGAGGATCTAGGCTCTGACGAGCTTAAAGATTTTTCTTTAAAATTTAAAATGCATCCGCATTTTTTTTTTAATCTTCCGAACATTGTTTCAGTCTCACTAGTGTTATTATGATTTTATCCTCCACTACTCATAGATACATCTTATATGTGTTAGTAAGTATTGTTTCAAAATTTAGGTAACGAAACATATCCGAGTAGTATCGGATACGATAGGTTACGGCAAGCCTAATGCTGAAGGTGTTTTTGTAGGTCAAGAGCTATAAACTTTGCTTTATACTTAAGACGGGGACTGATATTTTTTTCTTTCTTCCTTCCAAAACTAGAAGTAGAAGCAGCTTCAAAAGTAGCCTTTATCTACTTTCAGTAGACAATAGCTATTCAATTAACTGACCTATTAAACAATAAATAAACATTGGTGTTATCAAACAATTTTTATTAACTTCTTAAAAATATATATTAACTGACCTATTAAACAATAAATCTCTACTATTATAATGCGGCTTCTAGATGGCTCAAAAGTGAGCCGTCTAAGTCGTAAGTATACTCAACAAAATAATAATTAATTAATTTTTTTAAATTTTAACTACCTGTGTACGCGTTTCCCTTTCGTAGAAACATCTTAAAATCATTCTGATTACCTAAAAATATATTCAAATATATATAAAGATATATATAACAAATCCAAATAAAAATATATTCAATGTTCAAAATATTTAAACTAATTTTTTATATCTAAACATATATCCACAATTTTACAAACATATATATATATATATATATATATATATATATATATATATATATATCATTTGTTTAAATTTGTTTTTGGGGTTTCCTAATCTACACCCCCCCTGCAAGAGCACAGCGGAGCCCCCCCAGGCTCGAGCCATGCCTATATATATATATATATGTTGATATGGTATGTTGGGTGTCATATTTAAGTATAGTATAAGCACATGGGAATATCCTGAGGACATATTTGGGATGCCAGAATATGTCACAGGATATTCCATTATGAGATTATTGTCATAATGATTGAAATCATTGTATTAATGACTGTAAGGCTATATAATGCCAATGAGACAATCAATAAAATTATCAACTAATTTCAACATGGTATCAGAGCCAAGTTTCCACAAACCCTAGCCGTCACCAAGCTTCCACAAACCCACAGGAGGATTTCCTAGATCTCCTACACCGAACTCTTCCACGCCCCCCCTTTTTTTTCCCTCCTCTCCTCTTCTCCGCCCTTCGCAGGCCGCCTTTCGCTGTTGCTGTCCCGTCCCGCTACTGCTGCGGCTACTACTGCTGGTGCAGTTGCTGCGACTGCTGCTGCTGCGACGGCGGTTGTGACATGCGTGCTGCCGCCTCCGCGCACCAGCACGAGGCAGCGCCTAATAGGGATGCCTAGATCTGAAAAAAGGGGGGACATGTTCGGATCTAGGAGCGGACGACGAGGACAAGCGTGAGTCGTGGAGCGAACGTGACGTGACTGGATAGACGACGCATCGATGGAGGAGATCATCAAGAAGCTAGATTCTGCAGAGGTGGCGACGTTGATGAAGTTGTTGACGATGTCGGCTGGTGAGAACACGACACGAACGTCGCCGGAGTTGAAGCTTCCCTCCATCGATCTGAAATTAGATGGACCAGCCACCTATCTGAGTTGGTCACGACGGGTGAGAAGAACCCTCGGAGGAAAAAACATGGAGGGGTTCCTGACGGGCGAGACGACAGAGCCGGACGAGGGCTCGACAGGACACGATGAGTGGAAGTCCACTCATATGGTGATCTACATCTGGCTTCTCAACTCCTTAGTCCAGTCTATTGCCGCCACAGTAGACGGTATTGAGATGGTGAAAGATGTGTGGGAGAAGTTGAGAAGGACCTATGATGGTGTGGGGAACAACTTACGGGTCTTCCAGATAAAGGGGGAGATTGATGACACCGTACAGGGAGAGAAGACGGTGCAGGAGTATGCCACGGAGTTGGAGCATCTGTGGTTGGATTATGATCACTCCTCAGATCGGGCGAGCTGCGGGGACCCTAAGTGTAAGGAGAGACAGGTGTGTCTGCAGGAGAGGACGATGAAGTTCCTCAAAGGGCTGACTGCAGCTTTCGCACAGAGGACGGCCCTACTTCTAGCCCAACCAAAGATCCCTAGCCTTGAGGAGGCTATCTCAGCCATGATCCAGGAGGAGACACGCATCAGGCTGCAAGCCGGGACAGGTGGTCCCCCCGAAGCAAAGTCAGCACTAGCGATCACCAGCTCAGGTAACACAGGATCTAAGGGAGAGCCCTGGCAGCATAACCGGCAGTGCTACAACTGTGGGAAGATGGGTCATCATCGGTATGCTTGTACCAAACCACCTAGGAAGGGAGATTCAGGTGGTGGACGAGGACCGTTCGGCGGACGAGGATATAATGGAGGACGTGGTCGTGGTCGAGGGGATAGACGAGGCGGCCGAGGAGGTTATCGGGCAAACCTCCTGATATCAGAAGGGAATGGAGAAGCTGATGACACCTTTACTGTGGAGGACCAGGCACTGGGAGACATGAGGAGTAGAACAGAGGAGGCGTCCACCTCATTCTTTGTTAGGGGCAACGCTGCTATGTATGCCCATCCATCAGAAGGTACTGACGAATCACTTGCCCTTGCGTCTATCTCTTCCCTTAAATCATCAGACTGGATTATCGACTCGGGAGCATCTCGGCATGTGACGGGGAATGCTAGTGAGTTTTCTTCCTACACTCACCTAGCATCAGCAGACAGCATTCAAACAGCTGATGGCACTTTCCAGCCAGTGGTCGGTAAGGGTACTGTTAATTGTACAGGTTCAGTAAGATTATCCAATGTTTTACATGCTCCATCCTTTCCAGTCAGTCTCTTGTCCATTAGTTCTATAATCCTCCAACTTAAATGCATTGTTTCTTTTGATATTCCTAAGGTGACCTTCCAGGAGAAAGGGACAGGACGAAGACTTGGGACTGGCACTTGGCATGAGGGACTGTGGTACCTAGATCGAGAAGGACTGGACTCAGCATTAGTATCTATGGCAGAGAAGGCTGGCATGGAAGGACTGCAGCAGAGGACTGAGGATACCTTGATACTCCATCATCGGAGGATGGGACATTCTTCCTTTGATACTCTAAGTAAGTTGTATCCAGAGATTTATGCAAAAACAAATAAAGAGAAATTAGTATGTGATGCGTGCGAGTTAGGAAAACTTACTAGGAGCTCATATGTTGGCACGGGTCATAGGAGCACTTTTGCTTTTGAGGTAGTACATTCTGATGTCTGGGGTCCATGTGCTACTAACACTATGAATGGTTATAAGTACTTTGTTTCTTTCATTGAGTGTGCCTCTCGTGTTACCTGGTTATATTTGATGAAAAATAAGAGTGATGTACCTGCTTGTTTTCGGGATTTCCATAAGCATGTCCAGACTCAGTACAAAGCAGTTGTGAAGGTACTGAGGTCTGACAATGGAACAGAGTATACCAACAGGACGCTTGCAGAATACTTGTCAGCACACGGAATACAGCATCAGACCACCTGTGCATACACACCAGCACAAAATGGAGTTGCAGAAAGAAAAAACAGACACCTTCTGGAGGTCGCAAGAAGTATGATAATCGACATGAATGTCCCACAGAGTCTGTGGGGGCATGCAGTGTTGACAGCAGCTCAACTCATCAACAGGATGCCCTCGAAGGTCCTCGGATGGAAGTCCCCATGTGAGGTATTGCAAGGCAATAATAGTGGGATACTCCCACTGAAGGTGTTTGGGTGTGTGTGTTTTGTGAAGGACAACAGGCCATCAGTTGGGAAACTTGACCCTAGAGCGGTCAAATGCATCTTCGTAGGCTACTCGGCGACCCAAAAGGGGTATGTGTGCTGGAGTCCAGTAGAGAAGAAGAAGTTTGTCAGTATGGATGTCCACTTTCGGGAGCATGAGCCATACTACCGCCAGGACGGAACTTCACACAACACGCCTAATACTGCCAGTATTAGGCGAGAGGGAGAGATGGAGAACTTTGTGGTAACCGATTTAGAAGTTTGGCATGGAGGCACGGAGAAGGGACAAGAAGGTGAATGTGTTAGGCCTACGGCTCAGGGAGAGTTACTTACCTACAGCAGGAGAGAGAAGCAAACTGCAGGACCAGTACCGACAGTGCCAATGCCAAGTCCCTTGCCTGCGTTCGTCCCAACTCCTGAGGCACCGACACCAACCCCCCTTCAGGTGATACCCCCTCCTTCACAAGATATCATTCCTCCTACTACTACTCCCACACCACTATCTGTACGGAGGACCACTCGCAGCAATGCAGGAAATCCTCCAAACAGATATGGTTGGGATATTGCTCAGTTTATTTCTTATGACCATATCCCTTCTTCTCATGGAGCATTTATAGCATCTTTGGATAGTATTACTGTACCTAACAATTGGCAGGTTGCCAAGAACGATCCAAAGTGGAAAGCGGCAATGTACGAGGAGTTGGGAGCTTTGGAGAAGAACCACACTTGGGAGCTTGTGAGACTGCCAGAGGGGAAGAGAGCAGTTGGATGCAAGTGGGTCTTTACCGTGAAGCAGAACCCAGATGGACAGATTGATCGCTACAAAGCTCGACTAGTAGCCAAAGGATACAGTCAGACGTACGGCATCGACTATGACGAGACCTTTGCACCAGTTGCAAAGATGAGCACTGTCAGGACTCTGATTTCTCTGGCAGCGAATGGTGGATGGAAGCTACACCAACTGGATGTGAAGAATGCGTTTCTTCACGGAGATCTAGTAGAGGAGGTGTACATGGAGATACCACCAGGATTTGGCACCAATCAGACAGTAGGCAAGGTCTGCAGGTTGAAGAAGTCCCTCTATGGACTGAAGCAGTCTCCTCGAGCGTGGTTTGACAGATTCAGAAGGGCGATGATAGGGATGGGATATCAGCAGATCAATGCTGATCATACTGTGTTCTTCCGTCGGAATGGAGGCCACATCACCATGCTTGCGGTGTATGTGGACGATATGATTATCACAGGAGATGATGAGCAGGAGATCGCCCAACTCAAAGGAAAGCTTGGCAAGGAATTCGAGGTGAAGGATCTCGGGCTTCTTCGGTACTTCCTTGGGATTGAGATTGCTCGAGAAGCAGAGGGGATTGTTCTCTCTCAAAGGAAGTATGCACTGGACCTTCTCACAGAAACTGGGATGTTGGGGTGCAAACCTGCAGCGACACCAATAGATCAGAGGTTCAAGATTGATGCTGAGGCTGGAGAACCAGTTGATCGGGACAGATACCAGAGACTGGTTGGCAAGTTGATCTATTTGAGCCACACACGTCCTGATATCTGCTTTGCAGTAAGTGTGGTGAGCCGCTACATGCATGACCCACGGAAGGGTCATATGGATGCAGTGTACCAGATTCTGAGGTACTTGAAAGGTGCTCCCGGGAAGGGACTAATATTCAGGAAGAACAATCACGTGAGCATCGAGGGCTACTGTGATTCTGACTGGGCTAGTTGTGCTGATGACAGGAGGTCTACCTCGGGATATTGCATATTTGTAGGAGGTAACTTGGTCTCCTGGAGGAGTAAGAAGCAGTCTGTGGTGGCCAGATCGACAGCTGAAGCAGAGTACAGAGCTATGGCCTTGGGAGTTGCAGAGCTGCTATGGTTGAAGAATATGCTGGTGGAGCTGAAGCTGGATCAAGGAGCCAAGATGAAGCTGTGGTGTGACAATCAGTCAGCTATTAGTATCGCCAACAATCCAGTACAGCATGACAGGACCAAACACATCGAGATTGATAGATTCTTCATCAAAGAGAAGTTGGATAGAGGATTACTGGAGCTTGGCCATGTTCCAACCAGGGATCAAGTAGCAGATGGACTAACCAAGGGACTCGCCTCAGTGAGCATGATTAGAGGATGTGACAAGATGGGCTTAGTGAATATCTTTCACCCATCTTGAGGGAGAGTGTTGATATGGTATGTTGGGTGTCATATTTAAGTATAGTATAAGCACATGGGAATATCCTGAGGACATATTTGGGATGCCAGAATATGTCACAGGATATTCCATTATGAGATTATTGTCATAATGATTGAAATCATTGTATTAATGACTGTAAGGCTATATAATGCCAATGAGACAATCAATAAAATTATCAACTAATTTCAACAATATATATATATATATATATATATATATATATATATATATATATATATATTCAAATCAAATTAAAATTTAAATATATTCAAATCAAATTTTATAAATATAATTTTTCAATAAATATATATATAACAAATCTTAATTTATAAATATTTAAACTATTTTTAACAATCTTAAAAGAAAAAATTTACGTGCAACGCACGTACATTTACTAGTAAACATAGTGCCCAAGCTGTCTAATCTTTTACTGAGTTGTGAGTGTTGTAGATGCACACTGTTGAATTTTGGAGTAGCCAAGGGGCACAATTTACTCTTTAACAGCAATTCCAGTTATACTCTCTTCCTTTCAGTTTTGATAAACTTAGCTTTCTCTTGAAATGGGTTTATTGGCATCCTTTACTTTCTTAATTGGGTGTCGTTTATAGCACTTCATCCAACACTGTTAAATTCCATAACTGCAATTAATGAGGAGATATTTGTTGGTTTTCTGGTGCCTTCAAATTTTGCATCTTTTTTCTCAACCCACATAAGTAACTGATTTGTTGGACCTGCTTGTCTTGATTATTTACTCTTAACCATTTAGTCTGCTAACCACTCAACACAGCATCTATCTGAGGCTTTATAAGAGGAACCACACTTAAGTTTCTTGTTTGCATTGATCTTTCTATGAATCTTTGAGCCACTGCCACTTATTCACTACATAAATGTCGAAGTCTGGTTGCGATGATTTCGGGACAAAACATATTATATTGTTAAAGCCAAATTATATGAAAATCCAGACTTGTTGTCTAATAGCTTGATCTGGCCTTAATGAACTTTTATTTATAATCCTTAAATTAATTTGTATGTGTATATGATCGATACATTTAAACTATGCATTGCGACATGTTTCTTTTTTGTTTTATACCTAACATTTGTTTATTTGAATTCTGCTTGAACCTTCTGATCAGAATAATGGAGAACCAATCAGCAATTGGTCTTTCATGGGCTCCAAAGGTTCCTTTCCTTTCCAGTGTACCAAAGAAGAGTTCTAGTGGGGCATTTGGTACACAGCAAGTTTCTCTCTTGAAGCCTGAGAATCAACTTGTGGATGGCTTATTTGTTCCTCCAAGGGACCCAAAAAAGTTGAACAAGCTGCTGAAGAAAAAGGTTAAAGACACATCTGGTCCAAGTTGGTAAGTGGATTTTAAATTTGATTGCAGACAATTTGTCAAACATGTAGTAATTTTTTTTCTCTCCCAGGTTTGAAATGCCTGCCCCAACAATCACCCCAGAGTTAAAAAAGGATCTTCAGATTCTCAAGGTGCACTTCTTACAACATTACTGCTTGCTAGATGGTTAACATTTCATTCATTCCAAACATAAAGCAGCTTGTTTTGCTTTTAGTTTGTGCACTTTGCTGTGCACAAAGTTGAAGCTCTATTTACAATAATCCAGGGAAATTCTTGACTCCAATGTCAAAAAAATAATAATCAATGTCACGAGTTTAAGAAAGGAAATTAGGTTAATATTGTGTGACCAATCTAATCATGTTCCAAAAGAATGCAAAATATATTATTAGCTTCCGTTATTAAATATGTACGAGGATGAAAGGAGTTTATAATTTGTGTGTGTGTGTGTCGGGGTGGTTTTTTTTTTTTTTTTGGGTGGGGGGAGGGGGGGGGGGGGGGGGGGGGTTTGGGGTTGTGGAGGAGTTTATAAACATAAACGTACGAGGATGAAAGGAATTTAATTGCAATCCTTTGGTTACTCCAAGGTTCAACAGTGTCAGAATCTGTTTCGAACCCCATACATGTGTATGAGGATGAAATGACTTATACATGCAATCCTCCAAGGTTTGGGACCTCCCTTATAAGTTTAAACAAGAAAATTAGGTTGAATATTGTGTGACCATTGTAATCATGTTTCACAAGGATGCAAAATATATGATTACCTTCCGTTGTTAAATATACCCTTTGGATAATTTTTTTAATTTCAGTAGTGTGTGGGTGGGTGGGGTGGGGGGTGGGTGGGGGTGGGGGGGGGGGGTGGGGAGGTATACACGTACATATGAGGACATGAAGGAGTTTAGTTGTGATCCTATGGGTACTCCAAGGTTCACAATGTCATCGGTTTCGGATTACATATGTACGAGATTTAAAGGAGTTTAGTTGCAGTTGTACGGTTACTCCGTAGTGTCATAATCTGTTTCGGAGTAGTGTCATAATCTGTTTCGGACCCTTATTATGAGTGTCACTATCATCGATTTCTGATTGGAGTTTGGAAATCTTGGTTTTAGAATACCAAAAAATAATAAGAAATTATTTGAAAAAAGTAGGAAAAAATTACTAAGTTGCAAGTAAATACCTTACAGTTTTTCCTTATTTGCAAGTTGTTTTCCTAAACTATTAAAATTAGCATATTTTTATCTTATGCTATTGTAATTGACATTAAATACCGAGAACTTTCTCTAATCTGCAAATTACTATCCTGGTGCTGTTAACAAATGTATACTTCCTATTTTCATACTACTTAATGATACCCTACCTTATTGACGTAGGGTAGCTAGTTGCAAATAGTAAAGCTCAGGGTATTTACCTGTCAATTATAATTAGGGTAGCAACTTGCTAATTTCAATAGTTTAGGGTATTGACTTGCAAATTGGATTTTTTTTTTTGGGTATTTAGTTGCAAATTAACCAAAAAATTAATAAGAATAATTTTCTCTTTGCTAATTTGACACGGAATGAGAGCCACAATCTCAGTATTAGACCGTATTGGTGGGGGTGAGTATCGGATTTGACATGCAAAAACAATACGATATGACAGATAGTGAGAACCTTGGTTGCTCATGGTGTCGGATGGGCTATTACCTTAATTTGAGCTGCTATTACCAATGACCGAGAGTTCACTTGCATGTTTTTGTTGTGTGTGTGTGTTTACGTCCCTGTTATTTTCTTAAATTAAGTTGAAGGAAAAAAAAATGCAATTCCTAATAGCAAAACGTATCATCTTACCTCTTTGTCTAGACTTTTTTATAGTCTACGAAAACTTGGAGTATGCTTCTTTGTTGCATGAGTTTAAATTGCATATCCAAAATGTAGATCTACCTACCTTCCAGTTGGCCTTTTAGATTCTCTGACATGACCCTCTCAGACTGATATCTACCTCGGCTATGAATTTGGCACCAACAAAGAGGGTTAACTTCAGGTTGACAATCAGTCATACAAGCTTTGCCATTTTTTTCATGGAGCTTTGTTGCTCCATAGCCGACCCCATTCTAATGGGAGAAGGCTTAGATGACGACGATGACGACGACGACAGTTCAAGGAAGGTTGGTGGTTAATTTGGAATGTTTCATACTTTTGATGTTCTGGTTGCAGATATGCCCATCCAAAATTAAGAAGTTCAAAACTTTAAAAGCTTTCAGTTTTCTTCTTTCCAAGTTAGACTCCTGAATTGTTTGGATTCTCATAAACAAATTTGTAATTGCAACATGAACTCTCTATTCGACGGGGCTTCACATCTACAAGCTTATAGCCACCAGGCATTTAGTTAGGAACTTAGGATAGAAAGTGTGTAAGCATGGAATCAACCTCTCAAACATTCTCTAGATGCATTTAGAAGTCGGGATGCATAATCCTTTTTGTTTTGTCAACATTCTCTAGACACTGTTAGAAGTCATGATGCAGTAATCCATTTTTGTTTTTGTCAAGTTTTTTTTAGGTTAGATAATTTGGATAAAGGTAGTAGATAGCCATGAATATATTATTTTTAAAGTGTAATCATTACCTTAGTCGCAATTCAATTTTTTCACGGTACTAGAAAACATTCTTGCATTGTCTTGATTGCTCCCTTTTACTTTCATGTCCAGTAACATTTGGAATTTTCTGTAGATGAGGAATGTCATTGACCCAAAAAGGCACTTCAAGAAAGGCCAAAAGTCTAAGGAACTTCCGAAGTATTTCCAGGCAAGTTGCATGGTGTTCTTGACTTCAATGTGAAATGTATTCTTGCCAGCTTCAAGAAGTCTTTCACCTTTTCTGATTTTTCTGGCTGATCTTTCTTTAGATGGGCACTGTGATTGAACCTGCATCTGAGTTCTTCTCTAGTAGGTTGAGAAAGAAGGAGAGAAAGGCAACGTTGGCTGATGAACTGCTCTCAGATCAGTCCCTCAAGACCTACAGGTACTATTAGCTTGTACTCTTTTTTCTTATTATTAGTACTTTGTTCACTGTTCCCTTAACCATAACAAGAACCATCAAGCTTTTATGAACGGTTTGAACTTTTGGCTTTATGATCCCTGTGACTGAATCCTATTAAGAGCAACATCATCAAGTGTCATGCCAAGCTTACCCATGCCTCACTTTACTCCAAATCGTCTCTTAGCTATTCCCCTCTTCTATCCTACCTTTCATTACGAATTCTTATTATCTCCAAGGTGACCACCTATGTTGCATGGACACGGATATGATACAACACCGTACAGACACGGTGACACGGACACAACACCTGTTTTGGTGAATTCTTATGCTCTCCAAGGTGACCGCCTATGTTGCATGGATACGGATATGACACAACACCATACGGACAGTGACACAGACACAGCACCTATTTTGGTGTGTCCGTGCTGCCTTGCTGACCACCACCTTGGATCCCAGCTCTTTGTACATGGTAGTTCCATCTGGTTATCATGTTCTTAGTGTTGCAGTGACACTGTTGACAGCTTCTGAAATTCAACATTGTCTCTCCGAACATAAGAGTGTTCATAGACAGACTTACGTTATGTTTAAGGAATAGTTTTGTTTCTCTACATCTCATCCCTTTGTGGATCCCAAAGTGAGCATGAGTTTCTTATAGAGTTGAATTTTTCACTGCGTCCGTGAGAATGCCCACAAGTGGCTGTCGGATCATGTTATCCCTAGATTCCTTGAAAATGTTTGTGCATTAAAAATACCCTGCTAACTCGGCCTTCTTGTTATAGTGCTCTAATTATGGTGTAGATGCAAAATTTGACATGTTGAGGTTAAATGCTATATTGTTTTTAAAACAGCTTGAGCAGGGACCTTGAATGTCTTGACAGAACTCTGACATTGTTTTGCTAATGTTTTCCCATCATTTGCAGGAAACGTAAAGTTCAAGAGATTGAAGATAAGCGTCGTCCTGGTGGAGTTGAGAAGTGGAAAAACAAGGGCCGTCAAACATGGAAATATAAAAAGGAAAGGAGGCAATGAACTGGATGTGCTATTTTCTTTTTTCAGAGGAATGAATATTATCTTCATGAACTGGAACCAACAATAGTAAAGTTATCGAGAACATGCCATGGGTTTTCAGAAAGTTTTCTCTGATCCTTGAGATGTTTTCATTCTTTAGTTCTTACATCCATGGAACAGAAATGTTGTGGATGAACAATTTTGTCTAGTTTGTTTGCAAAACAACATACTATTGGGAGATGTGTAAGATTAAACCTTATATCATACATGCAAAATCTTCATTTATCATGTCTTGATGTGCAGAATTAGACTGAAAGAAGTGTCTTGAGTTCGATTTGAGTTTTGAATCACTACCATAAAATGGTTTTAGGATTCCTCTCCAAGAAGATGGACATGTTCTTTTAGAATTTCCCCACCAAAGAAGATGCTGATGTCTATTTTCTTTAGTGGACATTAATGAATGAGTTCATCAGGATCTTCACTTGTGAGACATTACAGTTACACCAAGGGAAAGGAGAATTTTATGAAATTGCTCCATTTTCTGGGAGATCTGAGACTTTGTGGAGCACTTTTGACGTTTCAGAGCCCCCATGTGATTTTTTTTTATTGTATTTATTTTATTCTTTTACTTTTACGATAATTGGAAGGAATAATCCGTTTTTTCATATGATCAAATTTAGTCTGAAGGGTGTTATTTTATGGAGAAGGGTTGTCCAAATTCTAAGTCTTGTCGGACTAATCCAAAATGTTACCCGTAAGGTCTCAAACTCATCATCAGAGAATTCATAATCAGATCGTATACGAAGCGACATGCATTAGCATTGATTCCGATTTTATAAAACTCGGAACGAGTCCTTATTCCAAGGAAAGATTAGAACTTAAATGTAGATATCTTTTAGACCAATCTGAAAATTAATAATTGCTAAAGGCATTGCACAATTTATATATAAATACATACGAACGTTCCGAACATATACGCTATGCAATATAATATATGTGGGTTATTTACACTAACTTTTTCTGTGTTTTCGATTTATTAAACATATTTTTCTTACTTTGAAAATAATTATTGTAAGGGTGGTTAGTGTAATGAACTTTACATAAACCATAAAATTATGAGAGGTCCGTATAATAAAGATAAAAAAAAAAAAAATATTAATGTAATTATTTTTAAATTAAAGAAGGTCCCTTAAAAACATAGAAAAGATTAATGTAATTAACCAATATATATATATATATATATATTCACAACTTTTGAACTATCATTCTATTTTATCTTTAAAGATTAGTGATTGATCGTAATTAGTAATTAATAACATGCTAGATGGTCTATTGAATCAAAATTAAATTATTTCCTCCAATAGTATTATTAATCTAATAATTACTTACTGCTGAAAGAGATTTGTGGGTCGGGTCCACATGCTTGGATATTGGTTGGATCCGGTAGACAAACCCACGTCAGTCATGTCAGTGTGGGCCCAAAATGATGTCTGACAGAAAAAAAAAAAACCACACTGATCTACGACTAAGAGGAGAGATGTCATTAGTTGTAAGCATCTATGATCCGTTTGATTCAGTGCAATATAATTGTGATCGTTATATAATTGAATGATTTTTTTTTATTCGATTTTATTAAGATTACGATTACTCAAACGGATCCTTAGTTTATTCGGTTTCAATCGAATAAATATAGTAAACATAAAATAAATTAAACTTCTAAAAATTTAAAATTAAAATTGAATCAAAATTAGCTATAATTGAAATCGAACCAATTCGATTGGATTATTTTTATTGTTTAATAGATCGAATCCAAAGTTGCTATTGTGGTTAAATTATATTAAAAATTATAATTTTTATAGATAAATTTGTTGTATTTTAAAGTTATATCCAAAATTGGACTAGTTATATAAATTATCAATATTAGACATTAAACACATACATAGAACTGTTGTTTTCAAAACATATAAAAAAATACACATATTTTTAATCATAAAATTTGTATAAAATTGAGGATATTTAATAATTGTATAAGTCTTATTCGATTTGCAATTTTGGATCGAAATCGAAAAGCTAAAACCGAAATTGAAACCGAATAATTTTTTTAATATTCTCAAAACAAAAATTGATCCTTTTTTTTAATAATAATGCTCACCTGTAGATGTCATGCATCCTCTCATTTACTTTAGAGTTATTTATATTTACACTCCTATATACTTTTCATAATTACCTTCCATTTATCGTTAAATAATGGGGGTGGGGGGGAGGGGTAAATACAAATAACAGTTGCTAAATGCATGAAGTGAAAGAGTTGTAGTAATTTATTAAAAAATTAAAGAAAACATAATTATGAATAATAATTAGGAATAAATACAAATAACTCTTTATTTTACTGTATACTAATATATATGCATGCATGTACGTTGCATGTATTTCATAAATTATTATTAGAAAGACTAAAAAGCTGTTGCTGTAATTATTCAAATATTGTTAAGACTACTTAGGAAGACAAAAAGACAACTGTATTAATTATTTTAAATTTGTTATTATATATATATATATATATATATATATATATATATATATATATATATATATTATTTTAAGATTATTTAGGAAGACTAAATGATAACTTCTGAAATTAACTTGTTGTCTCTATTAACTTGAATGAATAATTTTAAGTGTTCCTAATGTCACATTACATTCCTTTTTAATTTTCTATCATTCAAATTCCAATTATGTCCTTGCATTAAATCTGACATTAATTTGTGAATGCATGGATATTGAATGACATTTTAGGAGTGCCAATAATGGCTTTCTAAGGTGCCGTTATTGACACTCCTAAAATTGTCATCTTGCACTCTTAATGCAGGAGCAAATTTAAAATTTGAATGATAGAAAATTAATAAAGAGGAGTACATGATGACATTTAAGGAGTGTCAATAACGACATCCTAATTTAAATTAGTACACATGCATGGACATATTCGGGAAAAAAAAGTTTCACGGTGAAACTAAACTTTTCTCGTTATATAGTAGTATAGATTATTTTAAGATTATTTAAAAAGACTATATGATCGATAACTTCTAAAATTACCTTATCACCTCTATTATTTAATAAATAATTTTAATTAACAAACGTATTCACGTGTATATTGGAAAAGAAAGGTTTCTACTTTTCTCACTATATAGAATTTCTCATTATATAGAAGTATAGAAATATTTGATCTTCTCTCTCTCATCCATTCCAAAAGATGCTTCTATATAAATCCTCTACTCTCCAATACACAACATAGAACGAGAGAGAGAGAATGAAGAGTACAAATAATACTACTACTATAGAAAATGATAAGCAATGCATCTGTGGTTGAGAGGCAAAGAGCACGTCACAATGGCAGCAGCAACAACAACATGGTTACATTAATGATATAGATAGCTTCCTTTCTATAGAAAATGATGAGCAATGCGTGAAGCTAGCTAGCTCCATTGCATCTTCTTGATTTATTGAACATTCTATATATGTATGTACTTATGAATTGGGGACATGCATATGTATATGTAGGAAGAAGGAGATACTTAGCTAGTGGGTGAGAAGGAGAGCAGGAAGTCTGATTACATACACGTCAGAACTCGTCGCGGCCAGGCTACCGATAGCCACATGAGCTTGGCTGAGAGGGTTAGTACGCACAAAATGTACAATGGATTTTTATTTTTATTTTTTATTATTCCCTGACAAACTGAATTTTTTTTTTTTTCATTCAAGAATTACGAATATCTATTCTTAAGAATAGTTGGGTGTATTTTTATTGCCTCGGCAAAAAAAAAAAAATATTGTTTTTTGTTTTCATCCTTTTTTTTTGTTTCCTTTTTCAAAAATTTTCATTTTTTTTTTCGTTTCTTTTTTTTTTTTAGTTTTTTTATCCTTTTTTATTTTTATTTCAGTTTTTTTTTTCTAAAAATATATAGTTAATCATCAAACATGGGAATGCAATTAAAAATTAATTACTTTAAAATTTGATTTCTAGAAATATAGAATTCTCAGCTATATAATACCCGTAGGAGTTGTACAGAGGGTCCATATTATTTAATAAAAAAATATTTTTGAAATTGGCTTAAAATGCGAACCAAACGAGAGACAAGAAGAGACGAGAATTAAAGACTATTAGTCTACATGTACGTGTTTTGCACGTATTTTAATTAGAATAATTAAGATAAGATCAGCCACCATCTTCCTCAGGTAACTAATTCTATGTATGTGCTTCTTCTTTTGCAGGGCCAAGAGATTTGGGGTACGATTTTGTACTTTTGTTCATTTCTTATTGAGAATAATAATCATTGAAAGTGCAAAGACTAGAAGAATTGATTGCCATTGGGACATGGAGAGTTATATAGAAAAGGAGACTTCATATATAGCATGCAGACTTTATTGCTAAGACTCTCTTAAACATAATTGCGATGCAATTTGACATAGAGGAATGCTAGTCACACTCTTTTGAGCGAGTGTAGCTATACTCTCTTCCACGTGGAGTTACTTCTACTCATTTGGAGGAATGCTAGCCACACTATATTTTGAGTGAGTGTAGCTATACTCTCTTCCACGTGGAGCTATTTCTCCTACAAACCAACAACTAATTTCAAAGGCCATGGCTACATTAAACAAAGGCTGCTCATGCATGCATGATTGTAAGTTCTCTGATTTTCAGAAATTATTAATTTGGACTTTTCATAATATTTTAAAATTTTCTGAGAATTTTTTGTAATTAAATTCAGAATTTTAATTTTTAAATAATTTTTAAATGATGATAACTCGTATTAAAATATTATAAAAATAATATTTTTGGGTGTAAAATGAAAAACTGGACTTAGGGTAATTTTTCTGGAATTTATCGGACCCCGGACCTATTTTAAATCACCTAAAAACTATTATTATTTATTTATTTATTCATTTATTTATTTATTTATTTATCTATTTATTTTATTTAATTATTAAATCCTAAATCCGAGCCCAGCCCGTAATCCCGGCCCAACCCACCAAACCGGCCCATTGGGCCCAGCCCAGAACCCACGGCCCACCCGCCATAACGGGTCGGGTCGGGTCCGCCCGACCGAACTCGACCCGCGGGACCGCAGACCCGCTTGCCCACGACCCCTCGGCCCGCGTCCACCGCCGCTCAGCCCGCGCCTCGCCCGGCCTCGACGCCGCTCCGCCCGCTATGCCTCACCCGGCCTCCTCCGCCCTATTTAAACCCCCACCGTTTCCCTCTCCGGTCACCCCTCTCCCGCTGCGCTCCGCCCGACTCCGGCCGCCACCCGCCGCGTCCCGCGCCACCCAGCGACGCCCCGCCGCCGTAGCTCCCCTTCCTCCCCCTCGCCAGCCTCTGCTGTCCCCGCCGCCGCCGGCCAGCAACAGAAGCAGCAGCAGCAGCAGCAGCCGCCCACGGCTCCGGCGAGCCTCCGGCGACGCCCAGCCCGCCCCGCCGCCTCCGGCGACGCCACTCGCAGCCGCTCAGCCTCCCTCCGGCGAAGCCTAGCCGCCTGAGAACCCTCAAACCCTAACCTAGGTCTCTGTGTCGGACACGGATTTTTTCGGGTTTTTCGGACCCTGTTCAGGTACGTGTATCTCCCTGCTCGTTTACCCGTTTTTGATTCCGTCTTTTGCAACGCGTAGCCTGCATGACCCTCTTGGTGCTCGGGCAAACCGCTCGGTGCATCGCGTCCTGTGGTGATCGCGAACCGCGGTCCAAAAACAGGAAAAACAACGTCCCGATTCACCCCGGAACTAGGTACGCCCCGCCAAACGGGACGACTTGGCCGCGCGCGGTCTTCACAGATACGTGCGCGCCGTCGATACGGACGTGTGGGATTTCGCAAAAGCCGATTCGGGTGTGCGTGCACACCGGAATCAACGCGTATCCGCGGACAACGCCCCGTATCCGACTTCTCTGGATCGAGCCCTAACTTTGTGTACACACGTCGGATCGAAACAAAACTTGCGCCATCGGACTCGTAGCGATACGCTGGTCCTGTGACCCAAGTTTGGTACGATTCTGAGAACGTTGACGAAATCGCGTGTCGTGGGCCCCACAAGCTCCACTCGACGGGCGATTTTGTGATCGGCTCATCGGAATCCAATTCTGGAAGTTCCGTTGGGTTCGTATCATCGTTCCTGACTTGTTAACACTAAGTTTGGCAAATTTGGAGACCTTTGACCCTGACACGTTTTTCGGTGCAAAGCGGGCCCACATGCGGACCCCGTTTTGACCCGAAATTGCAGTTTTTGCCCTTGTCTCCAAATTGGACTCAAGGATAGACGTCTCTAGCTATTTGATATCTTCTGAGCATGATGGTAATGTTTATTTCAGCATCCGGAGACATTTCTGGAAATTTTTCCGAGGACAGAACCGTAGTTGTAATCCAAACATCAGGCAAGTACCTGCACTTCAAGTTTAATCTTTATATTGCGATAATTAGTACTTGCTCTACTAGTACCATTGGATGATTACACTTAGTGTTAGGATTTGGAGTTCATGTCTTGCTTTTCGTGTCGGGAGGGAGAATACTAGGAGGCATGTAGTTTACCCTTCCCCCTGTCCTGACTGCTAGCTGTTGGTACGCGACTGTACCATCAGCCTTATACTCGATTATTTCTGACTGCTAGTCGTCTATGACGGCCTTATTAGCCTTATAACCCCCTACATGCCAACTATGTATTCTAAATACACAATTTCACACACACATAGTTCATGTTGTCTTGTTGCAGTTCTATTTTCTTGTCTCATTATAATCCTGTTTTACTTATATTCCTGATTTTTAGTGCTTAACCTTAGTTAATTTCACTACTTATTATGTATAATTTTATCGTGATACTTAGTCAGTTTTTACTACTTGTCATAATTATTTAGTTTAAGCTTTGTTGTGTATTGGTACTTTGCTCCTTTCCTGACTGGATCCGTTGATATTAGGCGATGATGAGGACTATGCCCCCACCTTTTATGGCCCATATGACGTAGCAGGTGATACAATTGAGGAGCCGGTTCCTACTCAGGAGACTACTTTTGAGGAGTAGTTAGCCAGTTAGTTAGTACTTTTCTTTCAGCATAGTACTCGGGTTTGTCCCCGATTTATCTTCTGGTTCTGTAATAAACTGTGGATTTGTTTGTCACAAATTTGTCTTATGAAATCTTAGCATTCCTATTTCCTGTTATTATCCTTGTCCATTTATTTACTGTGAATGAGCTAGATTTTAAATTACCTGTGAATATGATCTAGACAGCGTACTACCGCCGACACTACGGCGTAGGCTGGACGTACTCGCGAACCGGTGCCCGATTCATCTGGGTGCGGGTCGTGACACATTTTTTATGGTGGCCCATGCAGGTCAACGACTAAATTGTTCGGTTTCAACTTAGGGACCGAACATGCCTGCAACAAGAATAGGATAAGTTTTAGGATCTCATCCACTTGCTTGAATCGTTCTTGACATCTATCTCGGATTCGAATTAATTCCTTGACTTGCATCCTGCCTTGATTCCTGTGCGCCTCTTATTGTTTATTTTGGTTGCAGAGTTATGGATTCACGAGCAAACGACGAGATTCCTGCAAGATCACCACGAGATGCTGTGGTAACCAACGAAGATGAAGTAACACCAGTGGATGGAGGACAATCAGCTCAACAACATGCCTCGAGAGCCCTCACGATGACCGTGGAGAACGCGCAGACTCTTGGAGTAGCTAATGCGCGTAAGTGATTCGTAGATACCGTTTCTAGTATTGTTTAGCTCGTGCCTATTGGTTCGTGACCTCAGCCCCAACCTAGTAATTTTGAACTTGCTAATAACTTGGTATGCTTTTATATTTGATAACTGTAGAGATTGTAGAGTCTTTTATTAATGTTGCTTATTTTATTTTGTTTTGTGAACTTGAATAATTTGTACCTCCTTTCATCATCATCTAGCGTACTTATATTTCATATATTACCTTGACTTATGCTGCTATTTTATAGCCTAGTTTTGCAAACTTACTCTTTATCGGGCTTGTTCATGACATATGTGTTATTGGGGCCTGATCAACCACACTAATACAAGTGTCTATTCAGAATCAGTGTATTACGGTCTGATCAACCTTAGTGCATTTTGGTTCGCCCTTCGTATAACTACTTTACGTGGATTGAGATATATAGTTGACTAGTATACTTGCCCTCTAGATATGTCCGAGCATATCGTATCAGTTACATAACTGTACTAATACGAGCATGCGAACAAATGATTACCAAAATAGGATTTTAATCAACCACTGCTTGACAATTCCCATTTGAATTCTTTAAACGCCTTGATCCCGATACTTCTATTCTATCACCTCACCCTTGAACTCTTTATTATTGATCTTCGTCTTCCCTTATTTCGGAAAGACGAAATCTCGTGCTTGGTACAAGTTTGATATCTAGACAGTACTAGATATACCCCATAGGCCGATCACATATTTGAGGATTATTCTTCCGTAATTAAGGACATATCATATGTAATATGATCGGCGTTGAAGTTTCGAGGATTGAAGGACATGAGTAAACAAATTAAGGAATATTTTCTTAAGGTATATAGCCTTATGTGATAGATGGATAAATTCTAAGTTGGGTAGCAGTGCATTGTCAACTCGAGAGGAATTTCTTTTGGATTGTAATCGAATAAAGCTTAGATTGGGAGAGGTTCAAGCCATTTCAATTTTGAGAATTTTAAAAGAATGACTAAGATGATGAGGATTAATGAACTTCAAAATTCTTGATATTGAGGACCCAATATTTATACCTTAGGTACATGATTTAAATTTGGAATAATGAAGGTAAAATCATCAATTTGAATTTAGAGGATAAAAATATAGAATTTCAGACTTGAACATTGGTGGATTGCATTTAAATTATTTTTAATTTGATGATTGGAGTTAAGAATTTAAAATTTGATGGTTGGACTACCTATTTGAAACGTTGTGGATGTGAATGAAGTTTAAAAAGTCGAAGCATACAAAAAGTTATAAGTGAAAATGGGAATAATATTGGACTCGGATTACTTCTAGAGGAGATTATGATAGTTAGAGATCGTGAGGTAAAATTTACATACTTATTTAAATTTTAAAGATGATATAAGGATTTAATTTAAATTTGGATATGGATATGGATAATTTGAGAAAGTGAGAAGAGATAACCATAGGTGGAAATTTTGATTGGAACAGTGGTCACCTTAACCTTGAAGTGATTGCAATGGATATGATTAGAATTTTGATTATCGCAAGGAGATTGCGATTGACTTGCCTTATGTACATAAAAGATTAATAGATTATGCCTTATTTTAATTTCGAGGACAAATTTTTTATAAGTTGGGTAGATTGTAAGCCCCCTGATTTTCAGGAATTATTAATTTGGACTTTTTATAATATTCTGGAATTTTCTGGGAATTTTCTGTAATTAAATTCAGGGTTTTAATTTTTAAATGATTTTTAAATGATGATAAATCATATTAAAATATTATGAAAATAATATTTTTGGGTGTAAAATGAAAAACTGGACTTAGGGTAATTTTTTTGGAATTTATCGGACCCCGGACCTATTTTAAATCATCTAAAAACTATTATTATTTATTTATTTATTTATTTATCTATTTATTTTATTTAATTATTAAATCCTAAACCCGAGCCCAGCCTGTAACCCCGGCCCAGCCCACCAAACCGGCCCATTGGGCCCAGCCCAGAACCCACGGCCAACCCGCCATAACGGGTCGGGTCGGGTCCGCCCGACCGAACCCGACCCGCG
Source organism: Iris macrosiphon (assembly GCA_036927795.1). Classification (NCBI taxonomy): domain Eukaryota; kingdom Viridiplantae; phylum Streptophyta; class Magnoliopsida; order Asparagales; family Iridaceae; genus Iris; species Iris macrosiphon. The sequence goes on along the minus strand of JAYESA010000011.1, from coordinate 179,943,811 downwards.
GGCCCGCAGACCCGCTCGCCCACGACCCATCGGCCCGCGTCCACCGCCTCTCAGCCCGCGCCTCGCCCGGCCTCGACGCCGCTCCGTCTCACCCGGCCTCCTCCGCCCTATTTAAACCCCCACCGTTTCCCTCTCCGGTCACCCCACCCGCTGCGCTCCGCCCGACTCCGGCCGCCACCCGCCGCGTCCCGCGCCACCCAGCGACGCCCCGCCGCCACAGCTCCCCTTCCTCTCCCTCGCCAGCCTCTGCTGTCCCCGCCGCCGCCGGCCAGCAACAAAAGCAGCAGCAGCAGCAGCAACCGCCCACGGCTCCGGCGAGCCTCCGGTGACGCCCAGCCCGCCCCGTCGCCTCCGACGACGCCACTCGCAGCCGCTCAGCCTCCCTCCGGCGAAGCCTGGCCACCTGAGAACCCCCAAACCCTAACCTAGGTCTCTGTGTCGGACACGTGTCGGACACGTGTCGGACATGGATTTTTCTGGGTTTTTCGAACCCTGTTCAGGTACGTGTATATATTTCCCTGCTCGTTTACCCGTTTCTGATTACGTCTTTTGCAACGCGTAGCCTGCATGACCCTCTTGGTGCCCGGGCAAACCGCTCGGTGCATCGCGTCCTGTGGTGATCGCGAACCGCGGTCCAAAAACAGGAAAAATAACGCCCCGATTCACCCCGGAACTGGGTACGCCCCGCCAAACGGGACGACTTGGTCGCGCGCGGTCTTCACAGATACGTGCGCGCCGTCGATACGGAGGTGTGGGATTTCGCAGAAGCCGATTCGGGTGTGCGTGCACACCGAAATCAACGCGTATCCTCGGACAACGCCCCGTATCCGACTTTTCTGGATCGAGCCCTAACTTTGTGTACACATGTCGGATCGAAACAAAACTTGCGCCATCGGACTCGTAGCGATACGCTGGTCCTGTGACCCAAGTTTGGTTCGATTCTGAGAACGTTGACGAAATCGCGTGTCGTGGGCCCCATAGGCTCCACTCGACGGGCGATTTTGTGATCGACTCATCGAAATCCAATTCTGGAAGTTCCGTTGGGTTCGTATCATCGTTCCTGACTTGTTGACACTAAGTTTGGCAAATTTGGAGACCTTTGACCCTGACACGTTTTTCGGTGCAAAGCGGGCCCACATGCGGATCCCGTTTTGACCCGAAATTGCAGTTTTTGTCCTTGTCTCCAAATTGGACTCAAGGACAGGCGTTTCTAGCTATTTGATATCTTCTGAGCATGATGGTAATATTTATTTTAACATCCGGAGACATTTCTAGAAATTTTTCCGATGACAGAACCGTAGTTGTAATCCAAACATCAGGCAAGTACCTGCACTTCAAGTTTAATCTTTATATTGCGATAATTAGTTCCTTGCTCTACTAGTACCATTGGATGATTACACTTAGTGTTAGGATTTGGAGTTCATGTCTTGCTTTTCGTGTCGGGAGGGAGAATACTAGGAGGCATGTAGTTTACCCTTCCCCCTGTCCTGACTGCTAGCTGTTGGTACACGACTGTACCATCAGCCTTATACTCGATTATTCCTGACTGTTAGCCGTCTATGACGGCCTTATTAGCCTTATAACCCCCTACATGCCAACTATGTATTCTAAATACACAATTTCACACACACATAGTTCATGTTGTCTTGTTGCAGTTCCATTTTCTTGTCTCATTATAATCCTGTTTTACTTATATTCCTGATTTTTAGTGCTTAACCTTAGTTAATTTCACTACTTATTATGTATAATTTTATCGTGATACTTAGTCAGTTTTTACTACTTGTCATAATTATTTAGTTTAAGCTTTGTTGTGTATTGGTACTTTGCTCCTTTCCTGACTGGATCCGTTGATATTAGGCGATGATGAGGACTATGCCCCCACCTTTTATGGCTCATATGACGTAGCAGGTGATACAATTGAGGAGCCGGTTCCTACTCAGAAGACTACTTTTGAGGAGTAGTTAGCCAGTTAGTTAGTACTTTTCTTTCAGCATAGTACTCGAGTTTGTCCCCGATTTATCTTCTGGTTCTGTAATAAACTGTGGATTTGTTTGTCACAAATTTGTCTTATGAAATCTTAGCATTCCTATTTCCTGTTATTATCCTTGTCCATTTATTTACTATGAATGAGCTAGATTTTAAATTACCTGTGAATATGATCTAGACAGCGTACTACCGCCGACACTGCGGCGTAGGCTGGACGTACTCGCGAACCGATGCCCGATTCATCTGGGTGCGGATCGTGACAATGATGGATTAAACAAAATAGTTCCAATGTCCCATAACCCAAAGGTCACCATGCATGGGAACATTGAGCATTTAAATAGAACCTTCCTATTGCTTCCCTCCATGTACATTTTTTTCTCCCAAGATTACATTTCCATTGTCAAATGTTCAGTACTGTTTGAACTGCTTTCTGATGCGTGCAATGCCAAAGTGATGCGTTCAATGCCAAAGTGGAGTCATTAAGAATTCTATAATATTCACTTTTATCATTCTATAAGGTAATGTTCAATTGTCACTTTTGAATTTCTCTCTCTCTCTCTCTCTCTCTACAAACTCACTCTTTTTTATGTTCAGTATATAGATGATATTCACTTTGATAGGTTTAGTAGTCTCATGCTTGTTGGTTGTGTTATCCAGTATAGATTTCGATTGTGTTATAATTCGATAAATATTTGTAATTGTGTAAACTTTTGTGTTTTGACGTAGGTAACTATGAGCCTAAATATCGATTTAAGCTTAAACGGTGAAGAGCGGGATGGGGAGCTCGATGCATGTGGAAATGAAAATTTAATAGATGTTGAAGAGCATGTTGACGGATCAGAACCTTACATCGAAATGGAATTTGTTTCGCATGAAGAGGCAAAATCATTTTATTTAAGGTATGCCAAATTTGCTGGTTTGGGTGCCTCGATTAAAGCTAGTCGACGATCAAAGAAATCTCAAGAATTTATCGATGTGAAACTTGCTTGTAGAAGGCATGGAAAGAAAGAAACTAGTGAAGCCCTCTAATCCACGGCCCTGCTTCGAAATAGATTGTAAAAAAAACCTTGCATGTGAAAAGAAGGAAAGATGGAAAATGGATTTGTTCATGCATTATTATATCAAAGAGCATAACCATGAACTCTTGCCTTCCTACACACACTATTTTTCTTGTCATAGAAGTATTTCCTCACACGACAAGAAGAGAATCTCGATTTCTTTTATGCAATTGATTTAGATGAAAACCAACGTTTGAGAAATGTTTTTAGGGTTTGATGCAAAAGGCCGTGAAGATTGTAAGATTTTTGGTGATGTTGTATCCTTTGATACTACATATATCACAAATAAATACAAGATGCCACTTTCTCCATTTATTGGTGCAAATAATCATTTTCAGTCTACACTACTTGGATGTGCATTGCTTGCAAACGAGACTACATCAACATTTGTTTGGTTAATGGAAACATGGGTTAGAGCAATGGGTGGAAAGATCTCCAACTTCTATACTCACTGATATGAAATCAGCTATTGCGCAGGAAATTTTATAGACATATTCAATAAATTTACACACATGAAATTTTTAAAAAGTTTCAAATTGAGGTAGTAGGAGCTACAAGGTGTTTTTCCAAAAAAGGAGAATGATGACAATACAATCCAAACTTTTAAAGTTACGGACCTTCAGAGAAGTTATGACTTCAAGGTAGTACGGGATGCAAGAACATATGAGATTTATTGTGGTTGCCATTTATTTGAGTACAGTGGGTTTCTTTGTAGACATGCTATTCTTGCACTTCAGTCTTTGGGTATTTTCCAAATTCCCTCTAAATATATATTAGAGCGATGGACTAAAAATTTCAAAGGCGTCTACACCACGCAACAAATTTCAACTGATGTCCAATACAAGAAGCAACGCTTTGATGAATTGTTTCAAGAAGCCACCAAGTTGAGTAAGGAGGGGGTCAATATCACAAGAAAGTTCTGAAATTGCATTTCTTGCGTTGAAAGAAGCCTTGAAAAAAATGTGAAAGGGCTGATCAGTCTTTCAAAAGTTCAGAAGAAACTCAATGTGATACTCGCAATGTTCCTGACAAGAACATATCTGGTGCAATTCAAGTGCTTGACCCACCAGTGCCAAAGACAAAAGGGGCTTCTAAGAGAATTCAACCTGGAATAGAAAAAAAAAAAAAAATCAAAGAAAAGGCAAAAAGTCAAAAAAGTTAGTAAATAAATTTAGGTTTTGTCCTTTTATCATTTTTTTTAGTCTTGTTTTCTTTTGCTTACAAATTACACTTGTGTAGGTTGTTGAAGAGCCTAAAAATCAAATAGAACCTTCATGCCCAAGGGTACTAGTTAATGTAGTCCCACTATTATTCTTTTAGATATTTTATTTTCAAATTACAATTATAGTATGTTTTACTATTCTTATGAATAACTCTAAAGTGAGTTTCTTGTATTATTAAGGGCATTCTAGTTCAAAGAATGTAACTTTTGCCAGTGCTCCACACCCAAGGATCTCTAGAACATATGGTATAAGGATGTTCTAACTATTATTATTGACAAATGAGACTTCTAAAAGCATGTTTAAGTTCTTTTTATTTTAAAGATGAAGATGAATCCAATTGCATCAACTACTGGTATTCCATATCAAAGTTTCTTGGCATCACAACGACATGGTCATTTTAGTCAACCTCAGCTAGAAAATGGTACATAATTAAAAGAAGATCAAGTTCTTCTTCTTCTTCTTTTGTATATTAAAATTTTAGAATGTACGATTATAATTAGTCTTTGTCTCTCTCTCTTGAGTTTAGGTGCAAGTGCATATATGTTTGATCACAATTGGCAAACATCTGGTTGCAATACTACATTTTGGAAAACATTTTAAGGTCTTTAATAGATAAATGACTAGTATGATGTCTTCTACTTTACTGTAAATGTATTACACAAATTTTAATTGGTAGCTAGTATCACTAATGTTTTAATTTTCTTGCTTTTTTATTTCAGGTGTGGATCTGGAAAAAAGAAGAAGAAGAGATTATTATGTTAACTTTGAAATAGTTATTTAGTTTTTTGTGAAATGGAGGGTTGTGATGTACTTATTTCATATTGTTATTGATGAATCCGAATATTCTAGATCTAATTTCAAATTTAAACTTTAGTTATTACTTGCACAACATATTTTGCTTGGCTTGACATACAGTAGGCTTGGCGTTTCATTCTTGATTTTTTTTATTTATTTGTTGTATGTAAGAGTATTAAGTTTTCTATTAAAAGTTTGGCTATTAAGAAAGAAATTGTAACCTTGTTTGCAAGGAGAAAAAATTGCACATAGAGGAAAGCATGAGCAGCTAGCATCTTTGTTTAATGAACATGCATGGTGAAGCACCATGCATGTTCATTAAACAAAGATGCTAGCTGCTCATGCTTCTCTCCATGTAACATATAACAAAATAGTTCCAAGTTCCAATGTCCATTTATTTTGTTATATAACCCAAAGGTCAACATGGAAGCCCTCTTCAATAAAGAGGTAATTATTGTTAATACTCTTAGTTCAGCAAGATTATGCTCAGGAATCCACTTAGTAGAATAATGATATATATATAAGTTCTTTTGTTTCACCAACACATATCCTAGTTTCTTAATTTGGTTTGCAAGATAAATGCCATGCTATATATGTTGCACAAATACTTTCAGATACGGACACAGACACGATATGTGTACGCGAATACAGACGTTTTCAAATAGGTACAAAAGTAGTTGCATGTTCATGTTGCGTGAATACAATAGTCACAGATAATGGTGATGGGTAATTTGGTATGATATTAAATTTTAGGTATAGAATTAAAATTAAGCCACGATTTAAATGCCTGTTGGAAGTAACTGTGGATGTGTGGTCCTATAAATCTGATCCTGATAGTAGGTTTGTATATATATGTGGGCCAGCTTGCATGTAAATGTATGCCAATTTCATGTTGCAACTGTGTTGGCCTTGATGAATTTAGTAGTAACCATGATAATATTTTTTTTTTTTCTATCCGAGACTCCCCAACACCCCTTAATTAAACTACCGTTCCCCCCATATCCGATATCTTTACCACTAGATCACACTTCACGGACTAACCATGATAATACAGTTTGCAGAAACTCAAAATAAGAAATGGTTATGATACGTATACTTATATTTTTTTGTCTTGTTTAGATTCTTGGAAGTGTACTTATTTTTTCTGATTAGGTCCTTAAGAAAAAATTCAAGGAATGATATGCATGTAATCCAACGATTTTTCACTGCTGAGTTGGGCTAAATTTTAACTTGATAACCTCAATTATTCAATTTTTTCAACTTAATACCTTAAACTTTAATAAACTTTAATATTAGACAATTTGATACCCCGACTAATTGTACAAGTTAATACTCTGACAGTGTTAACGAAAAATCCAAAATAACAAAAATGTCTCTCTCGATAGCTTATCATTTCAAATATCCGCAGTGGAAAGAATGAGAGTAATTTGGTCAAAAAATTATTATTTATTTTTGTTGAAACAGAAAAATTAATCTCACCGACGGAGGGTATCGACCTGAATTAAAAAAAAAAACTTGAATAGTTGAGGATATCAAGTTGAAATCAGGCCTTTAAAAATAAAATAAGTTACACGAGTTAACCCTAGATTTTTTTTTTTTTTTTTTGTGAGAGTAATATTCATCTCCATCAATTCTCAATGATGCAGATGAATTATCAAGTTAGCGACTCCATCTCAAAGGTGGTGGTGGTCGTCGTCGTCGAATATGCTCAACCCTTCCTATCTCTAGTCGAACCTCCTGCAGCAGCTGGCAAGTTATTGCGGGTACGACACGGCTATGCTGCACCCGTCGGAATTAGCAACCCTTCTCCAGACTATGGCGGTGTCGTCGCCTGAAGCAATCTTGGATTCAAGCTTCAATGTAACTAGCTAGCTACTTGTCAAAGATATCGATCAATAGGATTTTATAGTATGAATAGTGTTATCCGTCCCTCGAAATTGTTCCTCCAAACCATTCTTTTTATGTGGCAGATGACGTGACTGTTAATGTGACATTTGACATAGCGAATATTTTTGGATAAATAATATTTCGGATTAAATTTGACATATCAGCTGTCATGTTAGATGTTACATAATACTACTTGATATATCACGTCAGCTACATAATGAAGAAAATTTTGGAGGGATGAATACATTATTGAATAGCAAATACATATTTGAATGATCTATGAACTTCATACTTTCAGGTCCATAGGCCACCTTCTTCTGCTGTGGACAGCCTCTATGGGCCACAACACCACCAAGGAAGGGGTCCTGCATACCCGTCCCAATCTCTGCAAGGTAAAAAGATACTAATCGACTTCTAACGTTTAAATCCTTCACATATATTGAAATCCCTGAAGATATATATATATATATATATATATATATATATATATATATATATATATATATATATATATATATATATATATATATATATAGAGAGAGAGAGAGAGAGAGAGAGAGAGAATAAGGGAGGTGAGATGGCACCTCACTCTAAAAACTAAGGTGGCGGTGACGTGACACAATCTCAACCACACAAACTAGGGGAGGGGGTTAAGTGCAAATTGCCAATTATGAAATGTGTGGTTGGAATTGTGCCACGTCACCGCCACCCTTGTTTTTAGAGTGAGGTGCCATCTCACCTCCCTTATTCTCATATATATATATATATATATATATATATATATATATAGAGAGAGAGAGAGAGAGAGAATAAGGGAGGTGAGATGATACCTCACTCTAAAAACAAGGGTGGCGGTGACGTGGCACAATTCCAACCACACATTTCATAATTGGCAATTTGCACTTAACCCCCTCCCCTCATTTGTGTGGTTGAGATTGTGCCACGTCACCGCCACCCTTGTTTTTAGAGTGAGGTGTCATCTCACCTCCCTTATTCTCTCTCTCTCTCTCTCTCTCTCTCTATATATATATATATATATATATATATATATATATTTGAAAGAGGTAATTGTGTTACAGACTCTTCGTTCGAAGACCTACAAACTCAGCCCGAAATCCACCACATCCCGGCCCGAATGACCCACACATATCGGTCCGTAGGCCCCTCGAAGTCGACGAGGACATCGGTGGTTGTCGACTTCCACGAACGGCGGCGGTTGGTTGTGATTTTAAACATCACGAAAGACGGTGGTTGCCGACCTCCACGTACGGCGGTGGACTCGACCATACTTCATGTTTGCAGGTCGATGGACAAAGCACATTCGGTGGACACGGTGGTCAGATTTAGACACAAAAATATTCAGAATTATTTTATAAAATTTTATTAACAAATTATTTTCTGAAATTTTTTTACCTAACAGAATTTTTAACTTTTGTGTCCTAAAATTATTTTTCATATAAAAGTAACCAAACGCAAACTCAAAATTTCTATACTCACAAAACAACTTTATAACTTAATTTCCGAAAATTGTTTTCAGAAAGCAATCTAAACGGACCTTTAGTTTATCTGGTAGACTCTTTTAGGCATAAATTCGAACACTAAGAGCCTTTGGTTTCAGCTTTCACCATCAACAGAAGATCCCCGATGTGGCAGAACTCGTCGAGGGTGCGGAGGGATCGGGAAAGTAGAAAAGTTTCAGGAAGACAGACTTATGTTGGTTACGGCCTACAGCAGCACGCGTCATTCTGAAATTTCAGGACGGTCCACTCGTAGCTACTCTGTACTATGCACGCGGTGGTTCGATTGTCGTAACTAACTTCTCAAGCTCCAAAACCTCGGTTCAACCCATCTCCAAATTTTCAAGTTTGATACTTACGATCATCACAATCTTCCAATTCTCTTACGATCATCACAATAAACCCTTTTTTTTTTTCAAAAACATATTGGCTGAAACCCACCCCATCCTATCTCCCCAAAAATGGGTGGGCCAGAGCTTACCCCAGTCTACCAATGGCTCCGCCATTACCTATATTTTGATGGTACAGTTGTTCTCCTAGGGTTTGGGGATGCTGGAGCCATCCAATACATACAAATTTCAGTTCAGACACCTACGACCGAATGCATGAAAACTAAGCCAAGCTGTTTCATTTCAGGACGGTCCATCCGTAACTACTCTGTACTACGCACGCGATGCCGTTCGATTGTCGTAACCAACTGCTCGAGTTCCAAAATCTCAGTTTCAACCCATCTTCAAAATTTTCAGTTTGATACCTACGATCATCACAATCTCCCAATTCTCTTACGACCATCACAATCAACCTTTTTTCTCAATAACATTGGCTGAAGCCCACCCTAAAATGGGTGGGCCAGAGCTCACCCCACCCCAGGCCACCAATAGCTCCGCCATTGCCTATATTTTCATGCACAGTTGTTCTCTTAGGGTTTGGCTATACTGGAGCCATCCGATACAAACAAACTTCAGTTCAGAATATGCATGAAAACTAAGCCCAACTGTTTCTTTCCCCTCTTTTGCCACCTATATAGTTGCCAGCCCTCCCATCTTCTTCTTCCTCCTCACTGAGTGTTTCCTCCCCTCACTTCCTATCATAGTAACATGTCATTGTCATCTTCTCATCCCCGTCGCCACCGCCTCCTCTTCGACGTCGAGGACCCCGGCCACCACAAGATCCCCGAGTACATCATCTACGCCATATGCTTCCTCCTGGTGGCCGGGATCGTCATCCGAATACTTCGCTACGTGCGCGGACTCCGACAGCCTGCGTGCCCCGCTGCCGTCCCGGCCCACAACCTGTCCCCGCTGCCTCCGGCCGCCCTGTGCTCCGCCTCCATCGGCCATTGACCTGCATGCGAATTTGTATTGTTCAGAAGCATTAGATTTTTCTTTCGAGACCAAATGTGCCATCAAATTGCTGTTGCAACCGTTCGGTACGCATGCGCTCGTGCATCTTGAGGGTGCCCTAACCCTAGTTTGCAGTATCGGATACGGTCGGTACCGATCATTTGATACTGTCCGATATCCGATACTGTCCGATAACAACGTTGTGGATATCTTTTTACACAGAGTATATTTAAAATTATGCATAAATATATAAAATATATCTTTCAAAAATACTAATAATTATTTGCTCTCTGATACTAAACAAAATTCGATATTCCGATCTGAAAACCGTCGATACTAGTCTCAAAACTTCTGTTTCTCCGTTTGGCCAATTGAATATTACTGGGAAATGTAATTTTTTTTTTTTAATTGATTGTAGATTCAGATTTATGGGACTCTGACCGATCATAATAGATATTTGTGTTTGGGGACATGCGTGTTGTGTGTCGTGGACGTAAGGATAGACACGATCCTGTTCTTAATCCGGACGCATACGTGGACACGAACATAAACCGGGTTAGTTTTGATTCCAGTTACATGCCGTTTGCCCAAACGTAGGAGAAATGAATGAATGGGTGGTACTGTGGTGAGGAGGAAGGAAATGTTAGGAAAGAGAGAAAGGGAGGGAGAAAGATTGGATATGGCAAATAAGTCTTTTTTTTGTTTTTATTAATTCAATTGTAGTTTTAACTTTTGGCTCATAGAAATTAGAGACAGGGTGGGTTATTAATTCACACTTCTTAAGATTTTTATTTTTTTATTTTTTTATTTTTAGATATCTGACTATACGCACGAGACTTTACGCACGCTGCGTTGCATGCCATTTCGACCCACTGCCTCCACACCTTTCCGCGGTTTGATCCCGATACCTTCGTCAAGTCAGGAAGGTTATACCTCTTCTCACTGACCACGAGAGCCAGTTGAGTTCGGTCACATTTCTTAAGATTTGATGGACTTTATTCATATAACATAATTTTTGACTGTTTACATAAGTGCTAGTAAGACGACCACAAAATAATATGAAAAATATAAAAGTAGTAAAAAAAAATATTCTAAATTTTATTTAATATGCTGTTTGGTTCTTTAAAACTAAGTTTAGAAACTTTATACATCCTTAGCAAAAAGTAATAAAATTTGGTCTTTTTTTTTTCCAATAATGAATAAACCATCCCAAAAAAAGCCATCCATATCCGTCTCAGATGACCTGGCCTCCCTTTCCTCCCTATGCTCCCCAGGCAAAGGGTCCATATTGGATCAATTTCTCGCAAAAAATTGATAGTTGAAGGATTTAATCTGGATCGTCAAAAAAGTCAATTCTAACGACTGCTATTTCGAAAAACATAAAAGAATACATAAATACGAAAATCAAGATCCCTCCTTTTATATATATATATATATATATATATATATATATATATATATAAAATTTGTTTTCTTATTGCCATAATTTTCTTATTATAGCTTCTAATAACCATTTCTTAAAAATCTATTTTCTAATCTGCTTTCCATATACTCGAAATAAACCAAGCTTCTAATTTCCAAATAACTTATGATATATGAGGTTAAAAATATATAAATAATATAATCGGTTGCATGGCCAAGTTGTTGTTCATGCTTCCTACTTCTCCAACCACGAGATGAGCGCACGATCCAATTTTGTTCGATTTTTACACTAACCTCGAACCAAATTGTCATCATTTTGGTTATTCAAAATTAAGAAGATTCGATATGTCTGAATCTATAGAACTGCACCAACCCAATCTATCATTCTCATATCCGTTCAATTCTTAAACTCGGTTTTGCATATTAAATAAATAATTAATGCTAAATATCTATCAAAAAAAAAAAAAATTCTCAGTACATATGTTATAAATTTGTTAAAACATGTTTGATGTTGTTTAATTTAATTTTTTTTTAAACAGCCGATCGTAAGTTGATTTTTTTTTAGTTTTTTAATAATAGTCTGAACCAAAAATTAAAAAAAATATTGAGAGAATCATATCGGAGTGAACTGAAAAATAAAATAAAATAAAAATCCATCATAATCCAACGATTGATTTTTCAATTTGACTAGGTTCTTTTTCAATTTTTCACCCCTCTACCATCAAACAAGAGAATTTTCAAACAAAAGGGGACTGCTTGGATGTACGTAGTGGACGGAAGTGGGAAAATGTAAATCAAATTTTGAGTACGCATTTCATATGCATTTCTTGCATACGCATATAATTGTACTTCATTTGTTTGGATACTTTAAGGAAGTGAAGTTATGAAGTGACGTATTTAAATATTTATTGTTTGGATGTTTGTTAAAGCGAATTTGAAAGTGTAACTTTTTGTAGTTCATTTATTTGAATGGTATAATGAAGTGAAAGTGGAGAAGCGATATGATAAACATTTTTAATGGAAATGTTATCTCGCTCACAAACAAAAAAATAGAAAAGTTCACAAAAATATATAAAAATATATAGCTTTAAATAAAATATAAATAGCTTAAAATTTTACTAAGAAATTTTTTTTTTTAACAAAAAATTGAAGGTTTCACACATGAACTTAGTATATAATTGAAATGAAAATAACCCATTTTAAGTTCGCATAGGAAGAATTCTTGCATAATATTTAACGTTTCCAAGATGGCAGTACATCGATGATATACCATTGCTACACACTAAACAATATATTGGATGTACCGCCATGAACGAAAAAGCGAGTGTAAGTGTAATTTTTCAAATCAAATTTGAATTTGTATTCTATTTGAAAGATAACCATAGTATATGAACTAAAATAATCATAAAAGTAACACCCAAAGAGACTAAACATAACTGAAGTAAAGAGTTAAAGCATACATATTTTTAGAGACCAAACATAACATCACGAACAATGGAAACGCAACACCGTGCTAGTTTTAGTGATACATAGTACCATACTAAACACCATATACGAGTCTTTAGAGACCGAACATAACTTAGAAAGTTAATAACTGCGTTGAAACCCTTAAATAGCATCGAAAAAGATCTTATAACCGAGTCACATGCATCGATCCCCCCTATCCATTGGATTATCAGTAGCATCGGGTGGAGGAGCAACAACAGAGGACCCATAACCACGAGAAGCAAAGAGGTTAATGCCATCAGGGTACAGAAAGCAATACGCATCAGTGTCAGCCCAAAGAGGACCAAAAATTAATAGACGACGAAGAGACGTACGTATGCAAGGGAACGATGAGATGAGCCACTGTCACGTCCCAGTCCCAAAATATCGAGGGACTGGACACGTGAGCAATGGCCAGCAGCACGCACCGATGGACAACCCAATTTAATGGATCCACCAGGGCATGCTTAAGCTGTAGTCTAACAGTAAAATGTTACAAGACTCAGGTTATTCTAATCTCATCCACAACAGATAAACACAGATAAAGACAGGGTAATGCAAATAAAATAAGCTGATCTCAATAAATATCTCGGGAAACAATCCGAGAATATGTCTGGTACAACAGATACAATATAGACAGGAAATAAACAACTGGAAATAGAAATAACTGACTACATACGGCCAATGCTCAGGAGAAGTCCTCTGGTGCGAGCTCGTCTTCCGGTCCTGGTACAGCTCCTGGAAGTGCTCCTGTACGGTATATCTCTGGATGGATCTCTTCGGCTATACCTGGGGACATAATCCGGATCCAGGTCCTCAGGGGACAGCAAGGTACAGAAAATACAAGCCAAAAATAGATGCAGTGCAGCAGATAATAAGCAATAGGGTAAACTAGATAACCAGCTAAGTGATATGCAACATGAGAGCAGTACAAGAACTCAGGCTGAAACTACTACAAGCTCTGTGTCGGGGAGCCGGTAGCAGTGATATCATGTAGTTGTCTAGCTCGTAGTGAGACTTAAGACGCCGGCATAATATAACATCAACCTGTAGCCTGTGTGTCTCTCCCCACCCAATGTAATCACGCATATCATGACCATAACGTCTCATGTCCATGTCAGCGGGATTATAGCTAATGCAGCAAGTCATAATGTCTATAAAATATCTCTGTCAAGTCCTGTATCCTATACAGAATCACCATGAATGTCTCAGGAAGACTCTGTCTCATGAATAGTGTCAAGTGTCCTGGGTTCTGGAGTACTTGATAAGACAAGTACGAGAATTATCGGGTCTCGATATCCATCTCTATGTGACGTTACACAACTCCGCGTACGGAGTTGGCACCCGACTAGTAATCGGACGCTAAGTACGCCACTCGGTCCTGGGTTTTAACAGTTAAACAGGTTTATATGCATTTAAATTCAGGCAAGTTCTATAACAAGGATTACTGAAATTTGGCAAGCTTTACTTGCCCACTGATGTATAAACAAGTCAAGGAAAATAGTAGCAAGCTGCGGAGTTTGGCAAGGTACACTTGCCTGTGGTTCCGGCTCTGATTGCAGTTCTGACTTCGGCAGGAATTGCAGGCGGTACTCCGGTTACTGAAACAAACATCACCATCAGATCCAGAAAATATCAATCAGCTAAAAACGTCTGTCCTTGGGTCCAAATTGGAGACAAGGACAGAAACGACAGTTTCGGGTCAAAACGGGGTCCACATATGGGCCCGCTTTGCACCGAAAAACGTGTCAGGGTCAATGGTCTCCAAATTCACCAAACTTAGTGTCAACAGGTCAGGAACGATGATACGAACCCAACGGAACTTCTAGAATTGGATTCCGATGAGCCGATCATAAAATTGTCCGTCGAGCGGGGCCTGTGGGGCCCACGACACGCGATTTCGTCAACGTTCTCAGAATCGAACCAAACTTGACCCACAGGACCAGCGTATTGCTACGAGTCCGATTGCGCAAGTTTCGTCTCGATCCGACGTGTGTACACAAAGTTAAGATAAATTGCAGAAAAGTCAGATACGGAGCGATGTCCGCGGATACGCGTTGATTCCGGTGTGCACGCACACCCGAATCAACTTCTGCGAAATCCCACACGTTCGTATCGACGATGCGCACGTATCTGTAAAGACCGCGCGCGACCAAGTCGTCCCGTTTGGCGGGGCGTACCCAGTTCCGGGGTGAAATAGGGTCTAGTTTTTTCTGTTTTTGGATCGCGGTGTGCGATCACCACAGGACGCGATGCCCCGAGCGGTTTGTCCGGGCACCGAGAGGGTCATACAGGCTTCGTAACGCAATTTGCAAAAACAAAAACGGAGCTACGAGGAAGAAGATACGCGTACCTGAACCGGGCTGAAAAATCGGGAATTCGTCGTATCCGACTCGACACGGACACTGTGTCCCGTGTCCGTGTCCGACACAGAATAGAAATTAGGGTTAGGGTTAGGGATTGGGTCTGGCCGGGGCTGCGGCGGCGGAGGGGCGGTGCTGGCGGGGAGGGGCCGGCCGGGGGCAGCTCTGCGGCGGGGGAAGGAGGCCGGCCGGCTAGGGTAGCTCCGGCGGAGCGCTGCGGCGGAGGCTCTGCGGTTTGCTGCTGCTGCCTCTGGCCTCGCCGGAGAAGAAGAGGAGGAGGGAGGAGAAGGGGAGGAGCCGAGGGCCGGAGGCGCTGCGGTAAGGTGGCCAAGGGCGCCGGCGGAGCGGCTGAGGCCGGTGGCGAGGTGGCTGGGGGGTCGTGGCGGTGGCTGGGACGGCACGGTGGTGGGGGTTTAAATAGGCTGCCGGGGGGGGTCGTGGCCGAAGGGGTTGGCCGGGTCGTGGAGGAGCGGGCCGAGGCGGGCGGAGCGCCGGGCGGAGCGGGCGGCGAGAAACGCGGGCTCAGGGAGAGGGTCGTGCGGGTCTGGACGCCGGGTCGGGTCGGGTTCGGGTGGGTGGATCCGACCCGACCCGCTAAGGCGGGGTCTGGGCCGGGGATGGGCTGGGCCCGGTTTGGGCCCAGTGGGCCGGGCCGGGCTCGGTTAATAAAAATAAATAATAATAACAGTAATATTTAAAACAGTAATTAATTAATTAAATAAATAGATTTTTGGTGTTTTAAAAATAGGTCCGGGGTCCGATAAATTCCAGAATAATTGCCCTAAGTCCAGTTTTTCATTTTACACCCAAAAATATTATTTCCATAATATTTTAATATTATTTATTATCAATTAAAAATTATTTAATAATTAAAATCCTGTTTTTAAATTACAGAAAAATCCCAGAAAATTCCAGAAAATTGTGAAAAATCCAGTTTTGAAAATTTTGAAAAATTAGGGGGTTTACAATCTACCCCCCTTAAGAGGATTGCGTCCTCGCAATCAAAGAATAACCGGTCAACAGAGATGACGCGGTCGCAAGCATCGTTTTGAAAACACATCACAAGATACTCAGGGAAATACCGTTTCCCTAACAATGAAAGTTATGCACTTCCAGAGAAATCTAGTTAAAGCAAGAAAATTATAACTTTTTATGAAAACCAGGTTATTATTAACAAGTTTGCAAATTACTAGGTTGGGGCTGAGGTCACGAACCAACGGGCACGGACTACAACAAGACTAGAAACGGATAACTATGAATCACTTACGTGCATCAGCTACTCCACGAGTCTGCGCGTTCTCCACTGTCATCGTCAGGGCTTGCTCGCGTCCTTGCAGTCGATTCTTTTGCTGTTGAGCCTGCTGGAAGAGTAGTTCCTGGGGTATCAAGGGTGGCCTCGGCTGATACCCTGCTGAAGCTGGTGGTAGGACTCCTTGAACTTTCGTTTGCGGTACTTCCAATGCTGGAGAGGCTGACCTCGGTACTGGTAACGCTTGCTGGTTACCCTTTGGTGCTCTGTCTCGACGCTCAGGGCATTCCTTTAATAAATGCTGACTGGATCCGCAAACTATGCATAATCTCTTCTTTCGTCTGCACTCGTCTTCAGTATGGCCTCGCTTGCGACAATATGGACAAACAGGTATTGTCTGTGGAGATGCTTCTGGTGGCTGGTGTACGTGAGGTCTTTTTGCAACTTCTTCTTGTAGTGCTGAAGTGGAAGTCCGTTTCAGACTAGTCTCTCTCCTGATGACGCGCTCAATGCGTCGCGCTGCAGCAAGAACGTCCGAGTATGAAGTAGGTGCAACGGATCCAATTAGTTTCTGTAGCTCAATGTTTAGTCCGTCGAAGAATTTCTCAGCCTTCTCTTCTTCTGTCGGGATCAATGTTGGAGCGAAGCGACTTAGACGAATGAACTCAGCGTTGTACTCTTCCACCGTCTTAGTATCCTGAGTAAGGTGATTGAACTTGTCCCGAAGTTCTGATCGAGCAAGAGCTGGAATGTACATCTCCTGAAAGAGTCTAGAGAACTCTTCCCAAGTGACTCGGTCTGGTCCGAGCCGTGCTTCCTCAGATAGCCACCAGTGATATGCATTGTCCGTCAACTGCATTCTGACGGCAGTCATCCATTGTTCCTTTGGAAGCTCAGCTGCTTCTAGTTGATGTTGAGTGTTGGTGAGCCACTCATGAACTTCAGTGGGCTCTTCTTTGCCTGAGAATGTACGGGGCTTCAGCTGTCGAAAGTCAGTGATAGAGCCTGTTATTGGCCGTCGAGCTGGTAGGTTGGCCTGCTCCAGTGCAGTTATTAGGCTGCGACTCAACGCCTCTTGTTGAGCTTGCATTATTGCATAGACCATTGAAAACATCTGCTGTCCGTCCATGGCCTGCCCTGGGGGGATTATGGGCATTGATGGAGTAACTGGCGCCGTTGGTGGAATGTTATCTTGCTGGATTCTCGAGGCATGTTGTTGAGCTGACTGTCCTTTATCCACTGGTGTTACTTCATCTTCGTTGGTTACCTCAGCAACTCGTGGTGACGTTATGGGAGTCTCGTCGTTTGCTCGTGAATCCATAACCCTGCAACCAAAATAAATAATAAGAGGCGCACAGGAATCAAGGCAGGATGCAAGTCGAGAAATTAATTCGAAGCCGATATGGATATCAAGAATGTTTCAAGTAAGTAGATGAGATCCTAAAAAACTTATCCTATCTTATTTGCAGGCCTGTTCGGTCCCTGAGTTGAAACCGAACAAATTAGTCGTAGACCTGCATGGGCCACCACAAAAACGATGTCACGCCCCAGTCCCAAAATATCGAGGGACTGGACACGTGAGCAATGGCCAGCAGCACGCACCGATGGACAACCCAATTTAATGGATCCATCAGGGCATGCTTAAGCTGTAGTCTAACAGTAAAATGTTACAAGACTCAGGTTATTCTAATCTCATCCACAACAGATAAACACAGATAAAGATAGGGTAATGTAAATAAAATAAGCTGATCTCAATAAATATCTCGGGAAACAATCCGAGAATATGTCTGGTACAACAGATACAAATAGACAGGAAATAAACAACTGGAAATAGAAATAACTGACTACATACGGCCAATGCTCAGGAGAAGTCCTCTGGTGCGAGCTCGTCTTCCGGTCCTGGTACAGCTCCTGGAAGTGCTCCTGTACGGTATATCTCTGGATGGATCTCTTCGGCTATACATGGGGACATAATCCGGATCCAGGTCCTCAGGGGACAGCAAGGTACAGAAAATACAAGCCAAAAATAGATGCAGTGCAGCAGATAATAAGCAATAGGGTAAACTAGATAACCAGCTAAGTGATATGCAACATGAGAGCAGTACAAGAACTCAGGCTGAAACTACTACAAGCTCTGTGTCGGGGAGCCGGTAGCAGTGATATCATGTAGTTGTCTAGCTCGTAGTGAGACTTAAGACGCCGGCATAATATAACATCAACCTGTAGCCTGTGTGTCTCTCCCCACCCAATGTAATCACGCATATCATGACCATAACGTCTTATGTCCATGTCAGCGGGATTATAGCTAATGCAGCAAGTCATAATGTCTATAAAATATCTCTGTCAAGTCCTGTATCCTATACAGAATCACCATGAATGTCTCAGGAAGACTCTGTCTCATGAATAGTGTCAAGTGTCCTGGGTTCTGGAGTACTTGATAAGACAAGTACGAGAATTATCGGGTCTTGACACCCATCTCTATGTGACGTTACACAACTCCGCGTACGGAGTTGGCACCCGACTGGTAATCGGACGCTAAGTACGCCACTCGGTCCTGGGTTTTAACAGTTAAACAGGTTTATATGCATTTAAATTCAGGCAAGTTCTATAACAAGGATTACTGAAATTTGGCAAGCTTTACTTGCCCACTGATGTATAAACAAGTCAAGGAAAATAGTAGCAATCTGCAGAGTTTGGCAAGGTACACTTGCCTGTGGTTCCGGCTCTGATTGCAGTTCTGACTTCGGCGGGAATTGCAGACGGTACTCCGGTTGCTGAAACAAACATCACCATCAGATTCAGAAAATATCAATCAGCTAGAAACGCCTGTCCTTGGGTCCAAATTGGAGACAAGGACAGAAACGACAGTTTCGGGTCAAAATGGGGTCCACATGTGGGCCCACTTTGCACCGAAAAACGTGTCAGGGTCAATGGTCTCCAAATTCACCAAACTTAGTGTCAACAGGTCAGGAACGATGATACGAACCCAACGGAACTTCCAGAATTGGATTCCGATGAGCCGATCACAAAATCGCCCGTCGAGCGGGGCTTGTGGGACCCACGACACGCGATTTCGTCAACGTTCTCAGAATCGAACCAAACTTGACCCACAGGACCAGCGTATTGCTACGAGTCCGATGGCGCAAGTTTCGTCTCGATCCGACGTGTGTACACAAAGTTAGGGTAAATTGTAGAAAAGTCGGATACGGGGCGATGTCCGCGGATACGCGTTGATTCCGGTGTGCACGCACACCCGAATCGACTTCTGCGAAATCCCACACGTCCGTATCGACGATGCGCACGTATCTGTAAAGACCGCGCACGACCAAGTCGTCCCGTTTGGCGGGGCGTACCCAGTTCCGGGGTGAAACAGGGTCTGGTTTTTCCTGTTTTTGGATCGCGGTGTGCGATCACCACAGGACGCGATGTCCCGAGCGGTTTGTCCGGGCACCGAGAGGGTCATACAGGCTTCGCAACGCAATTTGCGAAAACGAAAACGGAGCTACGAGGAAGAAGATACGCGTACCTGAACCGGGCTGAAAAATCGAAAATTCGTCGTGTCCGACTCGACACGGACACTGTGTCCCGTGTCCGTGTCCGACACAGAATAGAAATTAGGGTTAGGGTTAGGGATTGGGTCTGGCCGGGGCTGCGGCGGCGGAGGGGCGGTGCTGGCGGGGAGGGGCCGGCCGGGGGCAGCTCTGCGGCGGGGGAAGGAGGCCGGCCGACTAGGGTGGCTCCGGCGGAGCGCTGCGGCGGAGGCTCTGCGGCTTGCTGCTGCTGCCTCTGGCCTCGCCGGAGAAGAAGAGGAGGAGGGAGGAGAAGGGGAGGAGCCGGGGGCCGGAGGCGCTGCGGTGAGGTGGCCAAGGGCGCCGGCGGAGCGGCGAGGCCGGTGGCGAGGTGGCTGGGGGGTCGTGGCGGTGGCTGGGACGGCACGGTGGTGGGGGTTTAAATAGGCTGCCGGGGGGGTCGTGGCCGAAGGGGTTGGCCGGGTCGTGGAGGAGCGGGCCGAGGCGGGCGGAGCGCCGGGCGGAGCGGGCGGCGCAGGCGGCGGAGGCGGCGAGAAACGCGGGCTCAGGGAGAGGGTCGTGCGGGTCTGGGCGCCGGGTCGGGTCGGGTTCGGGTGGGTGGATCCGACCCGACCCGCTAAGGCGGGGTCTGGGCCGGGGATGGGCTGGGCCCGGTTTGGGCCCAGTGGGCCGGGCCGGGCTCGGTTAATAAAAATAAATAATAATAACAGTAATATTTAAAACAGTAATTAATTAATTAATTAATTAGATTTTTGGTGTTTTAAAAATAGGTCCGGGGTCTGATAAATTCCAGAAAAATTGTCCTAAGTCCAATTTTTTATTTTACACCCAAAAATATTATTTCTATAATATTTTAATATCATTATTATTAATTAAAAATCATTTAATAATTAAAATCCTATTTTTAAATTACAGAAAATTCCCAGAAAATTCCAGAAAATTGTAAAAAATCCAGTTTTAAAAATTTTGAAAAATTAGGGGGTTTACAGCCACAAACTGAGTAGTATAGTAGAATTAGTCAGCCAAGCTATATCACGTTCCGATTTTGCAGAATCAAAAGTCGTCACTGGACGTGATATCGTACAAGTCTAAATTGTACTTGTACATGGCAACACCATTCATGGTCGATAAGAATATCTCAGAAACAAAGTTATTACAGCAAAAATAAACTGAAAAGTTAATATAGACAATATATATAAAATGATTCTCTTTATTGATAATATTGCAGCATAATTACTACGGCTCGAGGCCAAAGAACAACTCGATTACAACCAATCGCTCTCAATTCAATAAAATATGTCACAAGGCTTACAACTCAAAAATTATACAAATAATAATATTCCATACATTATGTCTTTTAATAACTATTTTCAGCCCAAACATATTTTCCAACCTAAAGTTTTATTTTTTGGTCAGCTGAACATAACATATACATTTATGAGAGATTTGCCAGCATAATTAAACCAAACCAACAATATATGAAACAATGTTGGAACCCAACAAGGGATGAAGCAAAAAAAAAACAATAAATTCGAAGGCAACCTTACATCCCCTAAAAATCAACAATAAAGCCTTATGGCTCCCAGGGGCCAATGGTCCCCGCTGACCTGGCAAGCTCCTGTAATGTTCCGCCTCCAGTGGTTCACTAAAGGAACACTTACTACTTTGACTTGGTTGAGAATCGAGTCGCAGAAAAATCTTACCACCCAATCGATTACGGATGAAATACAATGAACCCTTCCAACCGATGGGACGACTTCTATTGAAATGAGTCCAATAATTTTCGTTAGATGTTTTACTACTTGGTTTTGTGTTACTTTGTGTTTTGTGTTGCTTTCGATGACTTGGTTTTCATAGTTCATTTTTTCCGCTTGCGCGTTCTTTTCGAATCGTAAGAGAAAGAGATCGAATGATGCTAACCAAATATTGTTGCAAATTTTAGGACGCATAATCAATGAGTGATCGTTGCAAGAGGCTTCCCCATTCTCTCACGTTGATTCAATCGGTGAGTGGCTTAGGCCCTTCGATAAATCCTTCAGTCTATACGTCTTAATAAAATAATCTCTAGTCTGCACGCGTTGCATGTTCCTATGTTAAATGATGCCTCACTAAACAAGATAAGCTAAAAGAAATGAATTGCATGCTTGATATATATATAAGATTGTGCAAATGCTTGTTCCAATAGATGTGTATCTGATCCTTACTCATATGCTGCACAAGAGATGTTTAGAGAAACCTCGCATGGTTTACCAGAGAAAAGAGTAAAGCGATAGAGATGTTCTTTTATAGTCTAACTGCTGCATAGTAAGAGTTTATATGATAGAGCTGCATACCATGCATCGATCTGTAGACAACTTGTGCACAAGGGTAATCTCACGAATGGTTCCTGGGGCACTGAAAATTGTTCGCCCTAGGGGGGTCAGAGGAACACCCTGAGGCAATGAAGTCCTCGCGATCAGGGGGTGTTCATGTCTATGTAGTATGGGTTTTTCATGGACCATCATGTAGTTAGGTCGCATTATAAGTTTACCTTCTATTCACACTTGACACTTGATGCCAACACAGATGCATGAGTTATATACATATATGCAAATTGTTGCTAACTTGTGTGTCTGCTGCAGGGATAATCGTTCGGCCGAAGGTAAGATTTATCACATGCGAGCGTAGTTCAATCTATTGTTTATATTTCTTTGCATATTGTTAAAAAGAACCTAGAAAACTAGAAAGATCACATAATAATCATGCTAACTTTATATGTTTACTTAGTGTGAATTTCTAAGTGAGTTTGGCCACGGTCGCTCACCAGTACATGTTGTAATACTGACTCACCTTTGTGGACAAATCTTCAGGTTCTGGTAGCGAGAGTTTGACAAGCATTTTGAAGCTTTAGGAGAGCATCCCTTCAAGCGGAACCGTGCTCGTACTGGTTCCCAAGGCTTTCCTCTCCAGTGTGCAAGCTCTTCTTCTGCTAGGTGTTTTAATTTTTTGGTCCTACTAAAATGATATGATGTATGGACGTTGTGGTTAGTTTTGGGTTTTTAAAAAGAGTTGTAAGTCATCTATGTCATATTTTGTAGTCAACAAATGTCACTACCCGATTCTAGAAAATAGGGTATTTTTTATTTTTATTTGATAAATAGTGGATTGTATTTAATTGATTATATTTATATTTATTTAGTGCTTATTTTATTTTATTTTAATGATTGTTTTAGGGTTTTGGCTAGCCTGGACCCATGTCAGACCCTAGTGGACCCATGTCCGACCCAGCCCACACCCTTGTGAGAATTATTTTGGGGCTTAGAAATATTTATTTTATTTTTAGGAGGTTAGTTGGGGAGATTTGGAGCTAGTTTGAGTATTTTTGGACCCCGAAACCCAAAACCGAGTTACGGGAGGGCATTTTGGACCTTTGTACATGTAAACCCCCATTTTTATGTGTGGCCGGACCCCCCTACCTACCCATTCCCGTGGAATTCCAGCAGCAGCCCCCTCTCTCTTCATTCTACTTCTTCTTCTTCATTTCTTCTTCTCCACTTCTTCTTCCTTCTTCCTTCTTCTCCAAGGTGAGTTCCCTCTTCACTTTTCTTCTTTCTTCTTTCATTTCTTCTTCCTTAAGGTAACCCTAACCTTACATTTTCTCTAACCTAGGTGTGAGGAGCTTAGATCTAGTGTGGGAGCTAGAGTTGGTGGCTTGGAGCTTGAGGGAGGTGATTTCTAGGGGTTGTGAGACTTTGGCCTTGGAATTCCAACTCCCAAGAGGTAAAACCTAACTTTTCCCTTGCTAATTATTTTTGTGTAGTATAATTAGTGTTGTAGAACCTTCCTAGACCCTAATCCTATCCGTAGGAGGAAGTTGGAACTAGTTTGGTTGAGTTTAGAGACTTTGACACTAGGTTTTGTGTCAAATTTGGGTGGAATCCAAATTTGGCCCAATTTTGGGTGATGCCCTAGGTTAGACGGACCTAGGTAGACGTTGTCGGGTGTCTAAAGAGTGAGTGCGTGTCTCCGTTCGGACACGGGAAGCCACGTCACGGAGAAACGGGCATTTCGGGCGAAATTGGGGCTTTTCGTCGTCGCCGATTCTAAGTGCGTGTGCGTTTCCACCACGGACCTAGAATCGACGTGGGAGCATATTTTCTAGGATCTAGACATCGTGTAGAGCGTGTGGGTAAATTTTGGGCCGATTCTGAGTTCGTTTGGTGTGCGTTTTAGGAGGTTTTCTGAGCCGCGCACCACGTATTCGTCGAAATAACCGAACGGTCATTTCGACTTGGTTTCCTCGTTTCGGGCTTGTGCGCACATTGGGTTAGTATCGGGGAGTGTGTGCTAGAGTTTTCGAGTTATATTTTATATATTTTAGGGTATTGATGAGTGTCGGGGTCGTTGGGCGTGAGTGGGGCGTGTGGTTTGTGTGTCGTTGTGTGTTGTGTTGTGTTGTGTTAGTGTATATGTGTCTATATATATATATATATTTATATATATATGTATGTGTGTTTATGTATATATATTTATATATATATGAGTGTATTTATATCTATGTGCTTGTGTGTGTATATGTCTATGTATATATATATATATATATATG
Source organism: Iris macrosiphon (assembly GCA_036927795.1). Lineage (NCBI taxonomy): Eukaryota > Viridiplantae > Streptophyta > Magnoliopsida > Asparagales > Iridaceae > Iris > Iris macrosiphon. Next base: position 179,919,368 of record JAYESA010000011.1, on the reverse strand, counting down.
TATATGTGTAAGTGTGCTTGTGTGTATATGTATATATATTTGAATGTGTGTGTGTATATATATATATATATATATATATATATATATATATATATATATATATATATATATATATATATATATATATATATATATATATATATATCTTAGAGAGTGTGTGTGTATATATATATATATATATATATATATATATATATATATATATATATATATATATATATATATATATATATATATATTTGTATGTGTGTATATATATATTAATATAGGTGTTTATATATATGTAGCTAGATATATATATTCATGTGTGTGTGTGTTGTTCTGTGTTTTAGTGTGTGTGTGAGTGTGTTAGTGTGTGTTAGAATATAGAGTTGTAGGTGTGTATATATATGTATCTAGTTATATATGTATAGATATATATGTATGTATATATATATATATATATATATATATATATAGGATGATATATATATGTATATATATGGGAGTGTGTGTGTGTGTATGTGAGAGGAAGGGGGGGCAGCCAACTGCACAGCAGCAGCCAGCTGCTGCTGCCTGCACAGCAGCAGCAAGGCTGCAGTAGCAGCAGCATCATCAGCAAGAGCAGCAGCATCAGCAGTAGCTAGGAGCAGCAGCAGCAGGAATAAGAAGCCCCAGCAGCAGCTAGAATAGCAGGGAGCAGTAGGATTAGTGAGGGAGGTTGAAATATATCAATAGATAGATAGATAATAGTTAGAGTATTAGTTAGATAGATATATAGATAAGTAGATAACTATATAGATATTAGTATTATAGATAGATAAGATATTAGATACATAGATAGATGGCTAGATTAATAGATTGATAGCTAGGTATTTAGATAGATAGATACTAGATAGGTAGATAACTAGATACTTAGATATACCTATCCAAGATATAGATATCTATATACCTATAAGTTATATATGTATATATGTGTATAGGTAAGGTAAAGGGTATATATGCATATGTGTGTTGATAGCTATATACATAGGTATAACCTACTTAGATATATATAAATATAGTAGATATCTATATTACCTAGCCTAGATTAATAACTAGGTGCATAATTAGTAGCTAGATAGCTAGTTAGAGGGTTTTAGAGCGAAACCTCAATACCTTGAGATACCGAGGTATCTCGATACCTTGAGATATTCAAGGTATTGAGTTTCGAACGGGGTATTTGAGCATTAGCCTAGGAAATATCTTGGAATGATTTTTGTATGTTTATATATATATAATTACGCGTGCTAGCCTAGGTTTTAGCGGGTTTAGGCGGGGTACGTGGCCTAGGGCGAGGTATCGGATACCGAGGGTATCCCGGTATCTCGATTAGGCGAGTTTGTGAGTTTAGTAGCTTAATGAGCTCGGTTTGACCTAGAATTTCAGGGGCACCCTAGTTGACCTAGCTTTGACCATAATTGTCCTCGTTGACCGTAAAAGTCAACGTTTGACCTAGTTTTGACCTAAAGTTGACTTTTTGGACCCCGGGTTGACTTTTTGATCCGAATTTCACCGGTTTGACCCGTTCGACCTAGAATAGCCCTAGAAGCCTGTTTTTAATTATTTTATATCAGTTTAAATGCTTAGAACCCTGTTTAATCCTTGCTTTTCGCATTAGGTCCCTGCGACACCGGTCCGGATCTCGATCCTCATCAGTTGCTCAGGACATCAGGCGAGTACCTACCTCTGATAGTTTCCATTTCATGATAGCGTTTATATCACTTGTTCTAGAACTGTAATACTTGATTCTGACACATTGTTACACGAGCTGGTACTAGTGGATCCCGTCATGAGATGCTATCCCCCTTACCGTGTTCAGCGGGTACTCTATCACGTGTATTTTATCATGTGCTTCGGGTATTGATTCTCATGTGCTATCATGTGCTTATTGTGCTCTCGCCTTCGTGTGCGCGAGCTATTATCATGTACGTAGCGTGTTGTGGTTGGATCCAATGGTATTAGTGGGGGAGGGGAGTAGGAGTTGGTTATGTAATCAAAGCCAAACAGTATTCATGTGTATGTCGGTTATGCAACTCACGCATAACGGAGTTATCGTAGTATTTTTCATGTGCAACCTAAGCCGATCACATAACGAACTTGTGCTCAAGGCACTTAGCTAGTATTCATGTTTCTCACCTGCAGTTACTTTTCCACTACTTGTATTATTCTCCAGTTTATATTGCAGCTACTTATTGTGCTCCAGCATATATTTATTTCCTGTGCATCTTGATTACTTTTCTATTGCTCGTCATATACACTTTACCATGTATTTGGAGTTGCTTTCAGAGTTATGTACTTCGCTCCAGTCCTGACTGGGCATATTTTTTCCAGAGGATCCTGAGGACTATTGCCCTACGTTCTACGGGCCGGGTGTTGACGACTGTTGTGACCCCGTGATCGAGGAGGAGTGCGCCGAGGAGACGCCGATAGCACCCTAGTTAGCTAGGTGGGTTTCCTGGATTATTTCCAGTGGTTTGTATTTTGGATGACTGTAGTTATTCTTTTGTTGCTTGAGATGTTGTAGCTATTTGTAGACTTGGACTGTATTATTTTGGATTGTCTTGCTTTTGGTTCTGTTTCTTTGTTTATATCATATCGTGCTCATATTCTTCCTCTAGTTTTTGTGATTGAGATTATTGATATATATATATTGCGTGGTTGCCTCCTTTGGGAGAGGATTTTATATATATATTGCGTGGTTGCCCTCCTTTCGGAGAGGTCATGCCGGATTTTTCTGTGAGTTATAGATAGATATGGTTGACCTAGAACGGACCTTTACAGCGTTCTACCGCCGATTCTGCGGCGTAGGCTGGACGTACCCACGACTCATGCCCGATTTTCGGGTGCGGGTCGTGACACGTTTTTGGTGGTGGCCCATGCAGGTCGAGTTTTTAGGTTACCTGCAATAGGATATAGGAGATAGGCTGAGAGAGTGTGTGCTCAATCACAACTAGGACCCCTCCTGATTTTTTTTTTGTTATCTTAATTTTTCCGAAATTGTTTTCTTTTGCAATATTACTGTCCTTCTTTGATGTTATCGTTTCATGCACTATATTAACTTCTTTTAATCTGTGTTCAGGATGCCTCCGAAGACCATATCTCAGCGCACCGCCCCAGCCGCTGCCACCGAGAGGTCTGCCACCTCTCGACCTGCTCGACTTCCGGCAGCCGCTACCGCTCCACTCGCCACTCCTGCGGTTGAGGGAGCGTCAGTTTCTCTCGGAGATCCCCTTACTCCCATTGATCCGAGAGCCACCCCAGTTGTCCCGGTGGTACCTCCTCCACCACCGCCTGCGCCAGTGGATGCTACGCAGTTGTTCGCATTCTTCCGAGAGATGATGGATGCGCAGCACCGCCAGGCAGATGTTATGAGGATGGGCATTGAGAATGCTCATCAGGTGGCTTTGACAGCGGTCGACAGAGTGGCTCAGATCCAGCCACAGTCAGAGCAAGCTCAGTATCCTAGGCCGGGTACTATTATCGATTTTCAGAGGATGCGGCCTAAGGAGTTCCGCGGCACAGAGGGGATCCTGTACGCCGATGACTGGATCGAGCATATAGAGGGCATTTTCAGGCTGGCGATGATCCCAGCTAGCATGCAGATAGAGGCATCGGGCAGCCAGATGTTCGACCTTGCCCTCACTTGGTTCCGCACGGATACGCGGATAGCAGCTCCGGGATTGACTTGGGAGGCTTTCAAGAAGCTTTTCAAGGAGAAGTTCTTCCCGGACGTGGCTCTCAGTGCCTTAGAGAGTCAGTTCGAGGCGCTCGTCCAGGGGAGTATGTCAGTGGACGAGTATGCAGCGGAGTTCTGCCGTCTGGGCAGATTTGTTGAGGGGTTGTCTGAGGCAGCGAAGGCGCAAAAGTTCTGCAAGGGCTTGGTCATGGCGGTCAAGTCCTTGACCAGGAGCGACCGCGAGGCAACCTTCGAGCAGATTGTCAGCGACGCTCAGAGAGCTGAGGATGACCTAGAGCTGAAGACGAAGAGGAGCAGAGATGCTTCAGGAGCAGGTAGCAGTGCAGGCCCAGCCAAGAGGCCATTCCAGCAGACCCAGCAGCACCAGGGTCAGGGTCGTGCGCCCTTCCGGTAGGCGCCCCAGCAGCAGAGGCAGGGTCAGCAGCAGGGCCAGAGGCAGCCCATCGTTTGCCCTTTCTGTAGGAAGCCAGGGCACGGATGGGACATATGCAGAAAGAGGCTGGACAGATGTTTATTGTATGGCGCAGCAGATGTAACGTCCGCAACCGCACGGTGCGTTACGCTGAGTCGAATTGAATGAAACAAATGCTGGTTATATTTGATTTGTTGGATTTTGGGAATAAGTATTGATTGAGTTGTTTCATGTGCAGATGGCTAGCGGGTTCGATGGAAATCAGGTGTTCGTTCAGAGCAGTACTGAGATAGCTGAGTTGGAATGATAATGCCATCTTCCTTAGTCAGATCGGTCGGATAATTTGTAGAGCACGGCCTGCTCGCACGGTCATACCAGTTGAGTAGATCGCGCTTGCATCAGACCACGGGTTCAAGGGATTGGCCGTATCGGCAGGACATGATGCCTAATGGGATCAAACATTGTGAGTGGGCTCTTTCCCTTCTCCTCTACTCCTTCATGCCTAATAATATGGAAACACGTAAAAGGCTTAAAACACTTGGGCTGAAATATTAGAAATCACTACACTGAGGCGTGCATAGAGTGTACGCCATTGGCTTGGTAGGATTGTGGCTTGATATGGTTTACGCGTTGGATAGTTGGAGCTAGAGTTGGAATATTACATTTGAGGCAGTTGGTTGAATACTTGGGATTATGCTTGGACAGCTGGAATGATGCATTGAGTCATTGGGAACATTAGGATTTGGGCGAGCGAGCGTGCATCCGTGCACGGGTATCACTTGGTCGCTTTGTCTTACAAAGTGAGCAGTTGTGGTTCGAAACCGAACAACTGCATCAGCGAGGGTGTTGTGCCGCTTGATGGGGCATCGTGCCACGAATGGGGCATTGTGCCACTGAAACGGCATTGTGCCATGGGTTAGCTTTGAGCATGGGTGTTGCACCATTGGAAACACTGTGTTGAGAAGAGGCATTGTGCCTATGGGAATAACTTGTGAATGGTGCCTTGGGCTATATATTGGAAGAATGGTTATGGATGTTTTGGTTGGATTATTGGTGGAACGAGTCTAGGATCGCTTGGTGGAGCAAGAATGTTCGATCCTCTCGTCATACCTACTTGGTGTCTGCATGTCACGGACAACCTGTATTGCACAGGGTTTGGTCTCCTCGAACGGGAAGGCTCCGGGGCACCGGGACCGTTCGGCCATGGAGGAGACAATTGGGTAATGCGTCTTGGGCGCGGTGCCAGCGGTTGGAATCGATCCAGGTGGGTTAGCTACTTAGCGCTGTTTCGAGGAGAACCGCATTTGATCAGTCCGATCAAAGTCCTTTATGGCTTGGCCAGTGACTTCATATAGTATAGTGTTGGCTTGCTTTTCTTTTGTTGGTTTGGCTTTCGTGTAGGCGCGGCCACCTTGCCTCGGCAAGAGTGTGCACTGTGAGATTTGGATTGTAAGTGTTGGTTGAGGATGGATATTGAGGCTTGGTTGATGGTTCGACATGTTATCGTGTTGCTTGGACTTGAGCAGGACGGTTTGCATGCTAGTTTCCCTCGAGTTGCTTATATATTTGCTTGTCGTTTGGTTTGAGTTGAGTGCTTGCATGCTTAAACTGCTTTACAGCTTTCCTTAACATGTCATCCCTATGCCATGAAATGAATATAGGATTCAACTAGAAAGATCACCATATAACTGTTTGCATTCACTATTTTACTTAGTGTCGGCTTAGGCGAGTGGGTTACCCCGCTCACCAGTACGGTTGTGTACTGACCCACGTTTGTGGGCAATATTTCAGGTACGCAGGCGTAGTGGCGCTGCTTGGATGTACGGGACATGATGTATGAACTGTAAGTACCTTTGTGGGCTAGAGAAAAGAGCAAGAGTATTTCATCGCCTTCGTGGCCTTGTCTTCGATGAGGCATTTCATTTGACCCTATCGTGAGCTTCGCTGCATATTACTCTGATTGTGTGCTTGGTACACAATACTTGACTTCCGCTGCAACTTGGTTGTTTCAATGATAACATTTGGTGTTTGACAACATTGCCTTGTACGAGCGCAACTCCAGGCTCGTACGGCATCACGTCCCGATGAGAACGATGGTCCTGCGGGAGAGCTGTAAATGTGGTGATTCACGTTCAGCGGGGACTATCGAGCTTGCGGGAGATTGGGGCGTGTCAGATTGGTATCAGAGCGCCTGGTTCATTTTCTCGGACTTGGTCCTTCGTTTCATCACAAACTCTAAATAGCTTCCGCGTGTCGTCTAGCTCTTGACTCTACTCGGTGCCGCATCAGATATTTTATGCAATAAGTCTATTTATTGCTAGTTGTGGCTGCATATTATTCTTTGTTGGGTTGCCTTGGTTGGTTTTCGTAGGATCGCTTAGTCTCGTTAGGCGTTGTTGCATTTGTGCAACAAGTGTGGGCTTTCGTTGGGTTGGCTTGGCTTATCATTCTGGGAGTTTCTGATTGCCTCAGTGGATCAGTTGGTTGGCATACGAGATTTGGTTATGCGGCATGTTGTGAGTAGAAGCATTTGATGAGAATGGATCGTTGCACGAGTTGCTCGTGTAGCGACTGTGTTGGATAGAAGTTAGAATTTTGGCTGTGGCGCATCGGTTGAGCATGTTTGAGTTTGGCTCGGGAATATCAGAATAGTTGGCACGAGTTGCTCGTATAACAAATGTGTGGAACCATTGAGTATTGGGTTAGATTACTTGGAAGAGAGATCGTTGCACGGGTTGCTCGTGTTGCGAAAGTATCAGACGGCTTTGAGAATAGCTGGAAGTATTGTGAATGGGATATGGCACGAGTTGCATAGTGAGATTTATGGAAACAGTTGGATAATTCAAGCATTACCTGAGTTTTTGTGTCAGACTTGAGTTGAGAAAGGCATGATCATGCATGGAGAATGGTTCGAACGGATCTTGGATTCGTGCAGGAAAACGTAATGTGAGTAGTGACTTGATTCGAAGTGGTATATGGGATCAAACGTGTTAAGCAAGGCATTGGAAATATTTTGGTTGGACATCTATGGGAATTGCCTGAACGGACTCGTGAAACGAGAATACAAGTTGGTTGGTGCACGTCGATTGAGTTGGGAAGAATGAAAATGGAGCAAGCGAATATTGAGTTGAGCATATCGTGAACGGACTGATGCAAATGAAAGTATCGTTGGGCTTAAGTGATGGACGAGATCGGAACGAACAACTGGGATGCGCTTGAACGAGCAATGGGTGAATCAAATGATAGCGAGCACGAACTACGATTTTGGGCGACACATTTGAGCTGTTGGTTGAGCAAAGAAATACGATATTGGTCTGGAAGGATTTTGGATATTGCTGCTAGAGAAGTTGACTCAGGTTTAGCGGAAGTAGAATTTTGGGCAAGCTAGTGCAACTATGGTAGACGGATTCTCCGGAAGACGTGGACGGATTGAGGCAACAACTAAAGGTAAGAATTTATGGCGGACAAACTTTTGAAGATAGCTAAACTTGGGAGCAACGTCGGAGCAAATCACTGTGCTGCTCGAGTAAGTTGGACGTGCATTGTGGAACGTGGCAAACGGATAGGAATTGGAGCAAGTCTGGAGTTTCGAGAATCATTGCAGTGGTAGTGCAAGAAGACGAACATGGCAATTCAGAAATTTAATGGATTCAGGGCAGAACGATGGATTGATGGAAGACAGTTTCAACGAGCACAGTTCTCGAGTTGTGGCTTGGATAGATAGCAAGACTCTAGGTGGTTAAGCAGCATTAGTTGACAGATCAGCAGAGGTAGTGCACGAGTTCTCGGATTCGGAAGTTCGCTCGGATGGAATGGTTGGATTTTGATTTGGATTTGCAGATGAGATATAGCATGGTTTATAGTAACTGTCCATCGTGATGATTACAATTATCGAGTGTAGCTTCGGGATAGCTGACCCTAGCGACTTGTTCGCCAGATCGGAGATTGAATATGGTAAACCCATAGAACGATCCTTAAGGCGGCGTATTTGGGAATGCGTCGAGGGCAGATGTGAGCAATAAGATTTGGCTTATTGACTGAGTGTTGGATTTGAGAGACTCTTGGGATAGCCTTCAGCTGAAGATGCAGCCAGAAGATCGAAGCGATGGTGGAAGTAGCCTTGTCAACTGATGAGATTCAGAGTTGCAGATTTTTATCGATGGCATCGCCTCTGACTCATCGTGCCCTGGAAGGGAATAGCATTCATATGAATTGACGACTGTGAAACTAGCTCGTGAAGTTAAAGCAGCGGCTCATTCAGATCAAATCTTTGCGAATACTGGAAGGGACAGATGTGCTTCAGATTTACAAGATGTCGGAACTTAGTCTGGGAAGTGTGCTCGTTCAGAAGGCAAAGGTGATATCCTATGCTTCGAGGCAGTGGAAGCAGCACGAAGAACTATTCCATGCGCAACCTAGGAATTGTGGCGAGTGTGTCCACGTTGAAATCGTGGCGACACTATCCCTTTGGCGTGGCGGCGAGATCTTCGTGGATCACACGAACCTCAATATAGATGTTCACCCAGCGAGGTATTGAGATTGAGGAAGAAGTGTTTGGTTGAGATGATGAGAGCAAAGTTGATATTTGGGTAAGTCGCCTAGCTGGGGTAGTATCAGTTGAGATAATCGTTCGGTGCATGAGATATATTTGGAGGTGTTGCTAGTGCGGTTTCAGAAATAGTTGGATGGATTAAGTTGGAACACGAACTGATTGAGTCGTGGGAAATCATTATATTTGAGAATAGTGCTCAAATCGAATATGTTGGAATAGAAATCGGGATTTGGTTCAATTGGGAGTAAAGCAAATGGATGCCTCGGACATAAAGATACCCTTGTAACTTGTCCAAATTCGCTATCGCAAAGCTCGGCTGAAATGCATGTATTTTAGGGACGCCTTAAATATGTGTACGATCCAAAACTAAGCGATACGAAGAATTTGTATTGAGCTGCAAGGAGGATGTGGGAATATGGAACTTGTACGAGCGTTCAGCAGAGCGAGATATTGAGTCAGAATAGTAAATATGTGAGTTGCATAGAGCAGATCCATGGAATTGGATTGTGGCATGTGATAGGAATGAGTACCAGCACGGTTCGTGGACGAACCTGATTCTAAGTGGTATATTATGTAACGTCCGCAACCGCACGGTACGTTACGCTGAGTCGAATTGAATGAAACAAATGCTGGTTATATTTGATTTATTGGATTTTGGAAATAAGTATTGATTGAGTTATTTCATGTGCAGATGGCTAGCGGGTTCGATGGAAATCAGGTGTTCGTTCAGAGCAGTACTGAGATAGCTGAGTTGGAATGATAATGCCATCTTCCTTAGTCCGATCGGTCGGATGATTTGTAGAGCACGGCCTGCTTGCACGGTCATACCAGTTGAGTAGATCGCGCTTGCATCGGACCACGGGTTCAAGGGATTGGCCGTATCGGCAGGACAGGATGCCTAACGGGATCAAACATTGTGAGTGGGCTCTTTTCCTTCTCCTCTACTCCTTCATGCCTAATAATATGGAAACACGTAAAAGGCTTGAAACACTTGGGCTGAAACATTGGGAATCACTACACTGAGGCGTGCATAGAGTGTACGCCATTGGCTTGGTAGAATTGTGGCTTGATATGGTTTACGCGTTGGATAGTTGGAGCTAGAGTTGGAATATTACATTTGAGGCAGTTGGTTGAATACTTGGGATTATGCTTGGACAGCTGGAATGATGCATTGAGTCATTGGGAACATTGGGATTTGGGCGAGCGAGCGTGCATCCGTGCACGGGTATCACTTGGTCGCTTTGTCTTACAAAGCGAGCAGTTGTGGTTCGAAACCGAACAACTGCATCGGCGAGGGTGTTGTGCCGCTTGATGGGGCATCGTGCCACGAATGGGGCATTGTGCCACTGAAACGGCATTGTGCCATGGGTTAGCTTTGAGCATGGGTGTTGCACCATTGGAAACACTGTGTTGAGAAGAGGCATTGTGCCTATGGGAATAACTTGTGAATGGTGCCTTGGGCTATATGTTGGAAGAATGGTTATGGATGTTTTGGTTGGATTATTGGTGGAACGAGTCTAGGATCGCTTGGTGGGGCGAGAATGTTCGATCCTCTCGTCATACCTACTTGGTGTCTGCATGTCACGGACAACCTGTATTGCACAGGGTTTGGTCTCCTCGAACGGGAAGGCTCCGGGGCACCGGGACCGTTCGGCCATGGAGGAGACAATTGGGTAACGCGTCTTGGGCGCGGTGCCAGCGGTTGGAATCGATCCAGGTGGGTTAGCTACTTAGCGCTGTTTCGAGGAGAACCGCATTTGATCAGTCCGATCAAAGTCCTTTATGGCTTGGCCAGTGACTTCATATAGTATAGTGTTGGCTTGCTTTTCTTTTGTTGGTTTGGCTTTCGTGTAGGCGCGGCCACCTTGCCTCGGCAAGAGTGTGCACTGTGAGATTTGGATTGTAAGTGTTGGTTGAGGATGGATATTGAGGCTTGGTTGATGGTTCGACATGTTATCGTGTTGCTTGGACTTGAGCAGGACGGTTTGCATGCTAGTTTCCCTCGAGTTGCTTATATATTTGCTTGTCGTTTGGTTTGAGTGCTTGCATGCTTAAACTGTTTTACAGCTTTCCTTAACATGTCATCCCTATGCCATGAAATGAATATAGGATTCAACTAGAAAGATCACCATATAACTGTTTGTATTCACTATTTTACTTAGTGTCGGCTTAGGCGAGTGGGTTACCCCGCTCACCAGTACGGTTGTGTACTGACCCACGTTTGTGGGCAATATTTCAGGTACGCAGGCGTAGTGGCGCTGCTTGGATATACGGGACATGATGTATGAACTGTAAGTACCTTTGTGGGCTAGAGAAAAGAGCAAGAGTATTTCATCGCCTTCGTGGCATCGCCTTCGTGGCCTTGTCTTCGATGAGGCATTTCATTTGACCCTATCGTGAGCTTCGCTGCGTATTACTCTGATTGTGTGCTTGGTACACAATACTTGACTTCCGCTGCAACTTGGTTGTTTCAATGATAATATTTGGTGTTTGACAACATTGCCTTGTACGAGCGCAACTCCAGGCTCGTACGGCATCACGTCCCGATGAGAACGATGGTCCTGCGGGAGAGCTGTAAACGTGGTAATTCACGTTCAGCGGGGACTATCGAGCTTGCGGGAGATTGGGGCGTGACAGCAGATCACCAGCTGAAGGATTGTCCTTCAGCACTTGCCCGTACAGCTCAGGGCGGAGGAGCCGCTCAGAGGGCACCAGCCAGAGCACCTGCAGCGCAGCAGAGAGGACAGCTTTTGCAGACTCAGCAGCAGAGGTTCGCCCAGCACCAGCAACAGCACCGAGGAGGACAGCAGGGGCGAGCTTTTGCCCTGACCGTAGACGAGGCCGAGCTAGTTGGTGATGTGATCTCAGGTTCTGTTCTTCTTGATTCCATTCCAGCTCTTGCTTTATTTGATTCCAGTGCTTCCCATAGCTTTGTGTCTGTATCTTTTGCTGTTAGACACCATCTTGTTGCTGAACCTTTAGCTAGACTCTGTAAGATCACGACCGGGGGTGGTATCATCCTAGTCCGTGATGTCTGCAGAGACCGAAGAGTTACCTTGGGAGGCCGGGAGTTGAGTGTGTGCCTACTCGTAATGCCACTTCCGAGCTACGATATTGTATTCGGGATGGATTGGTTGAGTACGCATTATGCTAGTATAGATTGTCGTGGAGGCAGAGTTTTGTTTAGTCCGCCAGGTGAGCCAGAGTTTCAGTTTGCCAGAGGAGCAGCGGAGCAGACCAAGGGAGTCTTCTGTGGAGCCCTGGTGGTAGAGCCGAGGTCGCTACATCCACTGATAGAGGAGTATATGGATGTCTTTCCGGAGGAGTTGCCAGGGTTACCTCCGGACAGAGATGTGGAGTTCTCTATAGACTTGGTGCCAGGCGCGGAGCCGATATCCCAACACGTCAATAGAGTCAGCAACAGTGAGCTGGTAGAGTTGAAGAAGCAGGTGGATGAGCTTCAGGACAAGGGATTTATCAGATCTAGTTCTTCTCCGTGGGGTGCTCCGGTACTTTTTGTGCCGAAGAAGGATGGGTCGATACGGATGTGTATCGACTATAGGGCTCTGAACAACCTCACAATCAAGAACAAGTATTCGCTGCCGCGTATTGATAATCTTTTTGACCAGTTGAGCGGAGCGAGGGTGTTTTCCAAGATTGATCTGAGGACAGGCTACCACCAGGTGAAGGTCAGGAAGGAAGATATTCCGAAGACAGCTTTTCGGACCAGATATGTACAGTATGAGTTCTTGGTGATGCCGTTTGGGTTGACTAATGCCCCGGTAGTATTCATGAATCTGATGAACAAGGTGTTCCATCAGCATCTGGACAGATTTGTGGTGGTGTTTATGGATGATATCTTGGTGTATTCGAAGACCCCAGAGGAGCACGAGGAGCATCTGAGGATAGTGCTGGAGACTCTCAGGAAGGAGAAGCTTTATGGAAAGCTCTCGAAGTGTGAGTTCTTCTTTGACAAGGTTGAATTCCTTGGTCATGTGGTGACTGGAGAGGGTATCTCGGTGGATCCGAGAAAGATCATGGCAGTTGAGGCATGGAGTGCTCCGAGTTCAGTAGCCGAGGTCAGGAGTTTCTTGGGACTGGCAGGCTACTACAGGAGATTTGTTCAGGATTTTTCCTGGATTGCAGAGCCGTTGTCCAGGCTGACTCGGAAGGACGTGGAGTTTGTTTGGTCAGAGGAGTGCCAGATCGCCTTTGATGAGCTGAAGAGGAGGTTGACGACAGCTCCAGTGTTGACGTTGCTATCAGGTTCTGGAGGATTCACTATCTATAGTGATGCATCGGGGAAGGGACTGGGTTATGTGTTGCAGCAGAATGGGAGGGTGATTGCCTATGCTTCCAGACAATTACGTTCTCATGAGAAGAATTATCCTACCTACGATTTGGAGTTGGCAGCGGTCATTTTTGCTCTGAAGTTGTGGAAACACTATTTATACGAAGAGCGTGTGGAGATCTTCACAGACCACAAGAGCTTGAAGTATGTGTTTACCCAAAAAGAGCTGAACATGAGGCAGAGGAGATGGTTGGAGTTGATGAAAGACTTCGACATATCGTTGCAGTATCATCCAGGGAAGACGAACGTAGTTGCGGATGCATTGAGCAGGTATCCGGTAGCTATGTGCCTGACTACAGATCGTTATCTTCTGGCAGGTCTAGAGAGCTTGGGCATTGAGGTGATAGTGCCTGGAGTTGAGATGCAGATGTGGGGACTGCAGATTCAGTCAGAGTTGGTAGACCGGATCAGGGCTACACAGTTTGAGGATGAGTCCCTGAGGAGCATCAGGGAGCAGGTTCAGATGGGTTTAGCAGACGACTTCACCATTGCTGATGATGGTTCATTGCGGCACGGTACCAGGTTGTGTGTGCCGAGTGGGTTGTTGCGCGAGGAGGTTCTCCAGGAGGCGCATCGATCCCAGTATTCTATGCATCCAGGTGCCAACAAGATGTATAGAGATCTGAGACAGCATGTATGGTGGTACGGGATGAAGCGGGAGGTAGCATGCTTCGTATCTCGATGCTTAGTGTGCCAACAGGTAAAGGCGGAGAGGCAGAGGCCAGGAGGATTACTCCAGCCGTTACCCATTCCGGAGTGGAAATGGGAGCATGTGACCATGGATTTTGTTTCTGGACTTTCCCGTTCTCCAGGCGGGAAGGATGCGATTTGGGTCATCATGGACAGGTTGACCAAATCGGCCCACTTTCTACCATTCAAAGTGGGTACGTCTACAGAGAGACTAGAAGAGATGTATGTGCGCCAGATAGTCAGACTGCATAGAGTTCCAGTGAGCATAGTATCATATCGGGACAGTCGCTTCACTTCGCATTTCTGGAGGAGTCTGCAGGCTAGCTTGGGCACCCAGCTCAAGTTTAGTACTACATATCACCCGCAGACAGATGGTCAGTCAGAAAGGACCATTCAGACACTTGAGGACATGCTTCATACTTGTGTTTTGGATTTCAGAGGCTCTTGGGAGGATCACTTGCACTTGGTAGAGTTTGCTTACAACAACAGCTACCAAGCCAGTATCGAGATGTCACCTTTTGAGGCATTGTATGGACGGAGGTGTCGTACTCCGTTGTCATGGGATGATGTAGGCGAGAGAGCTTTGCTTGGCCCGGAGATGGTGGTTGATGCAGCGGAGAAGGTCAAGCTCATTAGAGATAGACTTCGGGTGGCGCAGGACAGGCAGCGGCATTGGGCCGATAGCCACCGGAGACCTTTGGAGTTCGAGGTTGGAGATCTGGTGTTCCTGAGAATTTCTCCGACGCGGGGCACTATTCGCTTCGGTGGAGGCGGGAAGCTTAGCCCATGTTTCGTCGGACCCTTCCGTATCCTCGAGAGGGTCGGTGCCGTGGTGTATAGGCTTGAGTTGTCGCCTACGCTGGAGGGAGTTCATGATGTGTTCCACGTGTCGCAGTTGAGACGGTATGTGGCGGATCCCAGTCACGTATTGGATCACTCGGAGATCGCAGTGGGCCCTACTCTTAGCTATCCAGAGCAGCCGGTGGAGATTCTGGATCGGCGGGAGAAGGTGTTGAGGAACCAGACTATTCCCTTGGTTCGCGTCGCGTGGAGGCATCACTCTCCAGGGGAGTCGACCTGGGAGAGGGAGGATAAAATGCGCGAGCGATACCCCTATCTCTTCGAGCCCTGAGGTATGGTTCTTTTCTTGCATTCCTGTCATAGTTTCGTCTTTTAATTTCGAGGACGAAATTATTTTAAGGAGGGTAGACTTGTCATTACCCGATTCTAGAAAATAGGATATTTTTTTATTTTTATTTGATAAATAGTGGATTGTATTTAATTGATTATATTTATATTTATTTAGTGCTTATTTTATTTTTTTAATGATTGTTTTAGGGTTTTGGCTAGCCTGGACCCATGTCAGACCCTAGTGGACCCATGTCCGACCCAGCCCACACCCTTGTGAGAATTATTTTGGGGCTTAGAAATATTTATTTTATTTTTAGGAGGTTAGTTGGGGAGATTTGGAGCTAGTTTGAGTATTTTTGGACCCCGAAACCCAAAACCGAGTTACGGGAGGGCATTTTGGACCTTTGTACATGTAAACCCCCATTTTTATGTGTGGCCGGACCCCCCTACCTACCCATTCCCGTGGAATTCCAGCAGCAGCCCCCTCTCTCTTCATTCTACTTCTTCTTCTTCATTTCTTCTTCTCCACTTCTTCTTCCTTCTTCCTTCTTCTCCAAGGTGAGTTCCCTCTTCACTTTTCTTCTTTCTTCTTTCATTCCTTATTCCTTAAGCTAACCCTAACCTTACATTTTCTCTAACCTAGGTGTGAGGAGCTTAGATCTAGTGTGGGAGCTAGAGTTGGTGGCTTGGAGCTTGAGGGAGGTGATTTCTAGGGGTTGTGAGACTTTGGCCTTGGGATTCCAACTTTCAAGAGGTAAAACCTAACTTTCCCCATGCTAATTATTTTTGTGTAGTGTAATTAGTGTTGTAGAACCTTCCTAGACCCTAACCCTACCCGTAGGAGAAAGTTGGAACTAGTTTGGTTGAGTTTAGAGACTTTGACACTAGGTTTTGTGTCGAATTCGGGTGGAATCCAAATTTGGCCCAATTTTGGGTGATGCCCTAGGTTAGACGGACCTAGGTAGATGTTGTTGGGTGTCTAGAGAGTGAGTGTGTGTCTCCGTTCGGACACGGGAAGCCGCGTCGCGGAGAAACGGGCATTTCGGGCGAAATTGGAGCTTTTCGTCGTCGCCGATTCTAAGTGCGTGTGCGTTTCCACCACGGACCTAGAATCGACACGGGAGCACATTTTCTAGGATCTAGACATCGTGTAGAGCGCGTGGGTAAATTTTGGGCCGATTCTGAGTTCGTTTGGTGTGCGTTTCAGGAGGTTTTCCGAGCCGCGCACCACGTGTTCGTCAAAATGACCGAACGGCCATTTCGACTTGGTTTCCTCGTTTCGGGCTTGTGCGCGCGTTGGGTTAGTATCGGGGAGTGTGTGATAGAGTTTTTGAGTTATATTTTATATATTTTAGGATATTGGTGAGTGTCGGGGTCGTTGGGCGTGAGTGGGGAGTGTGGTTTGTGTGTCGTTGTGTGTTGTGTTGTGTTAGTGTATATGTGTCCATATATATATATTTATATATATATGTATGTGTGTTTATGTATATATATTTATATATATATATGAGTGTATTTATATCTATGTGCTTGTGTGTGTATATGTCTATGTATGTATATATATATATATATATATATATATATATATATATATATATATATATATATATATATATATATGTATATGTGTAAGTGTGCTTGTGTGTATATGTATATATATTTGAATGTGTGTGTATATATATATATATATATATATATATATATATATATATATATATATATATATATATATATATATATATATATATATATCTTAGAGAGTGTGTGTGTATTGATATATATATATATATATTTGTATGTGTGTATATATATATTAATATAGGTATTTATATATATGTAGCTAGATATATATATTCATGTGTGTGTGTGTTGTTATGTGTTTTAGTGTGTGTGTGAGTGTGTTAGTGTGTGTTAGAATATAGAGTTGTAGGTGTGTATATATATGTATCTAGTTATATATATATATATAGATATATATGTATGTATATATATATATAGGATGATATATATATGTATATATATGGGAGTGTGTGTGTGTGTATGTGAGAGGAAGGGGGGGCAGCCAACTGCACAGCAGCTGCCAGCTGCTGCTGCCTGCACAGCAGCAGGAAGCTGCAGCAGCAGCAGCAAGGCTGTAGTAGCAGCAGCATCATCAGCAAGAGCAGCAGCATCAGCAGTAGCTAGGAGCAGCAGCAGCAGGAATAAGAAGCCCCAGCAGCAGCTAGAATAGCAGGGAGCAGTAGGATTAGTGAGGGAGGTTGAAATATATCAATAGATAGATAGATAATAGTTAGAGTATTAGTTAGATAGATATATAGATAAGTAGATAACTATATAGATATTAGTATTATAGATAGATAAGATATTAGATACATAGATAGATGGCTAGATTAATAGATAGATAGCTAGGTATTTAGATAGATAGATACTAGATAGGTAGATAACTAGATACTTAGATATACCTATCTAAGATATAGATATCTATATACCTATAAGTTATATATGTATATATGTGTATAGGTAAGGTAAAGGGTATATATGCATATGTGTGTGGATAGCTATATACATAGGTATAACCTACTTAGATATATATAAATATAGTAGATATCTATATTACCTAGCCTAGATTAATAACTAGATGCATAATTAGTAGCTAGATAGCTAGTTAGAGGGTTTTAGAGCGAAACCTCAATACCTTGAGATACCGAGGTATCTCGATACCTTGAGATATTCAAGGTATTGAGTTTCGAGCGGGGTATTTGAGCATTAGCCTAGGAAATGTCTTGGAATAATTTTTGTATGTTTATATATATATAATTATGCGTGCTAGCCTAGGTTTTAGCGGGTTTAGGCGGGGTGCATGGCCTAGGGCGAGGTATCGGATACCGAGGGTATCCCGGTATCTCGATTAGGCGAGTTTGTGAGTTTAGTAGCTTAATGAGCTCGGTTTGACCTAGAATTTCAGGGGCACCCTGGTTTGATCTAGCTTTGACCATAATTGTCCTCGTTGACCATAAAAGTCAACGTTTGACCTAGTTTTGACCTAGAGTTGACTTTTTGGACCCCAGGTTGACTTTTTCACCCGAATTTTACCGGTTTGACCCGTTCGACCTAGAATAGCCCTAGAAGCCTGTTTTTAATTATTTTATATCAGTTTAAATGCTTAGAACCCTATTTAATCTTTGCTTTTCGCATTAGGTCCCTGCGACACCGGTCCGGATCTCGATCCTCATCAGTTGCTCAAGACATCAGGCGAGTACCTACCTCTGATAGTTTCCATTTCATGATAGCGTTTATATCACTTATTCTAGAACTGTAATACTTGATTCTGACACATTGTTATACGAGCTGGTACTAGTGGATCCCGTCATGAGATGCTATCCCCCTTACCGTGTTCAGCGGGTACTCTATCACGTGTATTTCATCATGTGCTTCGGGTATTGATTCTCATGTGCTATCATGTGCTTATTGTACTCTCACCTTCATGTATGCGAGCTATTATCATGTACGTAGCGTGTTGTGGTTGGATCCAATGGTATTAGTGGGGGAGGGGAGTAGGAGTTGGTTATGTGATCAAAGCCAAACAGTATTCACGTGTATGTCGGTTATGCAACTCACGCATAACGGAGTTATCGTAGTATTTTTCATGTGCAACCTAAGCCGATCACATAACGAACTTGTGCTCAAGGCACTTAGCTAGTATTCATGTTTCTCACCTGCAGTTACTTTTCCACTACTTGTATTGTTCTCCAGTTTACATTGCAGCTACTTATTGTGCTCCAGCATATATTTATTTCCTGTGCATCTTGATTACTTTTCTATTGCTCGTCATATACACTTTACCATGTATTTGGAGTTGCTTTCAGAGTTATGTACTTCGCTCCAGTCCTGACTGGGCATATTTTTTCTAGAGGATCCTGAGGACTATTGCCCTACGTTCTACGGGCCGGGTGTTGACGACTGTTGTGACCCCGTGATCGAGGAGGAGTGCGCCGAGGAGACGTTGATAGTACCCTAGTTAGCTAGGTGGGTTTCCTTGGTTATTTCCAGTGGTTTGTATTTTGGATGACTGTACTTATTCTTTTGTTGCTTGAGATGTTGTAGCTATTTGTAGACTTGGACTGTATTATTTTGGATTGTCTTGCTTTTGGTTCTGTTTCTTTGTTTATATCATATCGTGCTCATATTCTTCCTCTAGTTTTTGTGATTGAGATTATTGATATATATATATTGCGTGGTTGCCTCCTTTGGGAGAGGATTTTATATATATATTGCGTGGTTGCCCTCCTTTCGGAGAGGTCATGCCGGATTTTTTTGTGAGTTATAGATAGATATGGTTGACCTAGAACGGACCTTTACAGCGTTCTACCGCCGATTCTGCGGCGTAGGCTGGACGTACCCACGGTTCATGCCCGATTTTCGGGTGCGGGTCGTGACAACAAAGCAAGTACTTTGAAATACAATCTTCAATTATCCAATAAAGAAAGTATTTTATGTTTCTATCAAATGTATTCAACTTTGATTCTCTGCATTTAAATTTCGTGCTTCTATATATGTATATTTTTGTCTAACTTGTGTTTTGTGCATGTACTATGCCTTGTGCAAGTGCAATTTAGGCTTGCACGATATCACACCCAAGCGAGGACGATCGGTCCTTACGGGATCGGGACGTGACAGCTCTCCCCTCTAAGCATGGACCCCACCATTCAAAAAATCTGGTCCCTCCCTCCAATCTTTGGTCGCCACGTCAGGGCTCCCGGGGGCCATAAAGCAGAACTAAAAAATCAAACGCTGTCATACATGAAATTCCAAAATTTTAAGGATATCTTCCAAAATAAAAATTTTGGAAAAAAACTCCATTTTTTCCCAATAATCTACAAACAGTTGAAATCTCCCAAAATTCAAGATGTGTATTGGGCCAAACTGGCCCGACCCGCGGTCCGATTTGACTAGTTTTGACTGGGTTCGGGTCGGTCTGGGCCCAACCCGATGGAGAGAGCGGGCCGGACCAGCTCGGTCGAATTGGCACCCGACCCAGCCCTGACCCGTGACCCAGTCCGCTGTGGACCGTGCCGGCCCGATTTTTCTTCTTCTTCTTCTTCTTCTTTATATATATATATATATATATATATATATATATATGTATGTATATAATATAATATATATGATATATAACTTATATAAGTTAATAAAGTCTAGTTAAAATTTATAGGTTTTTTGTTACTAAGTTATTTTTGTATATTTGAAATTTATAAGTTATTATTTGTTAGAAAGTTTTTTTTATATAATTTATGTAAAAATTTGTATAAACATTAAGTAAGAAAATTTTATTTGATTAATTTATATCAATATTTATATAACTTTAAGTATAAATTAAAATCTAAATATTTATAAGTTAAAATTTATTTTTATAATTTTTTTTGAATAACTTATATATATATATATATATATATATATATATATATATATATATATATATATATATATATATATATATATATATATATATATATATAATCGGGTTGACTAGGTCGAACCAGGTCGGACCGGACTTGCGGGTCGGATCCTCCGACACAGTCAGGACCCGTCTGGGGAGCGGACCGGAGCGGACCAATCCGTTGACCAGATCCGGGCCGACCTAGACCGAATTTGACCGACCAGACCCAAACCGAATTTTGTGCCGCCCGTGCTTTTACACACCTTAGACCCAATATCAGAAATGGTTCCAACCATTAAGTAAATGGTAGATCTACAATGAAATCCAAAAGGCTGTTGATAAGGGCACTACATAGTTTACTTAGGGCTAGCCCAGGATTGGGGCTAGCCCATTAATGAATAAAGTTTACTCATACTAGCCCAAAAGTTTATTCATACTAGCCCAAACTTTAAACTCTCCTCCCAAACCCTCCAAACCTCCACCGGAGCCCTCTCCCCTCCTCCCTTTCTTGCTGGAGCCGTCCTCCTCCACTTCTTCCTCCTCCTCCTTGTCGATGGCTCCCAAAGTCTCAAAAGAATCAAGGTACAATTCTTCCTTCTCTTTGTTCTATTGCATTTAGAAAATTTTCCAAAAATTTTAAAAATTTCTATTGCATTTCGAAAATTTTCAGTGGTTATCTTTCCATTCTTAAAATGAGGACATACAAGTCCTGAATGTAGTTTAGGATATAATTTGGACGTTTTTCTGGATGCTCGTACCCGATTTTAGGGCATACAATTTCGATATTCGTCGAATGTATCGAGCAGAATCATGCGGGACTGTAAAAATTTCTACAGTCCTATATAGATTGAGGACTGTAGAAATTTTTACAGTCCTATATGTATAAAGGACTGTAGAAATTTTAACAGTCCTGTATAATTTAGGACTGTAAAATTTTTTGCATTCCTGTATACATATAGGACTGTAAAAATTTCTACAGTCCTGAATGTTAAATTAATTTAGGATGTTAAAATAATTTTTTTCTTGTCTTATAGTCATGACCCTCGGAAGGGCACTACCGGATGAAGATATTATAAGAAGACGGCCTACTGCGTCGATGCGTAAGGAACGCAATGTTCAGCGTACTATTGAACCAGCTCTCACTATCCGCGACCCCGAGGCGCGCCATGAAGTTAGGAAACGTCGACTGACGAAGAAGACTGTCACTCGTTCGAAGAGACGTGCTCCTCCTAGTACTTCTGGTTCTTCTTCCTCCTCCGTTGAGGACATACCAAATGTCCAAAATCGGCCAACTGATGGTTCAGGACCTTCTCAGCATGCAGATAGTCCTGTCGAGACTCTCCCACAAACCCTCAAAAACTGGGCTACTGATGGTTCAGGACCCTCTCAGCAGCCAGATAGTCCAGTCGAGACTCGTCCGAACGGTTGCTCTATGTTGCCGTCGATCGAGAACCATATTGCATACCAAATATGGAACAATCTGGTAAGTACATTACGTTATGATAATTTTATATATAGTTGTAAGTTCTAAGTTCATCCAATTATTTATAGATAAGTACATTTTATATATAGGTATAAGTTCATCCAATTGTTTACTTTTCAGGAGAGTTCTCGTATGTTAACGGTGATCAACCACGGCAAAAAATACAATATATGGAGGTTTGATGTCACGCCCCAGTCCCAAAAATACGTAGGACTAGAACACGTAAGCATGCCAGCCGCATGGATATGGCAACTCCAATATATGGAAACCAAATCCATACGTACGCTGTATTATGAATATCAAATCCACAAGTGGTAAAAATGTAATACAAGTCACAGGGTAAAATCTAAATCTCATCCACCAAAATCATATCTGAATAAAATAACCAATGTCTATGAAACTAGATCTCAATAAGAAGTATCTAAGGATGATAGTTGGATGGAAACAAATCCACTACCAACTCAAATGGAAAAAGTAAATACAATATAAGTATAACTCACTCAAACAATATAAGTACCCGCTACCAATCACGGCTCGAAGGGAAGACATCCACGAAGCTTCTATATCCTTCCAATCTGCGCTCCTGCAAATACTCAAGAAAAGATACACCTGGCAGCGGACCAGGTCCTCAGAGGGACGTAACAAGATACAGAAAATACGAGCCAATTTGAATACAGTAAACATGCATATGGTTTGAAAATAGATAAGTACGCTGTACATGACAATCTATATGAATGCAAATGAGAACAACTTTTCGACGTATGGACAAGGGTAGTCTACTTGATCTAAGCCTCTGTAAACCCCCTTATTTTTCAAAATTTTAAAAACTGGATTTTGCACGATTTTCAGGAATTTTCTGGGATTTTTTTCAGTAATTTAAAACAGGGTTTTAATTATTCAATGATTTTTAATTGGTATTAAACAATATTAAAATATTATGAAAATAATATTTTTGGATGTAAAATGAAAAACTGGACTTAGGGCAATTTTTCTGGAATTTATCGGACCCCGGACCTATTTTTAAATGCCTAAAAACTAATTGTTTAATTAATTAATTATTTATTTATTTATTAAATGATTTTATTATTATTGTTATTATTATTATTATTATTATTATTTTATCTAAATTAACCCCAGCCCGTGGGCCGGCCCAGCCCGGCCCAACAGACCCGGCCCATCCGTGGCCTAGCGGGTCGGGCGGACCCGCTAGCCCGGACCCGACCCGGACCCCGGTCACCCCTGTCCCCCTCGATCCGAAATTACCGCCGCCGCCGCCGCGTTCTCCGGCGACGTGGCCGGAGAACCACCCACGTCGTCATCCCCTCCGGATCACCCGCCCATGCCCCGGCCTCACCCCGCCTCGCAACCCCCCCTATATAAACCCCCATCTCCGCCTCCCTCCACCCCGCCAATCTAAGCCCTAACCCCGACTCCGGCGATCTCCGGCGAGCCCACCCAACGACGCCTCGACCGACGGCCAGCTTCCCCGAGCCCCGGACACGGCGGCAGGACGCAGGACACAGCCCGAACACAGTGGACACGGCACTGGACACGTGTCCAGGACACGATTCGGACTCGAAAAGCCCCGATTTCTCGGTCCCCTTCAGGTATTCGTATCTTGCAACCCTGATCTCCGTTTTCGATTCCGTCAATTCCTACGCATAGCCTGTATGACCCTCTCGGTGTCCGGACAAACTGTTCGGGACATCGCGGCCTGTGGCGATCGCACACCACGATCCAAAAACAGGAAATATCAGACCCTGTTTCACCTCGGAACCAAGTACGCCCCGCCAAACGGGACGACTTGGTCGTGCGCGGTCTTCACAGATACGTGCGCCTCGTCGATACAGACGTGTGGGTTTTCGTGGAAGCAAATTCGGGTGTGCGTGCACACCGGAATCAACGCGTATCCGCGGACATCGCCCCGTATCCGCCTTTTCTGCAATTCGACCTAACTTCGTGCACACACGTCGGATCGAGACGAAACTTGCGCCATCGGACTCGTAGCAATACGCTGGTCCTGTGGGTCAAGTTTGGTTCGATTCTGAGAACGTTGACGAAATCGCGTGTCGTGGGCCCCACAGGCCCCGCTCGACGGGCGATTTTGTGATCGGCTCATCGGAATTCAATTCTGAAAGTTCCATTGAGTTCGTATCAGCGTTCCTGACCTGTCGACACTAAGTTTGGTGAATTTGGAGACCGTTGACCCTGACGCATTTTTCGGTGCAAAGCGGGCCCACCGGCGGACCCCGTTTTGGCCCGAAACTGCCGTTTCTGCCCTTGTCTCCAAATTGGACCCAAGGACAGGCGTTTCTAGCTGATTGATATTTTCTGGATCTGATGGTGATGTTTGTTTCAGCAACCGGAGTACCGCCTGCAATTCCCGCCGAAGTCAGAACTGCGAACATAGCCAGAACCACAGGCAAGTGTACCTCGCCGAAACTTGCAGCTTGCTACATATCTCCTGGACTTGGTTATACATCAGTGGGCAAGTAAAGCCTGCCAATTCTCAGATAATTCTGGTTAAAGTATTTACTTGATTGCTTGTAGTTTCAT
This sequence comes from Iris macrosiphon, assembly GCA_036927795.1. Taxonomy (NCBI): domain Eukaryota; kingdom Viridiplantae; phylum Streptophyta; class Magnoliopsida; order Asparagales; family Iridaceae; genus Iris; species Iris macrosiphon. Next base: position 179,895,038 of record JAYESA010000011.1, on the reverse strand, counting down.
AAGTAACTTGCTTAACTGCTCAACCCAGGACACCTGACACTATTCATGTGACGGAATTGCCTGAGATATACCTGGTGATTCCGTATAGGTTACATATTCATGTCATTACAGTTTACATGCCTAGATTCTAGCCTGACTCATTGCATTAGTTCAAACTTGCGTGACTTGTACCTGATATATTCTGGAACTGTGACGTGAGATTACATGGGGTGGGGAGAGTATTACCATATCAAGGCTGATTATAATGTAAATAATGTTATCTGGAGGTGTCCTAGTCTCTGATACAGAGCTTTGGCACAAGTTCTGGCTCTTCTAGAAAATACTGCTAAGGTTTCTTAGACACTGATCCTGTAGTAGTCTCAGCCTGAGTATGACTAAAACTCTCACTTGCATATCACTAGCTGGTTTACATATTTACCCTGCTGTTTATTTTATTACTGCACTGCATATGTTTTGGCTTGTATTTTCTGTACCTTGTTATGTCCCCTGAGGACCTGGAATGGACTATGTCCCCAGGTACAGCTGAAGAAAACTACCCCGAGGTGTACGGTACTGGAGCACTCCTTGGAGCAGAACAAGGAACAGGGGACGAGATAGTGGCCGAAGACTTCTCTTGAGCACCAGCTTCGGTTATACAGTATTTCCATTTCCAGCATTTATTTCCTGTCTTTTTCCTTAAATGTAACAGACTAAGTTCTCGGAATTGTTTCCCCGAGATAACCTTATTTGCTATTGCTAATTTAATTCCATTGCATTTATTTCCTGGCTATTAATCTGTGTTATCTGTGGATGAGATTAGAAATACCTGAGACTGTAACTTAGTCTTGCTAGACTACAGCTTAAGCATGCCCTGATGGATCCATTAAATTGGGTTGTCCATCGGTGCGTGCTGCTGGCCATTGCCACGCCTCTCCAGTCCCTCGTCATTTTGGGACTGGGGCGTGACAGGGTTTTTGTGGTGGCCCATGCAGGTCTACGACTAAATTGTTCGGTTTCAACTTAGGGACCGAACAGGCCTGCAATAAGATAGGATAAGTTTTTAGAATCTCATCCACTTGCTTGAATCGTTTTTGATATCTGTATCGTATTCAAACTAATTTGAACTTGCATCTTGCCTTGATTCCTGTGCGCCTCTTATTGGGTATTTTGGATACAGGAAAATGGACCCACAAGAATGCAACGAGACTCCCGTCAGAACACCACCAGCTACAGGTGTCACCTACGACGACGAAGTGACACCAGTCGGAGGATTTCCCACAACTCAACAGAGCCAGCCGGCAGGTCAACCTACCTCCCGATTCCGGCGCGATGACATCCCGCCTCCGCCGCAGTTCGTCCCACCAATGCCCGTGTTCCCACCAGGACAGCCGATCGACGGGCAGCAAATATTTCAGATGATCTACGCGATGATGCAAGCTCAGCAGCAAGTCCAACACGAGGCTCAGCGTCGCGAAGCTAACTTCTTGAGGGACAGCATCGTAACTGCACTGGGGCAGGCCAACCTACCAGCTCGACGGCCAACTACAGGCTCAATCACTGACTTCCGCCAACTGAAGCCCCGCACTTTTTTGGAAAAGAGGAGCCCACAGAAGTGCACGAGTGGCTCACCAACATACGGCATCAACTTGAAGCAGCTGAGCTTCCCCGAGAACGCTGGATGACCGCCGTCCGAATGCAATTGACGGACAACGCTCATCACTGGTGGCTATCCGAGGAGACGCGACTCGGACCAGACCGAGTCACCTGGGAGGAGTTCTCCAGACTCTTCCAAGAGATGTACATTCCTGCCATCGCTCGATCAGAACTGCGGGACAAATTCAACCGCCTCACTCAGGACTCCATGACGGTGGAAGAGTACAACGCAGAATTCATCCGTCTGAGTCGCTTCGCCCCCACCCTGATCCCGACTGAGGAAGAGAAGGCCGAGAAATTCTTCGACGGACTGAACATTGAGCTGCAAAAACTGATTGGGTCCGTCGCACCAACATCATACTCGGACGTTCTTGCTGCGGCTCGACGCGTGGAGCGCGTCACCAAGAGAGAGGCCAGACTGAAGAGGTCTTCCCCATCATCAACCTCCAGAACACCACAAGAAGAATCTGCAAAGAGACCGCACCAACAGCAGAAGGCACCTGCACCACAAACGGTAGTCCTCCTTACTTGTCACTATTGTGGCAAAGCAGGCCATATCGCCAAGGAATGCCGACGCAGACTAGGATTGTGTTTGGCATGCGGATCCCGTCAGCATTCAGTAAGGGATTGCACTCAACGTGGAGAAGGAGCACCAAGGGCGAACCAGCAAACTCAGCAGCAGCAGAGGAATCTACCTCAATGACGAGAGCAAGCTTACGCGATTGCTGTGCAGGAAGCCGATGCGAGTAAGTGATTTATAGTTATCCGTTTTTAGTCTTGTTGTATTTCGTGCTCGTTGGTTCGTGACCTCAGCCCCAACCTAGTAAATTGCAACTTGTTAATAACAACCTGGCTTTCATAAAAGATATGGTTTTAACTAAATTATCCTGGAAAGTGTAAACTTTCAAATTTTAGGGAAACGGTATTTCCCTGAAGTATCTCGTAATGTATTTTCAAACGATGCTTGTGACCGCGTCATCTCTGTTGACCGGTTATTCTTTGATTGCGAGGACGCAATCTTCTTAAGGGAGGTAGATTGTAAACCCCCTGATTTTTCAAAATTTTAAAAACTGGATTTTGCACGATTTTCAGGAATTTTCTGGGATTTTTTTCAGTAATTTAAAACAGGGTTTTAATTATTCAATAATTTTTAATTGGTATTAAACAATATTAAAATATTATGAAAATAATATTTTTGGATGTAAAATGAAAAACTGGACTTAGGGCAATTTTTCTGGAATTTATCGGACCCCGGACCTATTTTTAAATGCCTAAAAACTAATTGTTTAATTAATTAATTAATTATTTATTTATTAAATGATTTTATTATTATTGTTATTATTATTATTATTATTATTTTTTTATCTAAATTAACCCCAGCCCGTGGGCCGGCCCAGCCCGGCCCAACAGACCCGGCCCATCCGCGGCCTAGCGGGTCGGGCGGACCCGCTAGCCCGGACCCGACCCGGACCCCGGTCACCCCTGTCCCCCTCGATCCGAAATTACAGCCGCCGTCGCCGCGTTCTCCGGCGACGTGGCCGGAGAACCACCCACGTCGTCATCCCCTCCGGATCACCCGCCCACGCCCCGGCCTCACCCCGCCTCGCAACCCCCCCTATATAAACCCCCATCTCCGCCTCCCTCCACCCCGCCAACCTAAGCCCTAACCCCGACTCCGGCGATCTCCGGCGAGCCCACCCAACGACGCCTCGACCGACGGCCAGCTTCCCCGAGCCCCGGACACGGCGGCAGGACGCAGGACACAGCCCGAACACAGTGGACACGGCACTGGACACGTGTCCAGGACACGATTCGGACTCGAAAAGTCCCGATTTCTCGGTCCCCTTCAGGTATTCGTATCTTGCAACCCTGATCTCCGTTTTCGATTCCGTCAATTCCTACGCATAGCCTGTATGACCCTCTCGGTGTCCGGACAAACTGTTCGGGACATCGCGGCCTGTGGCGATCGCACACCACGATCCAAAAACAGGAAATATCAGACCCTGTTTCACCTCGGAACCAAGTACGCCCCGCCAAACGGGACGACTTGGTCGCGCGCGGTCTTCACAGATACGTGCGCTTCGTCGATACAGACGTGTGGGTTTTCGTGAAAGCTGATTCGGGTGTGCGTGCACACCGGAATCAACGCGTATCCGCGGACATCGCCCCGTATCCGCCTTTTCTGCAATTCGACCTAACTTCGTGCACACACGTCGGATCGAGACGAAACTTGCGCCATCGGACTCGTAGCAATACGCTGGTCCTGTGGGTCAAGTTTGGTTCGATTCTGAGAACGTTGACGAAATCGCGTGTCGTGGGCCCCACAGGCCCCGCTCGACGGGCGATTTTGTGATCGGCTCATCGGAATTCAATTCTGAAAGTTCCATTGAGTTTGTATCAGCGTTCCTGACCTGTCGACACTAAGTTTGGTGAATTTGGAGACCGTTGACCCTGACGCATTTTTCGGTGCAAAGCGGGCCCACCGGCGGACCCCGTTTTGGCCCGAAACTGCCGTTTCTGCCCTTGTCTCCAAATTGGACCCAAGGACAGGCGTTTCTAGCTGATTGATATTTTCTGGATCTGATGGTGATGTTTGTTTCAGCAACCGGAGTACCGCCTGCAATTCCCGCCGAAGTCAGAACTGCGAACATAGCCAGAACCACAGGCAAGTGTACCTCGCCGAAACTTGCAGCTTGCTACATATCTCCTGGACTTGGTTATACATCAGTGGGCAAGTAAAGCCTGCCAATTCTCAGATAATTCTGGTTAAAGTATTTACTTGATTGCTTGTAGTTTCATAAGTAACTTGCTTAACTGCTCAACCCAGGACACCTGACACTATTCATGTGACGGAATTGCCTGAGATATACCTGGTGATTCCGTATAGGTTACATATTCATGTCATTACAGTTTACATGCCTAGATTCTAGCCTGACTCATTGCATTAGTTCAAACTTGCGTGACTTGTACCTGATATATTCTGGAACTGTGACGTGAGATTACATGGGGTGGGGAGAGTATTACCATATCAAGGCTGATTATAATGTAAATAATGTTATCTGGAGGTGTCCTAGTCTCTGATACAGAGCTTTGGCACAAGTTCTGGCTCTTCTAGAAAATACTGCTAAGGTTTCTTAGACACTGATCCTGTAGTAGTCTCAGCCTGAGTATGACTAAAACTCTCACTTGCATATCACTAGCTGGTTTACATATTTACCCTGCTGTTTATTTTATTACTGCACTGCATATGTTTTGGCTTGTATTTTCTGTACCTTGTTATGTCCCCTGAGGACCTGGAATGGACTATGTCCCCAGGTACAGCTGAAGAAAACTACCCCGAGGTGTACGGTACTGGAGCACTCCTTGGAGCAGAACAAGGAACAGGGGACGAGATAGTGGCCGAAGACTTCTCTTGAGCACCAGCTTCGGTTATACAGTATTTCCATTTCCAGCATTTATTTCCTGTCTTTTTCCTTAAATGTAACAGACTAAGTTCTCGGAATTGTTTCCCCGAGATAACCTTATTTGCTATTGCTAATTTAATTCCATTGCATTTATTTCCTGGCTATTAATCTGTGTTATCTGTGGATGAGATTAGAAATACCTGAGACTGTAACTTAGTCTTGCTAGACTACAGCTTAAGCATGCCCTGATGGATCCATTAAATTGGGTTGTCCATCGGTGCGTGCTGCTGGCCATTGCCACGCCTCTCCAGTCCCTCGTCATTTTGGGACTGGGGCGTGACAGGGTTTTTGTGGTGGCCCATGCAGGTCTACGACTAAATTGTTCGGTTTCAACTTAGGGACCGAACAGGCCTGCAATAAGATAGGATAAGTTTTTAGAATCTCATCCACTTGCTTGAATCGTTTTTGATATCTGTATCGTATTCAAACTAATTTGAACTTGCATCTTGCCTTGATTCCTGTGCGCCTCTTATTGGGTATTTTGGATACAGGAAAATGGACCCACAAGAATGCAACGAGACTCCCGTCAGAACACCACCAGCTACAGGTGTCACCTACGACGACGAAGTGACACCAGTCGGAGGATTTCCCACAACTCAACAGAGCCAGCCGGCAGGTCAACCTACCTCCCGATTCCGGCGCGATGACATCCCGCCTCCGCCGCAGTTCGTCCCACCAATGCCCGTGTTCCCACCAGGACAGCCGATCGACGGGCAGCAAATATTTCAGATGATCTACGCGATGATGCAAGCTCAGCAGCAAGTCCAACACGAGGCTCAGCGTCGCGAAGCTAACTTCTTGAGGGACAGCATCGTAACTGCACTGGGGCAGGCCAACCTACCAGCTCGACGGCCAACTACAGGCTCAATCACTGACTTCCGCCAACTGAAGCCCCGCACTTTTTTGGAAAAGAGGAGCCCACAGAAGTGCACGAGTGGCTCACCAACATACGGCATCAACTTGAAGCAGCTGAGCTTCCCCGAGAACGCTGGATGACCGCCGTCCGAATGCAATTGACGGACAACGCTCATCACTGGTGGCTATCCGAGGAGACGCGACTCGGACCAGACCGAGTCACCTGGGAGGAGTTCTCCAGACTCTTCCAAGAGATGTACATTCCTGCCATCGCTCGATCAGAACTGCGGGACAAATTCAACCGCCTCACTCAGGACTCCATGACGGTGGAAGAGTACAACGCAGAATTCATCCGTCTGAGTCGCTTCGCCCCCACCCTGATCCCGACTGAGGAAGAGAAGGCCGAGAAATTCTTCGACGGACTGAACATTGAGCTGCAAAAACTGATTGGGTCCGTCGCACCAACATCATACTCGGACGTTCTTGCTGCGGCTCGACGCGTGGAGCGCGTCACCAAGAGAGAGGCCAGACTGAAGAGGTCTTCCCCATCATCAACCTCCAGAACACCACAAGAAGAATCTGCAAAGAGACCGCACCAACAGCAGAAGGCACCTGCACCACAAACGGTAGTCCTCCTTACTTGTCACTATTGTGGCAAAGCAGGCCATATCGCCAAGGAATGCCGACGCAGACTAGGATTGTGTTTGGCATGCGGATCCCGTCAGCATTCAGTAAGGGATTGCACTCAACGTGGAGAAGGAGCACCAAGGGCGAACCAGCAAACTCAGCAGCAGCAGAGGAATCTACCTCAAGGACGAGAGCAAGCTTACGCGATTGCTGTGCAGGAAGCCGATGCGAGTAAGTGATTTATAGTTATCCGTTTTTAGTCTTGTTGTATTTCGTGCTCGTTGGTTCGTGACCTCAGCCCCAACCTAGTAAATTACAACTTGTTAATAACAACCTGGCTTTCATAAAAGATATGGTTTTAACTAAATTATCCTGGAAAGTGTAAACTTTCAAATTTTAGGGAAACGGTATTTCCCTGAAGTATCTCGTAATGTATTTTCAAACGATGCTTGTGACCGCGTCATCTCTGTTGACCGGTTATTCTTTGATTGCGAGGACGCAATCTTCTTAAGGGAGGTAGATTGTAAACCCCCTGATTTTTCAAAATTTTAAAAACTGGATTTTGCACGATTTTCAGGAATTTTCTGGGATTTTTTTCAGTAATTTAAAACAGGGTTTTAATTATTCAATAATTTTTAATTGGTATTAAACAATATTAAAATATTATGAAAATAATATTTTTGGATGTAAAATGAAAAACTGGACTTAGGGCAATTTTTCTGGAATTTATCGGACCCCGGACCTATTTTTAAATGCCTAAAAACTAATTGTTTAATTAATTAATTAATTATTTATTTATTAAATGATTTTATTATTATTGTTATTATTATTATTATTATTATTATTTTTTTATCTAAATTAACCCCAGCCCGTGGGCCGGCCCAGCCCGGCCCAACAGACCCGGCCCATCCGCGGCCTAGCGGGTCGGGCGGACCCGCTAGCCCGGACCCGACCCGGACCCCGGTCACCCCTGTCCCCCTCGATCCGAAATTACCGCCGCCGCCGCCGCCGCGTTCTCCGGCGACGTGGCCGGAGAACCACCCACGTCGTCATCCCCTCCGGATCACCCGCCCACGCCCCGGCCTCACCCCGCCTCGCAACCCCCCCTATATAAACCCCCATCTCCGCCTCCCTCCACCCCGCCAACCTAAGCCCTAACCCCGACTCCGGCGATCTCCGGCGAGCCCACCCAACGACGCCTCGACCGACGGCCAGCTTCCCCGAGCCCCGGACACGGCGGCAGGACGCAGGACACAGCCCGAACACAGTGGACACGGCACTGGACACGTGTCCAGGACACGATTCGGACTCGAAAAGCCCCGATTTCTCGGTCCCCTTCAGGTATTCGTATCTTGCAACCCTGATCTCCGTTTTCGATTCCGTCAATTCCTACGCATAGCCTGTATGACCCTCTCGGTGTCCGGACAAACTGTTCGGGACATCGCGGCCTGTGGCGATCGCACACCACGATCCAAAAACAGGAAATATCAGACCCTGTTTCACCTCGGAACCAAGTACGCCCCGCCAAACGGGACGACTTGGTCGCGCGCGGTCTTCACAGATACGTGCGCCTCGTCGATACAGACGTGTGGGTTTTCGTGGAAGCTGATTCGGGTGTGCGTGCACACCGGAATCAACGCGTATCCGCGGACATCGCCCCGTATCCGCCTTTTCTGCAATTCGACCTAACTTCGTGCACACACGTCGGATCGAGACGAAACTTGCGCCATCGGACTCGTAGCAATACGCTGGTCCTGTGGGTCAAGTTTGGTTCGATTCTGAGAACGTTGACGAAATCGCGTGTCGTGGGCCCCACAGGCCCCGCTCGACGGGCGATTTTGTGATCGGCTCATCGGAATTCAATTCTGAAAGTTCCATTGAGTTCGTATCAGCGTTCCTGACCTGTCGACACTAAGTTTGGTGAATTTGGAGACCGTTGACCCTGACGCGTTTTTCGGTGCAAAGCGGGCCCACCGGCGGACCCCGTTTTGGCCCGAAACTGTCGTTTCTGCCCTTGTCTCCAAATTGGACCCAAGGACAGGCGTTTCTAGCTGATTGATATTTTCTGGATCTGATGGTGATGTTTGTTTCAGCAACCGGAGTACCGCCTGCAATTCCCGCCGAAGTCAGAACTGCGAACATAGCCAGAACCACAGGCAAGTGTACCTCGCCGAAACTTGCAGCTTGCTACATATCTCCTGGACTTGGTTATACATCAGTGGGCAAGTAAAGCCTGCCAATTCTCAGATAATTCTGGTTAAAGTATTTACTTGATTGCTTGTAGTTTCATAAGTAACTTGCTTAACTGCTCAACCCAGGACACCTGACACTATTCATGTGACGGAATTGCCTGAGATATACCTGGTGATTCCGTATAGGTTACATATTCATGTCATTACAGTTTACATGCCTAGATTCTAGCCTGACTCATTGCATTAGTTCAAACTTGCGTGACTTGTACCTGATATATTCTGGAACTGTGACGTGAGATTACATGGGGTGGGGAGAGTATTACCATATCAAGGCTGATTATAATGTAAATAATGTTATCTGGAGGTGTCCTAGTCTCTGATACAGAGCTTTGGCACAAGTTCTGGCTCTTCTAGAAAATACTGCTAAGGTTTCTTAGACACTGATCCTGTAGTAGTCTCAGCCTGAGTATGACTAAAACTCTCACTTGCATATCACTAGCTGGTTTACATATTTACCCTGCTGTTTATTTTATTACTGCACTGCATATGTTTTGGCTTGTATTTTCTGTACCTTGTTATGTCCCCTGAGGACCTGGAATGGACTATGTCCCCAGGTACAGCTGAAGAAAACTATCCCGAGGTGTACGGTACTGGAGCACTCCTTGGAGCAGAACAAGGAACAGGGGACGAGATAGTGGCCGAAGACTTCTCTTGAGCACCAGCTTCGGTTATACAGTATTTCCATTTCCAGCATTTATTTCCTGTCTTTTTCCTTAAATGTAACAGACTAAGTTCTCGGAATTGTTTCCCCGAGATAACCTTATTTGCTATTGCTAATTTAATTCCATTGCATTTATTTCCTGGCTATTAATCTGTGTTATCTGTGGATGAGATTAGAAATACCTGAGACTGTAACTTAGTCTTGCTAGACTACAGCTTAAGCATGCCCTGATGGATCCATTAAATTGGGTTGTCCATCGGTGCGTGCTGCTGGCCATTGCCACGCCTCTCCAGTCCCTCGTCATTTTGGGACTGGGGCGTGACAGCCTCACAACTCACACACCCGTCTAGAACATCAGAAATCGACATACCTCTGGGGTAGCGACCAGCGCGACTCTACAGAAATCGACATACCTCTGGGGTAGCGACCAGCGCGACACACGCCCGTAGTGCGAACTATATACTACGGTTTACCAGAGTGGTTAAAAGCCCATACGCCTAATGATTGTCCTCCCATGATACTAGGTGCCATGTGTGTGTCAACATATCTAATACATAGTAATGACTGAAGAAAAACTACACATGCAAGAACTATACAGAAATAAAATAAAATAAAAAGAAATATAAATAGCATGCAAAGTACTGTAAACAATTTGGCAAGGTATCTTGCCTGGGGTCCTGCTGCTGGTATGAATCCGAGTCCAAGTCACAGTCCAAATAGTCTATGTATTACAAATTTATCACGTCAAAAAAAATAATTTATTTTAATTTATTTAATTCTAGAATAATTACTCTAAAATCCTATTTTAATCTTATTATTCTGATTTTTATGTTAATTCCTAAATTTTGTCCAAAGAAACTGAATTTTATCAACTCGAGACTCATGGCACGCAAATCGAGACGATCTGTTGACCAAAAAGTCAACCGATACAAACTCAACTTTTATGCATAATTTCCTGTAGATTTTAGCATCAAAAACATGCTGGAATTTACAGCTCGTCCAAATTCAAATTCGTTTGGAAATTATGGCACATACAAATTTTGTATTGTGCACCGATGGTTAAATTCTAACCTAGAAGTTCTACAGAATTAACAGTATGTAAATACTTCGAAATAAATTCTGGGAAAAATATATGTCGATGATCTCGACATTAGCTTTCCGAAACTTTAAACGGTTCATGATTCTGATTCCTGGTTCTCCCGAAATTACGAAAATATCAAAACACGTCTATTTTCGGACATGCTGTGCTCTACGAATTTTACAGAATTTAATACTCATAATTTAGAAAAACAATTTATATAATCAGAAATCTAACCTCATTATTGTTCTAACAAAAAAAACTAGGCCTCGTTTGGAGTCTGGAGCTAGGAGATATCGTCTTTTTAATTCGTCATAACTAGTAGAAAATGAGGCTGAATTTATGACGAATTTTGGCTATTTTTGGACGAAAAAGAGAGAAATTTTGGGGAAGAAAAATATGAAGGATGGGGTATTTATAATGGTGGAGACTATTTAATTAAATACAACTATGGTTGGTTAATTTGGATAGGATTATGATGAATTTAAATAAGGATAGGATATGCATGAAGTTAATTTTCTAGTAGGTTCAGGATTTGAATTAATTCAAAATCGAGTTTGAATTTATCTCAATAATTTATAATCTTAAATATAATTAAAAATAATACAAATAATTTATAAAATCTTATTAATATCTATTAACACTAAATTAGCATCTATCTAATATTAAGACTATATATATCCAAATAAATCCCAAATAATTTTAAAATCTAAATAAATTTTTTAAAATTCTAAATAAATTACAAAAAAATATAATTTAATATTTTAAACTAAAATAAATATTTGGTAGGAACGACATGCAAGTATGTTCGTATAGTAAATTATAGAAGTCCTAGAAATTTATGTTTTCTAAGTTTTAATTACCAAAAATTCTAGAAAAATCTCCAAAAATCTAAAATAACCTAAAATAATTCTAAATGAATATTTATATAAGTAAATATATCAAGAAATTTATTTTCTAATTAACTAAGAGCATATTCTAAATAAATTCAATATATATAATAAATATAATAATATAAAATATACACAAAATACCTATTTTGGGTGAGGGAGTTTACATTTGAATTATTGGGAGACAATGTGAAGGCTAAAATTATTCCCACCGGTTTATAATATTTGGATAACTACTCATATACGACGGTGGATAATGTACTGATATTAGCATTTATAGAACGATGGCATCCAGAAACCAACACTTTTCATCTACCAAACGAGGAGTTGACGATTACCCTTGATGACGTCCATCATATATTGGGACTTAGGGTTGATGGTCGAATCATGATGAATCATACTTTTGACGAATCGAGCATCAACTTTTACGACCATATCGTGGATTATGTATCAGGGTGTTTGGGAGTTGATGCCACTAGTTTTACCACCCTTCGAGAATTCAAGAAGTCGTACGGACTTCCTTTAAAATATTTAGAGGAGAAATTCGCTGATCCGGACCCCGAAGTGGATAATAGCGATAATGTGGCCCGTGGATATATGCAGTTCATCTTAGGGGCTGTCGGCATTACGGATAAGTCTGGAACGTCCATACATGCCAAATATCTCCTGAATTTGGACGACATAGACACGGTGGAAGAAATGTCTTGGGGAAGCGGTATACTAGCATACATTTACCGCGAGCTTGGTGTGGCATCCCGCGTTGGTTCGAAGACAATATCCGGATGCCAGACTCTACTCCATGTATAGATATATCTTTGTCAACTTGTATACATAATTAAAAATTTTGTTGTTAATTTTTGGACTAGTATTTTTTTAACTTGGTTACGTGAAGGCATGGATATACGAGCACTTTCTAACCCTGCAGCGGGCTAAATTTAACCGAGGGTATGACGAGCACCTTCCTAGAATGTGCAGATGGAAGCCAACTAAGGAAGATGCCAAACGTCCACACACATTGGCCGCCCTACGGAATGCACTCGAAGATATGACGATAGAAGAGGTGAATTGAGACCTAATTTTTTAATGTTTGGTAATAATTTACTAAATTACGTTATTCTAAATGACGTTTTGCTAAATTTCATGCGTTACAGATTGTTTGGGATCCATATTGTAATTTGCGACAGACTAGTCGTCCATTGCAACCAGTCATTTTATATCACGGTCTGATAAGTTGTCATGAAATCGAGGAGGCTTATATGCCTGATAGAGTGCTCCGTCAGTTTGGTTACGTACAAACAGTCCCGAAGCGCACATTAAAAATGATAACTGCTCCGCGAGGTACAAAACTGCTAAACTATATTCCTGCGACGTTCAACTGGGTTCGGACTTCTTTACTGAGTGGCAACGTCACGTTATTAGAGAAACCGAACGGCAAGCAGCAGTAAATATGACAAAATATAGCGACGACTACCTCGCCTACTACGCTGGTGTCGGACTACCTACGTTGTTCAAACGCGAAGGCGATATTGTGCGTGTACCATCAGATCTCCCTGCCAAATCTGTCTTGTATACTGCATTGGTCAAGATGGTGAGCCAACTTCTTCACTTTCAGTTTGATATGTGTAAATGTTTATAACCTAACAATTTTTTTTAATTCTCATGAATATGCTAGGAAAGTGAAAAAGTTGGGAAGAAGCCTCGTAAGTTGCCAGGGTATGAATTATATGGTCATCAATGACGAGCTACAACAAATCGACAACGCTGAAGATTTCCCTTTCTTGAAAAATAGAGAGCAACGTACAAAGAGGCGGCATGAAGTTTATTCCATGTTTCAAGATTTGTAAAACTTTGCTAAAATTTGTGTTTTGAGACATGTAAAACTTTACAGTTTGAAAACTTTGAGTGATTATGTATTGTTGAAATATTTTGATTGGTTATGTTTTAAGTTGCTACAATTTGCTACAATTTGTGTTTTAAGCATACAATTGTTAAATGTGCATAGGCAGTGGCTAAAAACTTGGACTGTCAAATTCTGGACAGTCCTGAAAGCTATCAGGACTGTAAAAAATTTGACAGTCCTAGTTTTATATAAAATTATGCAGAGACAGTGGGTTCAAATTAGGACTGTGGAAATATTGACAGTCCTCATAACTTGTGGAACTATCAAAATCCTGACCGTCCTAGTTTTACATAAAATTTTCAGTGTGTTAGATTTAGGACTATCAAAATTTTGACAGTCCACATAGCTTGTGGGACTGTCAAAATTCTGACAGTCCTAGATTTACATATAAATGTGCAGACAGTGGGTTAAAATTAGGACTGTCAAAATTTTGACAGTCCTCATTGCTTGTGGGACTGTCAAAATTCTTACAGTCCTAGTTTTATATAAAATTTTCAGTGGGTTAAAATTAGGACTGTCAAAATTTTGACAGTCCTCATAGCTTGTGGGACTGTCAAAATTTTGACAGTCCTAGATTTACATATAAATGAACAGACAGTGGGTTAAAATTAGGACTGTCAAAATTTTGACAGTCCTCATTGCTTGTGGGACTGTCAAAATTCTGACAGTCCTAGTTTTATATGAAATAGACAGTGGGTTAAAATTAGGATTGTCATAATTTTGACAGTCCTCATAACTTGTGGGACTGTCAAAATTTTGACAGTCCTAGTTTTACATATAAATGTGCAAACAGTGGGTTAAAATTAGGACTGTCAAAATTTTGACAGTCCTCATTGCTTGTGGGACTGTCAAAATTCTTACAGTCCTAGTTTTATATAAAATTTTCAGTAGGTTAAAATTAGGACTGTCAAATTTTGACAGTCCTCATAGCTTGTGGGACTGTCAAAATTTTGACAGTCCTCGTGGCTTATTGGACTGTCCAAATTTTGACAGTCCTAGTTTCACAGTATATAAATATACAAACAGTGGGTTAAAACTAGGACTGTCATAATTTTGACAGTCCACTTAGCTTTTGGGACTGTCTAAATTTTGACAGTCCTAGTTTTATATATATCACAGTAGGTTAAAACTAGGACTGTCAAAATTATGACAGTCTAGTGTGCTTGTGGGACTGTCCAGATTGTGACAGTCCTAGTTTTATACAGATTTTGACTCATTGCACAACATACAGTTCTAGTTTTATTTCTTTCATTGCACAACATACAGTTCAATATACAGTTCAACATACATGGCTCATTGCACAACATACAGTTCAATATACAGTTCAACATACATGGCTCATTGCACAACATACAGTATAAGATGAATCAATCGATTAGAATATCAAAGTAGTCCTTCGGCAAGATTTTTGGATCCTCCATCTTCATCATCTTCTTATATCCAGTAATTGCATCCGTGTAGGGTGTCTTCCATGCGATCGCTTCCTCTGGTGCGTGTTTATACCATAGCGTAGAAGGTGGAGGAATAGGAGAATGACCGATCAACCTTGGGAGTATTGTCTGACAAGCCCTATCGAACATAGATTGGATAGTCTATGTTCGGCCGGGGGAGCGCACATTGGAAAGAAAGTATTGTTAATGCCTTGTGAGATAATTACAATAGGTATCTTATACCTATTAGAGAATACGTATGCAGCAGGCGGGACATCCATGTAATGGTCTGGTCCGGTAACTGTTTCTGTACAAGGTATGCTTGCCAACAAATCTCCAATAATTTCTTTGCCGAGTATCTGCCTATAGAAGGGTATACGAGACTCCAACTCCTCGTACAGCTCTTCCCTAACCTGTCTCCATCCTGCTTCAACTGAATAGTCTAGATGTCTTGCTAGTGCATGATATCCATAATGGCCATCCTTAGAAACATCAACAATAGACCAAATGAAATCCCGTATCTCAGGTAGAAAATTTAGAATGTATAGACTATATGAATCAGAGAAGTTATCTAAACCCTCCGCCGTGACTGCATCGTTCGTTTTCTGTTTCTTTCCCTTTCGAATAGTAAGCTTACTCTTTTTCTGCGAAAATACCACACTTTCGATAACCGACTTTGCCTCAACTTGCTCTAAATTGCATTCAATATGTTCAAACAATGATGGATCTCTTTTAGTTGACTCCATCTCCTTCTTTTTTGCTCTACTCATTCTTGAGTGTAGTCTTCCCTTAGGAGTTCGAACAACAGATGGCTCTTGCAATCGAGTTATTACCGGGACTGCAATTTATTGGATTTTAACCTCAATGGATCTTCTCTCCGGTTCTGATGCGACACACCACCTTGCGTGCAGGAGTTTCACTTATGGCAAAGAAAAGAAATTATCGTGAACTTCCACCGTCGGCATTATCGACAGCTGTCTCCAACGTTGATCAACAACATCTATTGGAATATGTATAGATTGACGACGATATTCGTTAATCTCATGTGCACAAGGAAGGCCGAGTGAATGTCGATATGAAAAATCGCAAACCTCGGGATTATAACCAACCGACTTCGACCTACCAATCTCCTCAAACAATAAGCCCAAGGCCTTGTGCGATACTACATGGATTAAACCATCCAAGAGGTGTTCATGCTTGTATTCATGCTTTGCAATATTGAGGCTCATCTCAAATGATGCTACAATCTCATTCACCGTGGAAATAATCATCAAATGAATCGATTACCAAACGGAGACAAAATTACCGACCGATGACCGTAGATATCTTTTTAAACTTGAGTGTGATCCTTCGACCCGGTTCGTAGTGATTGTGCCATAATGCTTCACCATGTTCGTCCATGCTAAGACGAATTATTCTTTATGTGGTTCTAGTAAGTATCTTTGATATAAGATATGCATGTCGGGTTACTCGTCTCCCACTTTTGTTTGAACATGTACCATGCTGTGTCGTAGTTGTCTGTAGTACTTGCTCGCCATACAAGACTCCAATCACTGTAGAATTCTTTGAAGCGAAGCATGTCGATTTTACCGTCCACATTTTCAAATTTTCTCTTGCATTGAGCTTGGATATTTCGATTTATATGCCAAGTGCATAGTAGTCTATGCACATGAGGAAATATAATATCTATAGCATTTATCAGCGCATATTATCTGTCGGTAACAAAAATAGAGGGCTCTTTGTATCCTGTGTAAAGGGATTGTAGTTTCCTCAATGCCCAAGTGTAATCCTCTACTGTCTCACTCTTCATAAAACAAAAGGCGACTGAAAATATTTTTCCCGTAGACGTAAACCCAACAACGTGAAAAAGAGGTATCTTGAACTTGTTTGTCTTATATGTACAATCAAGGGCCAACACGTCTGCGAAGGACCGAGCCAAGTGTGTGCAATCAGGATGAGCCCAAAACAATGAAAGGAGTTCATCATTTTGTAGATGTCTTCTATGGTACTCCACGTAGTGATGCTCCCCAAGCAACTTCAATACTTGCTGCATCGCCATTTTTTCTTTCATACTATTATATTTCGCTCTCGCCAAACTATTATAGATCGTCCTCATGGTTGACTTCTTTCCATCTTCTTTTTGTCGCACGGCAGAATAAATTTGTTTCGGTGCAACTCCGGAACGGAACATTTCTTCAACCAACTTTCTCTCATCCTCCTTCAACCGTGCCACGTAGGCATGACCCATAAGTGTCTCTGGAATATGATGATTGTGTATTACATTCTTAACTTCGATTATCCACTTCACATCTTCTACTTTTACAATCAACACCTTAAATGGACAACAACATTTTCTCGTCCCAACGTTTTTCTTGGAAATTTTTTTTTCCAACAACACCATTTTTTTTATGATGCTCCCTGAACACACCTCCTCTTTCGCAGTCTAGCTCTACATATTTTTGGCCCGGCCGAGATCTGATGGATCTTGCAATGACAATGACTATATTATGTCGTCTTCCAACTTCTCTACACCAATCTAATGCTTCTTCCTGGGATGCAAATTGAATATCCGTTGAGAATATATCCTCCATATCAACCCCAATAGCAGGATGTACCACAACATCTGTATGAGCTTGGTCCTATAACCAATATAAAATAATCTAAAAATTAATAACTTCAAATAATTGGCAGTTCAAATAATTTACAGTCTTTAAGATTCAGGAGTGTCACTATTTTGACAGTCCACTTAGTATATAGGACTGTCAAAATTATGACAGTCCTATATTTATATAGGACTGTCGAATTATTGACAGTCCTATATTTATATAGGACTGTCGAATTTTATACAGTCCTTACACGATGACTGTCGAAATATGGTTATCATTTTACGTACCGTACGTGCTTCGGAACAACCGCCATGTTCTTCGGAAGGACCAGAGTACATATTTAATGGATTGCATGATCCGACTTCTTCATCGAACATAATTTCATGCATCGCTCCTACAATAGTCAAATAAAACTAAATATTTTTGTGACAATCGCAAAACTTATTCATCGTATGTTGTCGAAGACATACCGGAAGAATATTCGTTGGACAATCACCAAAGCAAAACAAAATTCCACTTGGGACCACAACTATCAAATTCCAAAGTTAGGTTTAGATTTTTTGACTTGGGAGAATGAAAGATTTCTTCATGTGAGGGTGAAAAACAAAGAAGAAAAATAATTTTTACTTATATAGGTTAGTGTGGGATAGTCCTAAGTAACTTTGAGGAGTGACAAACTTGTAATTTTTACAAATTTTTTAATGGACTAGTCCCAAGTAAACTATGTAGTGCCCTTATCAACAGCTATCCAAAAACGGATAGGAAATTTGACGAGTAAAATTCAAACATGTTAGTTCACTTATAGTTCGGGTATGGGTTAGAATTACCAACCCGACCCGAACTTGATCCGAAAATCCGTACGTGTTAGGGTTAGTCCCGAGAATCCGATACATAAACCCGTGTCGGACACTTCATATCGAGTCCGTGTCAAATAAACAGAGAGACAGAGAGAGAGAGAGAAGCCGGCCGCCTAACGACCGATTCGTAAGTCCCTCCTCCTCCTCCTTCCTCTTCCCTCTCAAATTCTGCATAGAAAAGCTCCTTTTTTTTGCTCAGTTATTCCCCAAATCACTAGTCAAACTTAGGGTTTTAGGGTTTCTAGGTCTCGATCACAATTTTCTTGTTTTTTGCTGATATTTCATTTGATTTGTCACTATAAAGCTCTCTACTTTGGTTTACTGTTGGAAAGGAACGAACTTGGCAGGGATGGACCCCAAATTTCTGCAAGAGAAATCTTTTTCTTTTTTTGCTCAATTATTTCCCCAAATTACTAAATTAGGGTTCTAGGTTTCTAGGTTTCGATCATGATTTTGTTACTTTTTTTCTGAAATTTTCATTTGATATGATACTACAAAGCTCTCTACTTTGTTTTTTCTTAAAGGAGAGAACTTTGGGAAGGATGGACCCCGAGAGCTGCCTCGCCGGCAGCATCGTTGCCGTCGGCGACCATGACGACGACAACGCGCCGCTCTGGAAGTACGTGGCGAAGCTCGAGAAGCTCGCCGGCGGGGGGAACTGGTCCTGGCAATGCAACTACTGCCGTGAGTTCTTCAAGAGCTCGCACACGCGCGTCAAGGCCCACCTCCTCCACTCCGTCCTCTCTGGCATCAAGCCCTGCAAGGGCGTCCGGCCGGAGGACATTGACGAGCTGAGGGTGGTAGTCGAGCAGGCTGAGCTGCGTGAGCGGATCAAGAAGGGGAAGAACGTCTCGGCGAGCCCTCTGTCAGTCACTCTCGCGAGCGTCTCCAAAGGGTTCGAGCTGAAGCGACGGAGAGCTTCGGGCGGTAGCAGGAAGGCCTTCGTGAACCACAGCTTTAATCACGACGCCCAGGATCAGCTGGACGCGCTGATCGGGCGGATGTTCTATTCGGCCGGCTTGCCGTTCCAGCTGGCAAAGAATCCCTACTTCATCCGGTTGTTCGCGTTCGCCGCTAACAATACGATCCCCGGTTACGTCCCCCCCGGGTACGACCGGCTGAGGACGAGCCTTCTGCAGGGCGAGAAGTCGCGTATCGAGCAGATGTTTGAGCCAATACGGGGAATGTGGAAAGATAAGGGCGTGTCCATCGTCGCTGACGGGTGGTCGGATCCCCATAGGAAGCCGATCATCAATGTGATGGCGGTATCTGATAGTGGACCCTTGTTTTTGAATGCGGTGAATACGAAGGGGAAGGTTAAAGACGAGAGTTATATTGCTGGTATACTTGTGAAAGCCATTCAAGAGGTCGGTGCCCAGAATGTGGTACAGGTGGTAACTGATTGCGCACCGGTTTGTAGGTCTGCCGGTTTACTCATCGAGAAGATGTATCCTCACATCTGTTGGACTCCTTGTGTTGTGCACACGCTTGATATTGCTCTCAAGAACATTTTTGCAGCGAAGAACACCGAGGTGAATGGGGTTGTTTATGACGAGTGTGGCTGGATCCGTGACGTTTCTAGAGATGTTACGGTGATGAGGAACTTCATCATTAAGCATCCTATGAAATTGTCGATATTCAATCATCATGAGGAGTTGAAGCTGCTTACTCTTCCAGAGACTAGATTTGCTTTTGCTGTTATTATCCTGAGAAGGTTTAAAGTTGTGAAGCGTAGCCTTCAAGATGTGGTGACTAGTAAGAGGTGGAGTTTATACAAAGAAAATGACGAGGGGAAAGCACAAGTTGTAAAACAAAGAGTGTTAGACAATATTTGGTGGGACAAGGTGGACTACATTATTTCATTCACTGAGCCTATCTATGACATGCTTCGATCCACCAACACAGATAAGCCCAATCTTCATCTGGTATATGATATGTGGGATACTATGATTGAAAAGGTGAAGAGCACTATTTATCGGCACGAAGGGCAGAAGGATGATGGGGAATCACCATTTTATAGTATGGTGCACTCTATATTGATTGATCAATGGAATATAAGCAATACACCCCTGCATTGCTTGGCTCACTCTTTAAACCCAAAGTATCTCCTTAACTCAGCCTTTCTACTTTGGTTATATTGTGCAATGTATAAATTTTCACCTTCATGATTTCTCTTCGGATGCTTTGTTCATATGTTTAGGTATTATAGCTCAAATTGGCTTATTGGAGCCACAAATCGGGTTGCTCCACATATGGATGTAGAGATCTCTAAAGAAAGGGCAAAGTGCTTGAAGAGATACTTCCCAAATGCTGATAAGCGGCGACTAGCCAATATGGAGTATGCTAAGTTTTCTGCAGCCTTGGATGCATTTGCAGATGATGACTCCTTAAATGATAGGGGGTTGATGGAACCAAAAACTTGGTGGATTGTTTATGGGGCTTTTGCACCCCTTTTGCAGGGGTTGGCCTTAAAATTGCTTGGGCAACCTTGTTCCTCTTCTGGTTGTGAGAGGAATTGGAGTACATACTCATTTGTTCATTCTATAAAGAGGCACAAGATGAATGTACAAGAAGCGGATGAGTTGGTGTATGTTCATACCAACCTTCGACTTCTTTCAAGAAGATCGCCTGAATATTATGAAGGTGAGACGAAGATGTGGGATATTGGTGGAGATGATTTCGGTTCATTTTCAGGCATCTTAGAGGTTGCGAACCTTTCTCTTGATGAACCAGAGCTAGAACCTGTGGTGTTTGGAAATGAAGAGAGTGATGATGATATTGAAGCAGAGTCGATGGAAGTTGGCTCGGGTTAAGAGACTTTTCATCTTGATGTAGGATGTACTTTAATGGTTCTTGATTTTACTTTATCTGTTATGTATTGCAAAGCTGATATATTTAGTCAATAAGTCTTTAATTCTAATGTTTTCGTTGTCGTTTTTCGTGTCATATTACTTATCATACATGAATGTCTGCCTATACTAGTTGGCGGTTCTTAATAGAGGAGTACATTCTTAACATTTCAGTAATCATCTCAGATATATTGAACAGATAAAGACACAATGGCTTAAGATGGCAGTGTCTATAATGCAAATTGAATTTTTGTTTTGTCGCGTCGGTATTAGTCATTTTGTTCTCTTTAGCTGCCTAATGATAAAATTATCTATTGTAACCATTCTGGAAGTTATACTGTCTGATCATTTCAGAACTTATCCAGACAATATAAATATTAAAGTCTTGAAGTTTGATAAGTAGTATCGAATTATAGATGTTTCACATGTACCCTTTTTGTACATTTGAAAATCGTAAATAAATGCAAAATCTTACTATTATTTTCACTATAGAAATTCTTTTATTTTATTTCTGATTTGTTGCTTAATTCCTTGAATTACACTTGTTCTCTAATGGTTAAATTTTGGTATTGGTTAAAGACTGGTATCAGCTTCAAGAGGGGAATTTAGAGCAATATGGTTTGGATCTTCAGGTAAACCATGATATCCATTTTCGAGCATATGCTCAAGCATTTTCTATTAGATCCTTAAACTTTATAGCATAGTAATATTACTTTTATTTAGTTATATATGTCAAAGTTTCTACATCAAGGTGATATGTCTGAAAGTTTACTTTCGACTTTGCTATAGTATGGCAATTCTTAGCCGAGGAGAACATGGGTAGGTATCCCTCTTTTGATACACAAACAACTTCTATTTGTATTGCTTCTTGCCAAGGCTATCATAGTTGTAAATCCTCTGCTAGTTTAATGAATTATTTGGCCTTTAGCATATATACTCTTCTAGAACCTAAGGACAATATTAACATTCGATATTTTCTTGTTCCCATGTCCCATGTCCATAACATTAAGGCTTCTTTCTCTGATTAGGCTTATGGCTTTCAGGTTGCAAGATGGTTGGGAATCTTGAATTGTTTCAATGGTTCTTTCTTTAATTAGCTCTGAAAGTCTGAACTGTAGTTAGTATACCGGCAGATGTTAATTTGGCATTGTTCATGGAAACAACAACGAACCTTTGTTGCCAGAAGAAAATGTCTCGAGTCAGAAGTCTCATCTGTTAATTTTCCATCATTCACATATGCCAAACCCTTCATGGGGCGTGAGGTTGAAAGTTGAAACTTACTGTCAAATAATTCCTATATCCAGATTCTCTGCCATCTCTAGAAAAAAACTGAACATTTCAGTAATCAGCCCATATAAGCTGTACAGATACAGACACTACCACACAGCATGACAGTGTCTTCATTGACCATGAAACATTTTGTTTGTTTCGGCATGCCATGCTCCCTTGCAGTCCACTGATAAAAGGTAACTGCTCTATGGATTCTTGAAATTCTACCATTTGATCATTTGAGGACTTATCCAAACAACTTTAAATATTAAGGTCTTCAAATTTGAGAGCTACCAATATTGTCAAATTTATAGATGTTTTATATGTATTTGGAAACTGTAGATAAATACAAAATCTTACTGTTATTCATTATGTAAATTCCTTAATTTATTTGCTATTTATTGCTGAATTTACTTGAATTTTTTTCTTGTTCGCCACTACACTGTTCAAATTCTGGTGTCAGATAAAGACTTGTTTCAGCTTGAAGAGTGATTCGAGAGCGATCAAGTTTGGATATTCAGGTAACCCATGATATCCAATTTCTGGCATGTGCTCAAGCTATTCCTATCGTCTTAAACTTTACAGAAAATTTGTTCGTACGAAAGAAACTTTTAATAAATAGGAAGAGAAGAAAATAGTTTAGAAGAATTGTACAGCACAAGACATTCCACCAATCTGACAGACGGTCTGGCGGAAATCAAGCGGCAGTTGGGAGTTTGGGTTGGTGGGATTCCTCGTATTCATTCTCCAATATATATATATATATATATATATATATAGCCATTGAGATTGTCAGTCTCAATGGCGGAATTCTAGCAGGGATTTGGTTGGTGACATTTGGGGGAACTTAGCAAGCTGTTTGATGACATTTGGGGGAAGGTTTTCGTTAGTTGCCTACCAAAAATAAACAGGGTGATCACATGAAGTTTACAAAATATAGTCATCAATTAACAATTTTAGCACATAACACCTTTTTAGGAGAGACCATTACACAGGATGATCACATGAAGTTTACAAAATATTAGATAATTTCTCACCAGTACGTAATCCCTTTTTTTGTTGAAAAAATGGGTAGATACTTGATCTGGATTGCTATGTCACCAATAATAATCACAAAGCTTTATAAATATATCCTGTTATAGGGGAATTATATGGAAAGGTCAGGTCATCACATTGCAATACGGAGTTTGAGCAATTAGTTAGTAGTTTTATAATCAGTCGTTCATAGCATCCCTTTCCCAAATTCCTCGGGAAATTCCATTGGTTGACTGCTTTTCTTCACCTAATTCTTCTTTAATGACCTTGGTGATCCTAGTTTCATCTTCGGAACTTGCCACCTTATCTCTGTTCTCACAAGTTCCGTCTGGTCCAATTCTAAGTTGGGCCTAAAATTATTAAAATAGGGAACTTAACTGACCAGTTTGTCTTGGAGCTCTGGTATTGCTTGCTTAATCGTAGTCATATCCCTTCACTCACAAACCCTACTATAATGATTTATTTGTTTCTGGAGCATGGGATGTTGGCGGTTTGCAAACTAGAAAGAAGAGGGGGTATCTTATCAGTTGGTCAAGTTTACATATTGTCAGGACACACAGATGGAGGATCTCTCTCCCACTAGATAACATCCAAGGAGAGTTAACCATGTACCATCACTAGATCTACCACGTCTCAACAACAAAGGAACAATCTTTGTTAGCCGAGAAGCTTGTGGAATTCTTCAGCATATGATTCGACTGTCGTGTGTTTGGTGGAACACCCTTGAGATGTCATAGATCTGGTCTGTAAGAATGCTCATGGTAGATTATGTGCTAAATTGCCCTCGGCTAACAAAGTTTGTTGTTTTGTTGCTGAGATGTTGTAGGTCTAGTACTGGTGTAGGGTTAACTCTCCTTGGATGTTGCCTCGAAGAGTGCTGATGAACTGCGTCACAAGTTGTTGTTTAGTCTCATTTAGATCGTTGATTGCAAGCAGTTTGTGGGTTGCTTCTGTATAGACAGACAATCATGATTCGTTTGCCCTGCATTAGGTCATGCAATTGTTGATAAATGCTATGGACAAAATTGCTGGAAAGGAATTATTTCTTCAATTTTTGCCTCATCTTCTCCTAACGAGAGATTTTCGGCTTGTCGTGACGCCCCTGAATGACTCGCTTTTGTTCCCAACAGGATAACGCTCGACCATTCAACTTGACAGCGACTAGCTTCACCACCTTGTTCTTGTCAAATTCTTTATATTCAAAGATGCGCTACACCGAATGAAGCCAAGCAAGAATTCCTATGGTTCAACACTGCCATGAAACTCTGCGAACTTCACTTTGATGTCGTCCCAGTACCACCTTTCGCGGTCTCTTTGATGATCGACAAAATAATTTGATGCGAATGAGTCATAACCTGACTCGCGATTTGCCTCCCAGCTTGATTAACTGGACCGACATTCCTCCAGATCTAGCTCCATCCTCATCTCTATGAGTTGTCTCCTCAACTCGTCTATCTCAAGATCAAGTTCATAGTCGCCACCTTTGTTATCCGGACTTGCCACTTTAAGGCAAAGTATCTATGTCGACTCGAAATGACACAGGTACGGTTATGGGATCCGGATCAGATCCTCTATGGTGACAACCAAACACGGCAGATGAAGAAGAAAAAATTAGGGAAGCTCTATGCTTACCTATTTTTTATGATTTGTTGTAGCATAAATTAGAAGAAGAAGAAAGTAAGCATGCTTTATTATATAGTTACTATTATTATTAATTTCATCTTGAGAGTAGTAGAGCTCCACGCTTAGAAGCCAGTAGCGGGAGCGGGAGCGAGGGAACGTGACTACTTAGAAGAGTCTAAAGTTAGGAGCGTGATGGGAGAGTGCGCTAATAAAATTTTTATGTTTATTAATTATTGTTATCAAAACTTATAAATATCTTAATATTTATTAGAATTTATAAAGTTCAGTACAAGTCACAAAGAGATCATTCGCATGTTGATTTTTTATGATGTCAAGGTAAATAATCTTTAGTTTCTTGATACTTTGATAAACGTGTATTAAATTTTTTCTTACTTTTTTCCTAAAATTTATGTTCTCTTTTAAAATTATGGTCATATTAGGGGAAGCGCTCATGTCCCCAGGGAAACAATCTCTCGTGGCATAAGAAACGAGCTCCCGTCATCGAAAAAATGAGCTCCCAATGAGTTTCCAAGTAAGAACCGTCGAATCGAGGTTTTTACTGAGATTTGTTGACCTCCTAGGAGTTTCTAACTTCTGAAGTTTCTCGTAGAAAATTGTATCTTGGGAGGAGTAGGCTCAATTATGGAAAAACAAAATGGAAGATGAATGACTCTTACTAACTTTATAATAATTGTAAAAGTGGTCAAAGTATTTGCATGCATGCTTTCATTCATTTCATTCAAATATGGTTGTGTTTGTCCATGCTTTGTTATATAGTTACTATTATTATTAATTTCATGTTGGGAGTAGTAGAGCTCCACCTAGGCAATTGTATCTTGGGAGTAGTAGGCTCATTTATGGAATTTTTTTTTTTAGAAAACATGGAAAATGAAGGGACTCTTACTCAACTTCATAATAATTGTTAAAGTCGTCAAAGTGGTAGCATGCATTCATTCATTTCATTCAAATTTGGTTGTGTTTGTCATTGTTCATTCAACGAATCAATATGTCAAGTTAGCATATAAAAAGCTACAATGAAGACTTTTCAAATACCAATTCAGTTGAGCATGGAAGCTATTAATATTGGGACATGTTTGGATGCTTTGAGATGTTTGCAGTTGTGGTCTCTTCGTAATTCGTTTAGCAGGGATGTTCTTTCCAAATTCTTCATTTAATAAGTGACTTCTCTTCATTTAACAAATATATTTATTTTAATAGCCATATTTTCGTACCAGTATCCAAATTTTGGATTCTTTTTAGCCGAGTCAGCGTGTCCTTCAATTATGAGTGTGAGGGACTCGACTCTTGGATATGTACTCGTACCCGACACCTGTACCCGAGTCCAGATAACAATGGTCGTCATGACTATTGCGGGCACTAGGAGTGCGTAAACATCTCGTCATGAGTGATGAGCAATTTGGATTTGAGCTCTGATACCACTTAGTGCATGCCTAGAATAAAATTTTGGGGTATAAATAAAAAAAGGTTAAGAGAATATATGGTACAATGACATTTGTGCCTTGATCTTTTTATTTATTTCATTCCGCTCCCCTTATACAAAAATGGGCGAGTCATAATATAGACTTGTTGATTGCTAAAAAAAAAGAAATACGTAATTAAAAAAATTGTCGATAATGACTAGTTATTCTGAAAACAGAAACTAAACTATGGTTTATGATTACGCTCCAAGGATACCGATTTTTTCCCCCAAAATTAACACACTATTTTGAAAATGGAAACTAAATTATGACCTATATGACTAAGATGGAAGGATACAAAAATTAATAGTCCTTGAATCCTTGATATGCTCTGATTAGCCATCAAAATTGGTAAAATTGATATACTACAACGAACCATTAAATTTTTCCTAAACTGGTAAAAGTTTTAGCATACTAGACACGGTTCGGATTTTCACGTCTAACCCCTCCAAGTAGGGCAAGGGCTGCA
This sequence comes from Iris macrosiphon, assembly GCA_036927795.1. NCBI lineage: Eukaryota > Viridiplantae > Streptophyta > Magnoliopsida > Asparagales > Iridaceae > Iris > Iris macrosiphon. Next base: position 179,868,063 of record JAYESA010000011.1, on the reverse strand, counting down.
TTAATGTTCCACATTGTTTGGGTCCTTAGAAAGTTGGATTACAATTACTTGAATACACCATATAGCCAGTTTTCCGTGATGATCTAGGAATAATACCATTCAGGAACCTAGTACGCCAAAGAATTGGAACGTGGAAATATACGTATTCTATTAAGTGAACATATCATATACTTGAGGTTTTCAAGTAAGCTTTTAAATGGAAGGTGTAGTTTTAATATATACTCGAGGCGTAAGCTTTTAAATGGAAGGTGTAGTTTTTATATGTACTCGAGGTTTCCACATAAGCTTTTAAATGGAAGGTGTAGTTTTTTTTTGTTATTGTTCTTTAAAAGTTTTAGAGGCTAAGACTTGTTACTTCTTTCTGATTGTATTATTGCTAGGATTGTTTGGAACTTGTGAATATCTTTTAGTTTTGAATATCTTATTTATGGTACTTGATTAACTTGGAATCTTGAATATATATTAAATATAGAAAATGTTCCACGTTCTGGAAAAAAATTTATTGATGCCGGAGAAGGTTGTCCCTAACATGTCGCGTACCGGGACCCTCCGTCACTTGCGTACCACATGCTCGTTTTTGTTTCACATTCTGAAACATTCCATGTACCTGGTAACCGTGAATTTGACTACAATAACAACAAAGCCTTTATCCCAAATCTATCGAACAACCGTGCATTTGAGTAGGAAAGAAAGATTTAAAATCACCCCCTAACAAAACAGAAACACACTACAACTCAAAACAAATCCTAAATTTGAATGTCACCCTTTTGTGAAACCGAAGGAAATGTTTGCCCTAGCTCCTTTGTTTTGCTTTTGAGCTAGGCACTTTCACATTGTTCTGGACCTTGTAGGTCAGTAGGTGACACCTTCAACAATCACAGACATTTTTTTTTTACTTACAACTATTTAAGATCATATGTTTTTATTTGTTTGATTTGCATCCTAGATAAGTTGCTTCCTATCACTAATATTAAACAACATTGTAAATGTAGAATTTACAATAATATTTTCGAACATGAAGAGTTATAATTGATGATAAACATAACATTCAGTATAAGATGTTTATTGTTTATGTTTTTTTTAGGTAGAAAACTATATTACTTTGCATAACCGAAGCACAAAAATTCTAAATCATGTCCTATCATCTTTAGAGTTGTCGCTTTTTGGTAATTGATATTTTCTTTAAACCAGAGATGGAGAAGTACTTCAAAATAAAACAGATGCCCAAGAAACCTTCTCCATCGACAATTTGTAATAATGATACTAAAAAGAACAACCTTCTTCAAAGAGAAGTTCTTCATAAGTTGAAATGAATAATCTTTCTTATGATCCTGAACTGCGGAAAAGCTACAATGTATCATCCTAATGTTGGTGATCAACTACGAAGGCAAGATCTTAAATAGGGTTCTTGGCAACCTCACATACACAACTTTATAAAAACAAAAGTTGGAGAATCATGTCGAAGTTTTGATGTGCTTGGTTGGACAAATATCCAAATATATTGATTGAGAAAGATGATAATTTGTTTTGTGTTGCAACTTTTTAAACCGGATAAAGGTGAGCAAGGGGGGTGGTGATTACTTTATTCTTGAGGGATTTCAAAATTGGTAAATGCCAGAAAGGTTTGAGTTTCAAGTTGCCCTAACATGCTCGACTTTCAAGGGGTGGTGTTTTAATATATTTGTAAAACGTTCAGTAGATGTTAAGTGTTGTTGTCCACATGACAAACATTCCTAGATCCGCCCCCAGGCAATGACTGCAAATAAGTCTCCCAAAATTTTGTAGGGATTTTGCTGGTAGTCATAATTATCAATCAGGAAAGAAAAAGAAAATTTATCAATTAGAAGTAGAAGAATATTTACCGAGTAAACTTCTGAGATCTCTTTGAACTTTCTAATTTGTTGGGTCCAGTCCCAACATAATTAAACATGAATGGGACATTTGTTAATCTGAGTTTGCAAGAGTTGTAAAATAACTAGGCTTGAAATTGTCATAAGTCATCTGTTTCTAAAGTTATAGTATCACATAACTAAACTACTGAATGGTTAATACTAATTTCCCCTTGTTGAGTTTGGTCATTATAATTTCTGATTACCTTTTCTGGGTATGGCTATGAACAGTTGGTTTCTAATATTGTACTTTTTTGTTGTTGTATATAACACCATATCCCTTGTAGGTGTTCTTTCATGTAGCTCATTTAGGTATGAGATTATCTTACTTCAGTTTGTTGCTATCCTTCCCTCTAGATTAGTGCTGTATCCTTGGTCTGCTGAAATTTGGTCACTACTTTTTTTTAGACAAAAACAGGTAAACACTAGATCAAGATCACCTGATCCAGCACTCAACTGCAACTACTATACACTAAAATCATAATTTTAGGACAACTAAAGCCGCCTCTTGCTGCAATAGTTCCCCAGTTATTAGAACTAATCTTTTTAAAGTATCAAAAAACAATTAAGAAATTACAAAGTCTATTATAAAAATGCTTCACATGCTCAAAAGAATCTTGCAAGTCTTTAGTTTTTCTGCCATTCCCTTGTCTCGAGTAGTATTCCGTTTGTATTTTCTGCTTTCTCCAGCTCATTATGTGCAAGTCCTGAAGCTTCCAATGCTTGTGCATTCCTGTCTTCACCTGAAACTCCTGAAGCCTCCTCTCCCCCCCGCAAAAACACTAAAGAATGCCATTGGACAATAGGAATCAAACTCCTGAAATTGGTCACTACTCAGCAAGACCTGCTATTTTTTGTGTATATCGAACCTAATTACTGTAAACCACTGCAATCATGAGTTTCTAGGCATAAAACTGCTGTTTTATTTGTGACAATAGCGGGAAGAATTATACTTCATCTCTCCAAAGTAGAGCATCTCCTTGGGACAGGTGAAGTGTTCTATCTTAGGATGCCATCTCAGATGAATCGTCTTTGTATACATTAGGTTTCTATCACATTATATTAGACCCTTTGTTGCACGGACACGGGAAAATGGTGCCCGAACCCATATCCTTGTATTCATGCAACATAAGTAGTCTACCTTTTACCTATTTGAAAATATTTGTATCCGTATTGTGTCCTTATCCGTATCTGTGCTTGTATTCATGCAACACAGATTAGCCATATGAGAGGTTTCCATCTTGGACCCTTTGAGCACTGCACTTGCTTGGATTTAGCTTGTTTCTTGTAATATAGTCCTTAATCTTATATTTTGTTGAACAGCTGGACCTTACAGCAGAGTTATTGGGATTTTTTTTAAGTATCTACTTTTGTAGTTTGTATATTAGCCATATCTTCTGTTAATCTTCCTTTCTAAGTATCTATCTTTGAGTTATTGGAGAATTGTGTTAATGACTAGTTCATGTTCTTCTTGAAGTTTTACTTGCCACTTCTTAATTGCTCAGGTTGCTGAACTGTTTCGACGAAGAACCCTTTGAGCCAATCTGAGTGATTGTTAGCAAGTAATTGATGCCTACTCCAGAACTTGTAAGTACTTGATGCCTACTCCAGAACTCGCTTGAATATTATGAGCTCTGTTATCCTATTATACATGCATTGCTGTTAACCTTGATTGACGGCAACATGCCTTACAGAGCCTAAGGCTATAGATGCTTCGGACCCGCTAGAGTATACAGTTCATGATTAATGTGTGTCAAGACTGGTATCTCAAAGAAGTGAAATATCTGAGAAATGGAGCAAGAGACATTATGCTCACAAAAGAAATCTACAGAGCTCCTGTGATCATTTGTCGAGCGAGACCAAGTTTGACGTAACTGAAGTAGTCTCGAGTCTGATCCTGTAATTCTGTAGATTGGGCTGTCAATCTCATTCGTTCAGCCAAGGTTGTAGACTTGTAGTGCATCTAAATATCTTCGGTATTCTGTTATTCTGTAAGCTTTCATTTGGTGAATTTGGAGATGGCCATGTCCACTATAATGGGTTTATGAGCCTGCAGTTGCTCTGTAGAGTCTTACGCATGAGTAAATTTGTACCAGTTTTGACAATAAGCAAACCTAAGATGGCAATGGTGTTGGATTGTATCTTGTTTCCGGTTGAGCCCTCAAAGGGTAGTGACAATGGAGTTGATAGTTTAGTTCCACATCGGGTAAGAAGTGAGATCACGAGGTGTAGATAACTGGGATTGGTTCAGGCTTTACATGAGAATTCCTTTAAAAGGTATATGGGTCCAATCCAATATCGCATATCATAGGCTAACTTCCGTTCAGGTCATACCGTGTTACCAAGAAGTGGTATCAGAGTCCATGGTTACGGGACTGGTTTGGACGGCTCTAATTTGTTCGAGATAGATGTGTTGAACGTTTATGCGTATAAGCGTGCCGATTATACGGGTTCTCTTCTCAAGGTAGAGTTATACGAATTGGCTTCAAAGGCGATTATACGGGCTCTCTTCTCAAGGTGGAGTTATACGAATTGACTTCAAATATGGGTTTGACACGCCAAAGGTAAGAGCAAGATGTTGTGGTTGGCACACAATGATGGTGTGGATGAACGAGTCGGCATGGTTCTGTGGTCGAACGGATCGAGATGACAATATGTAGGATCTTCTTGGTGCTCGGCTAGCTGGAACGAGCAAAGGTAGCCTGGATGTGCTTGTTTGCTCGGTTAGCGAAAACGAGCTAAGGTGGAGATTGTTGGATTGTATCTTATTTTCGGTTGAGCTCTCAAAGGGTGGTGACAATGGAGTTGATAGTTTAGTTCCACATCGGAGAGGAAGTGGGATCACGAGGTGTAGATAATTGAGATTGGTTCAGACCTTACATGGAAATTCCCTTTTAAGGTCATATGGCCCAATCCAATATCGTATCTCATGGGCCAACTCTTGTTCGGGTTACATCGCGTTTTCAACAAATTGTGCTGAAACTTGTTCTCCCAAAGCTGACGTGCACCCCCCACCCCCCCTATTTGCATGAGCCCCACCGCCGACCAATGGGGGGGCCGACACGTGGGCTCGGTTTGGCCCGCTCGGCCCCCCCTGCGCAGTCTGTGTAGCACGATTGGTCTAGATTTGTACGCATGAAGGGCTTGGACTCTCTTTGATTCTTCAAAGACGTGGTCCTCTTCTGCAAGATCTTCATATCTATCTGGAAGATTTACAAGTATATATCGAGAGACAGTTGGCATCATCTTCTGTTCTTTCTCACTTGAATACCCTCATTAATAGACCATTCAAATCATCAAGTTGCAAATAATATGTATTTATATAGATGTTCTGCCATGTGGTTTTCTGACTGAACCTGGTCAATTCAAATCTGCAGCAGCTTTATCTATGCTATCTAAAATTGAGTGGTCCAGATTTTGATTGAGCTCTTCGCACCAATTTCTCAGTACAGAACTATGACTAATCCATTCTAACGTTGGCCAATTTGACCTGTTCAAAAACAAATCCTGGTTCTTGCATAAAGCAATTCAGACCATCATCATTCAAGAACTTGTACAAGCAGAGTATCAGAAGATCTTGGAACAAAACACATAACCTTTTCAAGCCCAAGAACACCGACACAGAATTATAACACAAGAACACAGAACAAAGGGCGGTGACTAACGAAAGAAAATCCTTTATGAAGTGAACATGATTTTGGTGATGCCAGTACAATAATTTCCAAAGTTTTGAAACATGGTTCAGAGACTTCATATGCCTCACAGCTATGAGTATCATAAGTATCTCAAGCAACCAGAAGCATACACAAACATAGTATATATAAACAAGTTTGGATGATGTTTGAAGAACCCGGAGCAGTTAGATTCACAATTGACAATTTATAAGTCAAAAAGGAAGAAAACGAAACCTCTATGCAAATGAAATGTCATCACTCATCCTCCAAATGACCATCATTAAATGGAGCACAGCACAAAGGACTCAAAGCAAGATGAGCTCTGCTAACTCTAGTCCAGGCGGGAAGCACTGACAACCCGCATCGCCCACGATTGAATTATACCGCCTCCTCGCTCTAGACCTCATCAGGGAAAGGAAGCTGGCAACCAGCAATAAATGTCATTTCGTTGACCAGTTAGTCACCAGCTCATTCACAAGCTGGCTTCGTGTCGAAGCTACTCAAACAGATCGCAAATGCCTGGAATGCTGAGAGCGGGTATTGGAAATCCATGGTAAATATATTCTTCCCAATCTTCCCAAACTGGAGAATTACTTTATCTTGCTCTGCGGGAGAAACCTCTTGGGACGGCCCCACAGATGCCATGAGCTGAAAGTTCTTAACCGAGGCCACCGTTACCCTCCCTCTGAAATTCAGGCACCAGCACTGCAGTTGCTCGTGCCATCTCGGAGTTTTGTTCTTCAGAACCAACGGCTCGCTCGAGGAGGTTTGTACCGGAAGCAGTGGCTCGCTGAGGCTAGTAGAGGAGAATTCGACAATCGGCTCTTTCCCTTTTGAACTGGATGAGGATATCTGGAAACACCCATCCTTATGTCTCGATGGACTGGAGAATTGGTCAAGGGAGTGAATGAAGCCAGTTGGGGTTGGAGCACTTCCGCCTTCTTGAATCGATGAGATGGGGATGGAATGGAGCATGCACCGCATCCTTCTCGGTCCTCGGGTCCGGAGGACATTGAGCTCGTAAGCTATTGTTGCAATCTCGTAATTTCCAGCAGGGACTCTTGGGGATACTTGTTTCGAGTGGAGCCTTCGGCTAGAGCAGTTGTTGGGCACATATGGGATGTCGTGAGGAGGCTGGCTATCAAAGACAGTGAACTTCGTCCCTAGAAAGTTTGACCTGCTTAAGTTTGACATGCAACAAATAGTGGAGCTTAGGTGACAACAACGATAATGCTAAAGCAAAAAAAAAAAATCAAGTCAAATCAAGTAATTGTTTCCTCTAATTCAAAAATTTTAAGAAAAGTAGAAGAAGACTAACATAGATAAAATCTGAGTAAAACATTTCTTCCATGTTAGTACAATACTTGTCTCATCAAACATCTATCGCCAAATATGAAATCATCCGTTCCACAAGAAGTTGATGCATATAGAAAACTTAAATCATATGATAAATTTAAGGGTTAGTGTAAATGTGTAATAACTCTTTACATAAAACATAAAAACATAGGAGGAGGTCCCTAACTAATTATTTTCAAAATAAGGGAGGTCCATGTAATAACCATAAAACATAGGGGAGGCTAGCGTAAATAACCCTAAATTTAATTAATTCAGCAGGCAATACTGCCTTCTTGCAATCCAAATTGACAGCAACCAAATGAAGTCGCAAAATTTTCCCCTTCACCGTGTCATTTTCTTTCACACTAAGTTCTAATAAATCAAACATAGAGGTTTGGGATGTTGGAAGTGTAACTTGCCTCAGTTTTCCAATGTAGGTGCTGCTAGATCGAGAGAAGTCACTGGAGGACAATGAGACTACAAAGTCCGTACTCATTGCTCGACGGATCTTTCGGGCTGTAAGCAGAAGCTTGTCGTTTTTGCCATGAAGTGCTGCAATTGAATTCACCAGTTAGTATGTTACTAAGCTCAGTTTTCAGTTTCCTTGGCAGAATCTTAAACCACAACTCCCTCTATATAGACATTAGAGTTGCATATGATCTCCGTGAAACGCACATTTTCTCAAAACTAAACACAAGAGTACAATGCTATGTCATAGCAAACATTATCTACACTTATCAAAATTATGAGGTGCAATACTTGAACAATTTCCATCTTAGCAAATTTGAAGAGCTCCTATTTGCTGAAAATTTGAAACCATAGACAAAACCACCCCATCCATTCCATTCCAAGCTCTATTTCTTAATGCTAAGGAACATCAAACTATCGTTACTTGCATTGTTCACACATTGATCCTGAGCAAGTTCAAATCCGATTCTCTCTTCTCAATGATTAACACATCAATTAAACGAGGTTAGAGAAATTTTCATACAGGGAAGAATTTTATCCCATTTGCGTAGAAGAGGAGAAGTTTGTAATATTTACAAACGAAGGGACGAAACGTCAAGTCTATTGGCATTTTAGACTTGAAATGCCAAGTCTTTTGGCGTCTTACATCCTTGCGAGAGAACGCCAAATAACTTGGCATCTTTACTAGGAAAGACGTCAAGTCTATTGACGTTCTCTGACAAGGAAATGAAACGTCAAAAGACTTGGCATTGTGCTCACAAGTATATATATATATATATATATATATATATATATATAATTAAAAATATAGCATGCCACTAAGTAAAGGCACACTAAATTCATGTGATGACCCTACCTATTATGTGCTCTGCTCCAGGAAAGTTAAAGCAAAGTGTGTTAAACGCCAACTCACTTTTTATGACTTCAATTTGTACTGTCTTTGGAATCTATATTCTCTTCTTCTTTTAACATATATATTCCACAAACGTATATGTTTTAAAGGAAAGTGTGTAAGTGAGTTGGCGTGCGTTTCAAAGTTAGGTTCCTTCCAATGCTAAAACGCCAATCCATTTGGAGTTTCGTTCCTTTGTTGTTAAAAATTAGAAACTTCACTTCTTCGACGGAAATAGTTATAAGTTCTTCCCTGAGAAATTCCGTCAATGGAATCAACATAATGTGTATAAACCGCAACACAAAATACTTACAAGGGCTCAATCCCAAGTACAATTTGTAAGTACCCGTCGCCCGCTCCCTCCTGATGAAGCACTGGATCGGGGAGTCCCTCGGCCCCGGCTGGCAATGCAAACAAACAGAAGAAGAACACATCAATAAAGAGTCTAAGTATGCACAACCAAACTATGCCTCAAGAAAATAAATGTCCTCCATCCATGCAAGTGCAACAACCTGTTTCAACGAGATGGGGAAGGTGATCCTCCCGCATTGCTCCGGCGTCTCCACGATCTCCTTGGTGACCTCCCTCCAGCGCCGGCAGGCCGACCCGCACGACACCACGCTCCTCCTCGCGGGCCACGCGGCCTCGCTGGCCTCGACCCTCTCGACGACGTCCATCAGGAGCTCCGGCGGCAGGTCCGCCCACCGCCCCTGCTCCTCCCCCTCCTCCGCCGCCGCCGCCCCCTCATCCTCGCGCTTCCTTCGGCCGGTCGGCCACGGCGACCGGGCGCCCCCTCCGCCCCTCCGCGACGTGCTGCCCAGCCCATCCCTCAGCTCCCTGACTATGCTCTTGAAAGACATCGTCTTTCCGCCGAAATTGACGGTAAAGATTCGATCTTTTCGGCACGGGGGCCTCTAGAGGAGGCGGCTGTGGATCAAAGAACCCATCTTTGAAGAAGAAGAAGAAGAAGAGGCCATGGATCTCAAAAAAGGGAACTTTTTTGAGCTCTCTGATGTCTCATCATTGTGGATAAGGAGAGAAGAGGACTGCTTTAATGAAGACCCATTTGCAGAAACGTAACGGAAAGGCTTATTTGGTGAGAAATCTATGCAAAATGTCGATAAAAATCCATTTTTTTATTGCATTTCCCCCAAACTCTGATGATTCTATTGATGACCCATTGCGCAAAAGCAACAAAAAAAAAGCAGCTCAGATTCTTGAGAAATCACAAGGAAAGAGAGGGGGAAATTGAATTTTTGGAACTTTTTTTTTTCGTAAGAATTGAATTTTCTCGAGGAAGAGAGTTTGGGGATTGAATCAACCAGATCCCAAATCCCCTCTCTCTCTCCTCTAAATAATTTGAAATTTCTTTCTCTCTCCTCTCTTTCTCTGTCAAGAATAATAATTTATTAGAAAATAATATATATTTTTAAACAAAAAAAAGCTACTATTTTTGGCGTTCTTTCTTGTTCCCTAGACTAGATGCCAACTAAGCTCATTGTCACTTTTCAAGAAACTTTATTTTTTGTAATTACAACTATTTCCCTTCCACAAATACATACATATACTGCAGGGTGTATATGTATGTATCGGGCAGGTCCGGACCGGTCTACGGTTTGAGTTAATCGAATTTGATCGGATCTGGTTCAGATCAGACTCTATTCGAGTGAAGAGACGGAGCGGTCCGATCCGGTCCGGTCATAAACAATTTCGGTTCAATTCGGACCCATGATCCGGTCAGGGATGATCGGAACGAACCAGTCTGGATTAGAGCCGGTTCAATTTGTTTTAAATTTTTTTTAGTATATTTAAAAATAGATTTTCTGATATACTTAGATTCTCTGCACTTTTTTATTTATGAATATATTTTCTTTTTTGTCTGAAAATAGAAAAATAATAATTGTGTGTTAGATAGGGTCACGTTGAGTTAGATTTTGGGTCAGTACTCAAAATCTAATAAGTCATGATTGAACTTTACAATTGGCAGAGTTGGGGAAAAGTTGGATAAGGGTGAATTCAAAGTTTGACAAGTAAAACTGGAGGATCGTCGAGAGGGTCGAGCCGAGGGAGGTCGCGTGGGAAAAAAAAAAAATAGACAATGAGTCGTGGTCGTGGTTGTCGTCGTCGTCGTCGGAGAAGACGGAGGAGGAGAAGGCACTCCCGTTGGCCCCCTCCACGTCTCTCCCATGGACCTCCTCCTCCTCCCCCACCCTCCGTGTCCGTCTCCCCGATCCCGACCATCCATTCTTCCTTGACTCCCGCCTCTTCACCTTCTTCCGCGGCCCCCTCCTCCACCTTTGGCACCTATGGGAGTCAGGGTGTGTATCGGATCGTCCCGCGGTCCGAGTCAACTGGGTTTGATCGGGTCCAGTCCGGACCAGACTCAATTCGAGTGGAGAGGCGGGCCGACCTGACCCAGTCATAAACAACGTCGGTCCAGTCCTGGCCCATGACCCGGTCAGGGGATGACCGGGCCGAACTGGTCTGGGTCCGGACAGGTTTACGATCCAACCGGACCGGTCTGATTTTTTAATTTTTTTTAGTTTATTTATATATTTTATATATATAATCTATATGATATAATTTATAAGTTATATGTTAATAAATTCAAGTTAAAATTTATATGTTTTTTGCTACTAAGTTATTTTTGTATAATTTAAAATTTATAAGTTATTTTTTGGAAATTTTTTTATATAACTTTAAGTATAACTTTAAGTGTAAATTTATTTGAAATTTATAAGTTATTTGTTAGAAAGTTTTTTATACAATTTTAAGTATATAACTTTAAGTATAAATTTATTTGAAATTTATAAGGTATGTTAAGTATAATTTGAAATTTATAAATTTATTTGTTAGAAAATTTATTTAATTTATTTATATCAATATTTATATAACTTTAAGTATAAATTAAAATCTAAATATTTATAAGTTGAATATTTTTTAAAATTTTCTTTTAATAACTTATAAAAAAATGTATAAATCTATTTTTTGAATTTAAATATAAATCTATAAGTATATAAATAAGTGATTTATATAGACATAAAGAAGTTAAATGTGAACAACTAACAATATTAAGTAAGAAAAAGCTGATTTTTTTTTATTAATGGTAATTAAATTATAAATGTATTATAACATTAAGTAACCAAAAAAATAAAAACTTGTAAATGATATTTCATTTGCATAAAGCTTGTAAAAAAATGTACAAGTCTTTTAAAATAATTTCGTCGTCCGTCTTTCGTTGAAGTTTATTGTTCAGCTCCTCCTTCAGTAGCGTCATCTATAATAAGAGATTCAAAGTCCAGCCATACGTTATTGACACTTTCATCTCTTAAGTCTTGAGTTCTTTCTTCAGCACGGGTCCAATCTTGAACGCAGACACAAGCTTCCAAAATATCTGACAGCAACTGACTTCTTTTCTTGCTTAGCATCCTTGAACCTGCACTAAAACATGATTCCGATGCTACCGTGGACACCGGGACCATTAGAATATCGCGTGCTATAGAAGAAAGTACATGATACATTTTTTCGTGTCTTTTCCACCATTCTAAAATTGAATAATGAGTTGAAGAGTCATCTTCATCTGCTTCATAAGAATTTAGATATAAGGGCAATTCTTGTGTAGATTGTGAAAATTATTTTTTTTTTCTTCCTTTGCAGTACACCTTTGACATATGATAATTTAGAAGAAAAACTAGAGCTACTACCTTGAACGGTTGTACCGGGTCGGATGGATACAACTCTTTCTTCATATGAAGCAATTAAACTATGTAAAATATCCTTAACTTCTACTTTCAACTACCTACGTCAACTCTCATATTGTCTTCAAAATCGTCTAATAAAATATATACACCATCTAATTTAATCTTAGGATCAAAAATCGAAGCCAAACAATATAGAAGAGGTATATCATCCCAATATTTTTTAAATTTGGCTTCCATTTTGGCATCAACATAATCAAAACCAGGAACATTTCTATATTTACAAAATAAATTAGACATGTTAAGAATTTTTGTTAAAGCTAAAGGAGAAGTTGGATAATAAACTCCAGATAAAGTACATGTAGTATTGTAAAATAGTTCAAACTATGTAAACATGATCTAAGATTTCCTAAATTTAGTTGAAAAAATTCAAGATATACTTGTACAATCAAATTAATAATATAACAAGCACATCTACCATGAAAAAGTCTACCTTCTAACATATGCATAAATTGTGTTTTCAAAACATTAATAGAAGAAGTGTTATTACTAGCATTACCAAAAAAAATCAAAAATATTTTATTGTGAATATCATATTCACGTAAACATTGTGTTGTGTTTATTTTTTATGAATTATGGACTATTTATAGGAATTTTTTGGTCCAAATGACCCCAAATACCCTAAAAAGAGTTGTTATAATGGATATTTTGGTTACAAAAAATGACCAAAATATCCCTAAAACGGACAAAAACTGACACTAAAACTGCCAGTAAAAAGGAGGTATTTTGGAAAAAATATATATTCTAAAAAAAAAAAAAATTGCCGAACCGTGCCGACCGGACACGGGCCGGGCCAACCGGGTCGACCGAATCCGAACCGGCCCGAACGGCGCAGAAATCGGGCCGGGCTAGCGGGTCGGCTCCACCGACCAAAACCAGGCCAGTGGGGCTAGTGGGCTTGGGCGGACCGGTCTGTTGACCGAGTCCGGGCCGGTGTAAACTTCCTGATTTTTAGAATTTAATTTAAATTTTTTTATTAATTATTGTTGTAGAAATTTTGCCAACACTGTTGGCTGAAAAATTAAAAAAAATTTGGGTGTGGGGGCCCACGGGTTCGGTTGGTTTGATTGGTTTGGTTTGGTTTGGTTGGTTGGTTTAGTTTGTTTTAATTAGTTATGTTTTGATTTTATTTATTTATTTAGTTTTGTTTTGTAATTAGATTTAAGAAAATTTATTTTAAGGAAATAAAATTAAAATTGTAAAGAAATATTTAGAAATATTTTTTTTGAAAATTTGCATCCAGAGTATCAAAATTTGTATAAATTTCATCTAAAGCATCAAAGTTTAAAAAATTACAAAAAAAGAATCAAAACGTCCTTTGGACGTTTATATTTTTTAATTTTATATTCCTATCGTTAATTTTTTTGTCGTTAACAGACGTTAAAATAATAATAATAATAAAAATTTGCCGTAAGAATATTACGTCTGCCGTCGAGCAGACTTCGAGTGGCCATAACTATTTGTTTTAAAATCGTATTTTGTTAAACAATAAGTCGATTTGTATGTTTTCGACGAGAGTAACATAAATCGTATAGAAAATTTTTTTATCCGAAGCAAGACGCACATGTTACAGACAAAAATATAAAATTTAAAACTTTAAAGTATCATAACTTTTGACTGAGAGATTGAAACAAGGTCCAGTTTGTGCCAAAATGACCGTATCGAAAAGTACTACGAGATAAACTGTTTCACCATTTGACGAACTTCAAAAAAATTTAGAATCGCAAAAAAACGATATTTCGACCTCCAAATTTTACTTTCGGTAATTTTATTTTCGAATATTTAAAATTTACTGTAGCAAAATTAATTTATATTGGGTGTGGGGGCCCACGGATTTAAAACGAAGTTTCGACCTCCAAAAAAAATTATGAAAGAATTAAAAAAAAAATTAGTTAATTGTTTTAAATCCGTGAGGCAAAAATAGTGGACATGTGCGAAAAAAATATTTCTAAATATTTCTTTACAATTAATTAATTTTAATTTGTTAAAATATATTTTCTTAAATCAAATTCCAAAACTAAACTAAATAAAAAAAATATAACTAATTAAAACAAACTAATAAAATAAACCAAACCAACCAAACAAAAGCCAACAACCCAAACCAACCCGCGGGCCCCACAAGGCCAAATTTCGCCAACACTGTTGTTCAGCCAACATTGTTGGCGGAATTTGGCCTTGTGGGGTCCACTTTTGACATTTTTGTCTACGTGTTCGTTTTTTTTTCTTTTCCGCCAACACTGTTGGCGAACTCTGTCTCTATTTCCAAATTACCCAAACTTGTTTCGTCTGCATGAATTTAATATAAATTTATTTTGCTACAGTAAATTTTCTGTATAATGATACTTCAAAACGGCTCAAAAGTGAGCAGTCTAAGCCGTAAGTAAATACTTAACCAATTAACTTTTTTTTAAACCTAAGGAGATCAATAAAAATTAAAACTAACTTGTCCAAGCCGTAACTAAATACTCAACCAATTTAATTTTTTTTTAAAACTTACGAGATAAATAATTTTTATAAATTGTAGAGATATATCCATAACAAATTATAATTAAAATATAATTAAATCTATAAAAAACTATAATTAATATATATATATATATATATATATATATATATATATATATATATATATATATATATATATATATATATATATACACTAACTAGTAAATGCACTAATATTGCAAGTAAAATAACTTCTTTATGATATTATTGTAAAATAGTTTAAATATCATAAAGAAGTTATTTTACTTGCAATATTAGTGCATTTACTAGTTAGTATATATATATATATATATATATATATATATATATAAAAGAGAGAGAGTTTCTCAATATATTGTACACATTTGCCTAAGTTATTATCGAGAATTTAGAGGTAGCAAAGAACACCTGACGACAATGGCATCGAGATTCTCTTTGACAATGGACGGGCCATAAGGATCTGTGATCGGCTCAACGGAAACCATTAACTCTGACTTGATTGACTGCAAGGGCATCCCCCCAATAATGAAAAACATGGACACAACAATAATCTATCTATCAAAATCGAGCAGTGAAAAGTTAGAATCACCTTGACAATTGTGTTGATAGCGGTTATTAGATATTTTTAGAGTACCGTGTTATGAACGAGTGTACGGTTGTGTTATGAACGAGTGTACGGTTGTGAGGGATCTGATTTTGAGTGATTTTAAGTAGCGGCTTTTAAACTAGTCCAATCCATACTTCGTAATTCGTTAACGAGTGGTTCTAAAAAAAAAAAATCAGGAACAAAATTACTTATATGTCCATATATAAACAATAACTCTCCCAAAGTTTCATTTCTGTTGTACATGATTCTTAAAGATGTCTTTATAGGTATGTATCTTACAGTGTTCGACTTCGACAATAACCAAATAGGATTTGTGAAGGCTACATATGAAGAAGAAGTTTTTGTGCACCATCTCCACTACTTAATTATATTGGAAAGTGTGTAGCAATGTAATACTTGATTTTTGCATAACTTAACATTTGTTATAGAAATTTGATTTTTGAAATTTCGGATATAAGTAATTATAATCATATATTTTTTGTAAGAATATAAATAGAATAAAATAATAAAACTCCTCAAAATTTATCGAATTGTAATGTTTATAAAAACACTAAAAAAATACATTACACCGATTTTTTAGCTGACCAAAATCAGTGTCTAAAAAAAATTAACAAGCGAAAATTTTTATAACACTTCAAAAGGTCGGTTCAAAAATACCCCAAAACGGATAAAAACACCACTACCAAGCACATCCTTAAGATACTAAAAATGTCCGAACGCTATTGAAAGATGCTACGAACATGATACAGATCGGAGAGATGATACAGATCGGAGATTCACATATACAAAATTACTTTGATGTAGTCTCTGACGCTCTGCATCCTCTTCTCGACCGGTTCTATCAGATCGGCATACTGCATAGTGATAGGAGGAACTGTTAATGACATGAATTTAACATTCTAATTGATAGATGAGGATGTTTCCGTAACGCACCTACCAACCACTGGAATCGACTTAGACTCTGGACTTTTAGTTCTGAGTCCAAGGTTCTGCGGACCAGAGTCTAGGCCCGGTCCGGCCATCAGTAATCCTACGTAAGATCGGTAGATGACCTACGACATACTAACATCTGGAGAAGAACCCCAAAAAAGTTGTTTTTTTTCCCAATATGTTTCGTATATGAGTAAGTGAACACCTCAGCCTAATCCATTCCACTCCAGTTCGAATTTTTTGTTCCGTCTTTGCCTAATCAAGTCCACTCCATTTCGAATTTTTTGTTCCGTCTTTGCTCACAACGAGCTCGTATCACTTTGGGGGAGGAAGACAGACAAAACCCTCGAGAGGACCTACCTGACAATCGAGAAGGTCAAGAAGAAGATCGAAGGTGAGTCTAAGAATCACATTCTGACAATTTTTTACATGTACACCTACGCAATGTGTTCTTGGTGGTGGCTAGCTGTAATATTCCGCAGCGTCAATAAATATAGGAATTAAGTCCGCATGTAGGAGTCCTTTTTTATTGGTCTACATGTTCATGATTCATGTAGGAATATGAGCCAATGACTCATATTTCGTTTACCCTTTTTTTTAATTATTTTATTTTTATATACATTTAGTTTTTTTCAACCATATCCGGATGTCAAGTACACCTCTGTTGAGCAATACCTCAACAACCTTATTTCCTTGATGATCTAGAGAGTTTGTAAGCTGATTTTTAAAGATACACTATCTTATGTATCAGAACTCAGTATGCCATCCAATTGAAATAACTTTAGTCCTGAGGTTTAATCAAAAATGGTAGAACCAGAAGTTGAAGTCGGGATCAGGAGTTCACACAAGAGTTCCCTCCCTAATACCTCTCGATCCAACAAGAAGATAAAATATAGGATCTGATTACAACTTGAAAGAAGATAACAAAAGAATCAGAGAAAACTAACTTCTCGTTCTTCCTTACAATCGCAGTTGCAAACGGACAGAACAGAGTTTACAACTTGCAAAAGAGAAGAGGAAGAAGAAGAATAAACTCTGCTTGCTGGGGTGATGAAGATCACCATTGCTCAAAGCAATATTCTTCCCACACGATCTGCTCCCAGGAACCAGCAAGTTCACGTAGAACTTCTGGAACGCTCGCTGTCACATCCTTGCTTGGACTTGCTTGGACTCACACGAACTTCCTGGACTGCAATGGTGGCTGCTGCAACTCTCTCCGCCTCCTCTATTTTGAAGTAAGTCCTCAATGTAGGCACGAAGAGAGTATTTATAGAGGAGCATGGCCGCCCATTAGTTACAAAATGATTGGAATAAATTTAATTCATATCCCACAGGATTGGAATAAATTAAATTTAAATCCTATATAATTGATTTGAATACAATTCAAATTCCATATGAATAAATTTAAATCCTACATGATTGGAATGAATTAAATTCAAATCCCACATGAATAATTTAAATCATACATGATTGGAATAAATTAAATTCAAATTCCACAAATATTGGATTTAAATTAATGACTCAATATTTTCATAATTAACTAAATCTATCTGATAGCAGCGGACCCGCATGCAACCGCTCATGCGGTCCCGCAAACAATCGCTCATGCAGCCGCTCATGTCGTAGCGCATGCGGCCATGCATGCAACCGTTCATACGACCGCTCATGCGTCCAGCTCATGCGGCCAACTCATGCGGCCCGCTCATGCGTCTAGCACATGCGTCCCCGCTCATGCGTCCAGCGCATGCAACAGCGCATTCAACTTGCGCATAACTGAGCGCATCAAATGCGCACAAGCGCCATGCGCCGATGCTGACGTGCTAAGTGCAAAGTACGCCAACAAAATACTACTTTGCGCCCTTGAGCCCCAGTTGTAATGCCCCAATCCCAAAATACGTAGGACTAGGAATACGTAACATGCCAAGTACGCATTCGACCAGACTCTGGTCTGACTCGAATACGTATAAGCTGTATAATAAGGGTAACTATCTAATAATACTAAAAATATCTACGTCTCAATCCACATAAAGAACAAAATATCAAGAATGAACTACATGTGCTAAAGTCGGCCGCCCAGTAACACATAAGCTCGAATAGACTCGAGAAAGTAATATGAGTCTATAAAACTAGGCTATATCAACAGATGAATAAATAATATGAATAATAATCACAACTCTGGAAGAACTGATATAAGTACATGGTACCAATACCTGCAAGATAAAGCAACGCGCATCAACAACTCCATGCAGGTTCCATAACAGCATATGCTGCAAAACTGGCAAGGGACCAGGTCCTCAGAGGAATATAACAAGGTACAAGAAACAACATACCAAAGTAAAACAGTATAATGCCACATACTCAAGGGTAAACTACTGTAACCATCTAATTGATATGCACGTGAGAGCATCACTCGTACTCAGGTTGAAACCACTACAGGCTCTGTGTCGAGGAGCCCATAGCAGCAAGTAATATCTCGTAGGGCCAGTAAATGTGCCAAAGATCTGAGACAGAGTCTAAGGCACCTCCAGTAATGTAGTATATATATATAAACATAATCATCCTGTAGTATGGTATGTCTCTCCTCACCCAATGTAACCTCACGTCTCATGTCCACGATGTCTCATATCCATAACACGCAAGATCATGACCTCTAGCTAATACAACGAGTCATAATGATATCTCTATATATGCAAGTCTCATGTCACGAATCATATAAGCCTATAGTGAATCACCATGAATAACTCAAGAAAGATTATGTCATATGAATTAGTGTCAAGTGTCCTACGGTATGACGTACTTGGTAAAGCAAGTACGCAAAAATATGATCGTTGTATCAATTCTCTAAGTGATGTTACATGACTCCGCGTACGACGTCGACATCCGAATCTTGCTCGGACGCTAAGCAACATCTCACGGTCCTAGGTTGAGCAAGCATATCACAAGAATATATAAAATAAAACACAAGTCGACAATATAACAGGATTTACTGTAAGTTGGCAAGGTACACTTGCCTGTGTTCTGAACTCAGTCAACTACTCCTGTAAACGTAGAATCTTCAAGTATACCTCCGGATGCTGAAACAAACATCACTATTATTCTCAAAATACTTGAAAAAGCTAGGATTGACTACCCATAAGTCTAATCTAGACACAGGAACAAAATTAACAGTTTTGGATCAAAGCGGGGTCCACATGTGACCCACTTCGCACCAAAAAATATGCCAAAGATAAAGTTTTCTAAATTTGTCAAACTTAGTGTCTATGAGTCCAGAACGATGATACAAACCTAACAAAATGTCCAAAACTAAATTTCGATAAGCCGATCACGAAATCGTGCGTCAAGTAGAACCGTGGGGCCCACGAAACGGTATTTTGTCAATGTTCTCAAAATCGAGCCAAACTTGGGTCACAGGACCAGCGTAACGCTGCGAATCCGATGACACAAGTTTTTTTACAAAATGACAAGTACACACAAAATTATGACGAGTGTCAGAACAAGTCGATACAGTATTTTTTGACGGATACGCGTTAATTTTGGTGTGCACGCACATCCAAATCAAGTTTCCCAAAATTTTATACGTCCGCGTTGACGATACGTCACTTTTGGTACAATCCACACACGACGAAGTCACCTCGTTTAGCGGGACGTACTCCGTATCGAGAAAATTTAGGTTTTAGAAAATCAAGTTTTTAACGAATTTTAATAGTAAATTAATCACAACATACATTGAATTAAAAGAAAGTGTTTAAAGAGATTAAATCTAGGTTATGTTGTCTAGATTACTATTCAAGTAAAATTTTAGTATCGCGTGCCGTTATGGAGATAACGGGACTCAAACACGCGTACTTGGAACAGTTTTTGTTCCCAAAACTAGGTCATTTTTTTCCTGTTTTGTGTCACAATTTGGGATCAACACAGGACACGATAAGCTAAACTAATTAAATAGGGTTCAAGGGGGTCATGTGGTCTTCACATAGGATTCAACGGTTCGATATTAGGTTTACTGTGTAGAGAGAAACAAGGGAGGGAAGAAAGGTACCTCACTATTTGTTGTTGCTCGTGATTTGGGCGGCCTTCCCGCGGCGGCTTGCGACGGCGGTCCGGTGATCGATGGCGTCGAACGGCGTCGTGGTCTAGAGGTAGGGGAAATTCTGAGGGGGTGGTCTGCTGAGGTTCGGCCGGTTGGGGGGAGGGGAAGAGAAGGGGACGCGGGGGTTAGGGAAGTTACTGTAGCGGGGTCAGGGCTGGGGTGTGAGTCTGAGTCGGGTCTGTGGGTTAACGGGTACGGGTTTGGGTATGGGTTTAGCATCCGGATATTTGGTTTAGTTTAGGGTTTAATAATTAATAATAATCTCTCTCTCTCTCTCTCTCTCTCTCTATATATATATATATATATATATATATATATATATATATATATATATATATAGTTTTGTACCTCAATAAAATCCATAAAAATTCTACAATACTATAATATTAGTTGTACACCCAAATATATATATTTTTTGCAATAATAACGATTAATTAAATACACATAAATATCAATCCATGAATATATATATATTTATTCTAATTAGCTAAAAAATCTCCCTTAATCTCAATAATTACATAATATCCATATTAATAAAATTTAAAATTAAATCTAAAAATTAGGGGGTTTACACGAGTCAGAGTCCGAGTCAAAGTCCGAGTCGCTAAGCCCCTTTAGGGCTTAGCTCCTATGGAATAAATTTTAAGAGAATGACAAAAAGTACAAATGCTTTCATTAAGGAGTTAATCATTCTTCATCCTAATAAAATACCCTCATATGGCAGCCATGTGCCTCACCACACCCCATGTGCATACCTCAACACAAGAAAAATATTATTATTGACATACCCACTTGGTGGTATAGCCAATATGGTAGTATCTTTCATAGTCCAAAGTCAAAAACACCAATAATTCCCCACATATTTTAGTATATGGGTTGAGCATTCCTCACAGTGACTGCCCATCATGTATTAGGATAGATATTGCTTCGACTTGAATCTTCCTGCATGGGTCAAAATAATAGTATGATACAAGAATGGACTAAGCCTTGAATTTTGTACCATAGTTATAATTTTTTCCACTCACACAATGACATCAACTGTGCTTCCGGTTGCACATTGAAGGCCCTGTGCATGCCTGATTTTGGTGTATGTATTTTGGTTGTCTATAAGTTTTCCCTCAAGAGACGGCATGTACCTCTTTTTATATACTATATGTGAGTTCTTAAAGAGTCATTGGCATGAAGCATTACGCTTTCTTGCGGTGCTATGCCGCTATGACATGGTGTCATGCCCCAGTCCCAAAATACATAGGACTAGGACACGTAAGCATACCAGCTGTATAAATATGGCAACTCCAATATATGGAAACCAAAATCCACACGTACACTGTAATATGAATATCAAATCCACAAGTGGTATAAAATGTATCACAAGTCACAGGATATAATCTAAATCTCATCTACAGGAAAATCAATATAAATGAATAACCAGCATCTATGTAACTAGATCTCAATAAGAAGTATCTAAGGATGATAGTTGGATGGAAACAAATCCACTACCAACTCGAATGGAAAAGTACAACACAACAAATACAATATAGGAATACCAGCTAACAATCATGGGGCTCGGAGAGAAGACATCCTCGAAATATATATAACCATCCAAATCTGTGCTGCTGCAAATACTCAAGAACAGATACACCTGGAAAGGGACCAGGTCCTCAGAGGGACGTAACAAGATACATAGAAGCATGCCAATTTGAATACAGTAAACATGCATAATAGGTAGAAAATATATAAGTACGTTGTACAAGACAATCTATATGAATGCAAATGAGGACAACTTTTCGACGTATGGGCAAGGGTAGGCTACTCGATCTAATCCTCAAACCTCATACACTCGTCAGTGGACATCACCAGCCGACATACCTCGGGGGTAGCGACCCTCGGACTCCATCAATCGACATACCTCGGGGGTAGCGACCATCGGACACGACTACCATAGTGCGTGCTAGTTACTACGGTTTACCAGAGTGGTTAAAGCCTATACGCCTACTGATTGTCCTCTATGATACTAAGTGTCAAGTGTGTGTGTCAACATATCTAATATATAGTAAGGACTAAAAAAACTACACATGAAATGAATAAATAGAAATGCAATAAATATACAAAAATATACTAAGCATGCAAAATACTGTAAGCAATTTGGCAAGGTATCTTGCCTGCTAAGAAAGCTGCAAGGTGTACTGTCCAAAAGTCAAGCACACAGGATCAGAAGCTATGGTCTCCAAACAAATATCTCCGGATGCTGAAATAGATGTCACCAACGTTCCCAGAATAAGCAAAATATCTAAAAAGTACTTCCCTTTCGTCCAATTTGGACACAGGGACAAAACGGTAATTTTGGGTAAAAGTGGGGTCCACGTGTGGCCCACTTTGCACCGAAAAAAGTGCTAAGGGTAACAGTCTCTAAATGGAACAAATTATAGGTCAAACAAACTCTAGATGTCAATACAAATCCAAGGTATGTCCAAATGTGGTTTCCGATGGGCCGAACACAATTTCGCCCAAAAAGTCAATCGTGGGGCCCGCCAATTGACGACTTGCTCAACTATCTCAGAATTACGTAAAAATTGGATCACAGGACCAGCACATTATCACGAGTCCAGTGGCGCAAGTTTCGTCGCAATCTGACGAGCGTGCACAAAATGCGCGCGACTTCCACAAAAGTTGTGACACGGGGTGTGTCCGCGGATACGGGATGATTCCAGAGCGCACACGCGTCCGAATCAGTTTCCGCAAATTTTTACGTGTTCGGTTACGCTGCGCGTACCGTTCGGTACACTTGGTACATGACGGGACGGTCCCGTTTGGCAGGGCGCGCTCCGTTTCACAACTTTTAAAAATCTGGAAAAGTGGGTTCGTGGGATTTTTTAATGAATTTAATTCTGTCTACAGCAGTTAATAATACAGGATTATTTAACAGAAATTAAACTAGGTCAAGTGGTCTACGCATACAAAAAGAATCATCAAATTCGGATCTCTGTGGTGGGAGATACGAACTCGGAGACATGGGTGGTCACCGCAGTTTTCTGCGTTCCCAGAATTTAGTTTGTTTCCGCCAACTTTGGCGCTATTTTCGTCTAGGGTTTCGTGTTGTTCGAGGTCTACTATCACACAGATATGGAAGAGGATTAAGGGGTGAGCATACCGGTGAAGACGGTGTGGCGTTTGGTTGAACGAGTCGACGAAAAACAACTCCGGAACACAGGTACCTCGCTGTGGGAATCTGCAGTGCGCGGGGTCGCGGTCGTCGGGATTTGTTTGGACGGCCTGGCGGGTTCTCCGGCTGCGGTGGCGGCACTCTCTAGGTCTACATGGGAAGAGGAAGGGTTTGGATGATTTAGGTTTAGGGTTTTAGAAATAGAATATATATATATATATATATATATATATATATATATATATATATATATATATATATATATATATATATATATAGGAATATGAAAGAGAGAGAAGGGGTTTCGGGTCTGCTAACGTGGGTTTCAATTATAAAGGAGTATGTGGTCTTGTGGGATTACAAAGGGGCGGTTACATTTGCTGAAGGGGAGATTGGTAGTTAGAATGTTGTTGTGGCGTGGTTGTATGGGAATGGTAGTTGTAGCAAAAGTTGTAATAGATTGTAGTAATGGAATTAATAGTTTATATAGTTATTAGTTTAGTTTTTTTTTCTTTTCTTTTCTTTTCTTAATCTTTTTCTTTTCTATATATATATATATATATATATATATATATATATATATATATATATATATATATATATATATATATATATACTCATAAAAAAATTCTAGATTATATTAATGCACATCATTAAGCTAGCAATAGCTCAAGGGGTCTCCTACATGAAATAAATTTTGAAAAATTCCTGATGGTCCCATAAATCCTCTAAGTGCCCCAACACCTAAAATAAAAATTAATAAAAATATATTCCTCCTAATTAGCCACTAATTACTATAATTAAATTATTAATTAATAAAAAAAATTACGGTTTTTTTTGAAATAGGGATTTTACATTCTATCCAACTTATAAAAATTTCGTCCTCGAAATTAAAATTAAGCCACGATAGAATGTCAAGGATGGTATAAGATTTGCATTGTTTAAAATGCAAGGCCAAGTTTAAAGGGGTGGACGATGTTGCGCGTTGCATATCCCGAAAAATTATGAAAAAATCCACATGAGCAAAAAAATAGGTTTCTTCATGTATCATGTCCAATGGTGTGGACACCTTAATGCTCTTTTGTATAAAAGTGCCCAAAAATTAAAAAATTGCACAAAGACGAGAATTGGATGATGGGCACGTCTAGGATAAGGGTGTGGAATTTATTAGGAAGGCAGTGGCTAGTGTAGTACTCCAATTATCGGAGCACGATAAGGTGTGCTAAGTGATATAGTTATTGCAAAAATTAAATAAAAAAAGAATACCGTATTCTATTTCTACTGGATTCAATCTAGCCTTAGTCTCACTATCTCCGCCAAGTAGGTCTAATTTTTGGGTGAGGGGTTCACAATCTACCGATCTTAAAATTTATCCATCTATCACCTAAGGCTATACATTTAGGAAAACTATTCCTCAAATTATTTAATCATGTTATTCAATCTTCAAGGTTTTAACACCAAATATATCACCTATGATATGCCCTTAATCATTTATAAAAGAGAGTCACTAAGTCATGTGATTAGCCTTATGGGGTATATCTAGTACTATCAGTGTCAACTTATACCGGCACGAGGTTTCGTCTTTCCGAAATAAGGGAAGACGGAGAGCAATAATAAAGAATTTAAGGTAAAGGTGATAGAATACCAGTACGAGGTTCAAAGAGATTAAAGAATTCGAAAAGAGAGTTGTCAGGACAGTTGTGGATTGAAATCCTATTTTTTTTGGTAATTTTCTATTTACATGCTAGTATCAGTACAGTTATGTAACCGATACGATGTGTCAGACATGTCCAGGGGCAAGTATATCCGTCTACTACCATATATCTCAATCCACGTAAAGTAGTCATGCGAAGAGCGAACCAAGCACACTAAGGTTAGCTAGACCTTAATACACCAATTCTGATTAGGCAATTGTATCATTGTGTTCACCCAAAAATACATATGTCATGAACAAGCTCGATAAAAGAATAAGCTTGCAAAAACTAGGCTACAATAGCAGCATAAGTCAAGGTAGTACAACAAATATAAATACGCTGGATTATGATGAAAGAAGGTACATAACAATTCAAGTTCACAAAAAGATAAGACTCTTACAATCTCTACAATTGTCATACTAATTCCTTTTCTAAGTCGATAGTCGACAAAGTAGGGGTATAGCCTCTAAGTTTTACAGTCCGAAAAAAAAACTCTGTCGTCATAAGCTAGCATACAGTTAATATTGTTCAATCACACTTTAATAATAGGGCAAAAGACTATGTGATACTAGGTTGTGAGGTATACTACCCAACTTATAACAATAAACTAATAGTGTAATCGTCTTAAGGGTACCGTAGAAACTCTTGTTAAGGTCTACGAGAAGGGGTCTTGATATTTATTAGGGTATCCTCTTATATTACATAGGTCATGGTCGTCTTACGTCTTAGTCATAGTGCTTATAGAACAAGTGTCAATAGTAAGGATAGAAGAGTTACTGGTCGTCAAGGGGAAAGAGATCTAACTCGTATCGAAATAGGGGTACATGTTACGCATTTTAAAACTATGGAATAAGCACCAGGTCTCAATCTACCAGAATAGCTTAAACCATCAAGTTCTAACTACTAAGCACACAATTTCAAAATTTAACATTTACAACTATAATCCCAGCAACTATATGTCCTTAACACAGAATAAATCACCTGGCCTACAATCAGAAGTGTCAGATGGCACGTGTCACGCCCCAGTCCCAAAAATATACGGAACTAGGCCACGTGGCATTGGCCAGCTGACACGTCACTAAGGGATTACCCAATTTAATGGACCCAAAGTGATGTGCTACGCTGTCCTAAAATACTACAAGTCTAAATACAGGTAAATCTATCTCATCCACAAGAATAACAGGGAAAGTGCTGAATATATATATAGATGCTAAATCGGAAATGTCATATACAACCCAAATAAAGTCAGGTGGGAACAATCCCACTACAAAAGTAAGCAGGAGTGAAATAAGATAAACTAGCACAACATCCTCAAAATATGTAGCTCCAACTCCAGGGTACTCAGGTAGACTCTGACGGCATCTCCTCTAACTCCGTCTCCGAGGCATGTCCAGACTCCTGTCCAGTTCCAGGTACTGTGGGGTGGAATGTCTCAGCTAAACCTGGCAGGGAACCAGGTCCTCAGAGGGACGTAGCAAGATACAGAAAAATGACATGCCATGTAAAGTAAATATTGAATAAATAAATAAATACAGGGTGCTAACCATCTAAGTGAAATGCAATTTGAGACAACCTAGTACGTATGGGAAATGTGTGGCTAGACATATGCTGACGTAATTCACCAATCTGTAGTGACAGGCTAGTATATGCCACATATGCCCCCGTTCAAGGGCACTATACAATTTTCCATCTACGATGAGAATGGTCACATGATTATATACATATATCATCCGTATCACTCCGTCGAGTGCGGCACATGGTAAAGAGGTGGGTGTCCCATACGTATTTTAGTCGTTCTCCCCGCCCAATGTAACTAAATGTCAAGTCGTACATTTCCTAAATTATTCTAATCCGTGATGCGGGTCACACGTATTGGTAGCAAATCAAATACGCAGCTCGCATCCCAATATGCATTGCAACCATGTTGCGTGTTCCCGTGATAGGGTCTAGGAGAATATTAGGATACTCTCTTAATTGTTGGTGAGTCCGTAATATTATTTTAAATGTCAACATATCAACTGACTGTACCCAAGGCAGTCTCAGGTAATCATTGTATATGAAATACAGAAACAAGAGCATATACAATATTGAGAATTTAAACAGTACTTGGCAAGGTATACTTGCCTACTCCCTGATAGTGTTTGGTAACCTGATCTCACAGTCAGGTTTGCAGTTGCTTGTGACAGGGGTCACTGGTTGTACTGGAGATATTCTCTGTTAAAAATATACAGGTTCGTGAATTATCAGGGTATAATATAAAAGTATATATACCTATGTATATATAGGATACACACCACATATATATATATATATAGTATATATATATATATACTTATAGATATAGTATGTAGTAGTAGTATATATATATAGCATATATATATACAGAAAAGAGAATGCAGGAATGTATATAATAGCAGGGTATATCCACTGTTTATATATAGTACTATAATATTATCAGGGGGTATCCACTGATATAAATATATATAGATAAAATAAAATGATATTGCAGGAATTTAAATACATATATAAATGCTGTATTGTTCAGCAATATCAGGGTCTATATGTGACCACTGTTATGTACAGTATTTATAATAATAATATTTATCAGGGCATTATCCACTGTTATATATAATATAGTATAAATAAAAGATAGGGCAGAAAAGTAAATACATATGTATATTTATGTACTGTATTATCCAGTACAGTATTAATTTATATATATACATATAGATAATATATATATATATATATATATATATAGATATATATATATTCATTATAAATAGTGCAGGAAATAAAGTGCAGAAAAATAAAATAAAGGAAAAAATGTATAGTATATATATACATATATATACTATAAATATATTAATAAATATATAATATATATAACATATACATAATATGTTACATATAACTATATATTATATGTATATATATATACATGAATATATATATTTATAAAAGAAAAACAGAATTGAAAATGCATATAAACATATATACATAATTATTACATAACATATATATAAGTATATACATATAAATATACATAGATATGTATATACATATATATAATAACATAATATACAATATATTATACTGTATAATAACAATATATATATAGTATATATTAAGAGTATAATACATATATATATAATTATATATATATATATATATAAATATACATATATATATACATATATATATATATATACATATATAGAATAATAGATATATATACATATATTTGGAAAAAAATATATAATACTATAATATACAGTATAATACACTGTATAAATAACAGTATATATAATATATATTAATAGTATAATACACATACATATAAATATACATATATATATACATATATATATATACATATATATATATATATATACATATAGGGATATATATGTAAATACGTAAATATTAGGGTTTAGGAATTTACCTACTGACAGGTGGGGTCTACTGGCCGTCGACGGCAGGAGGACGGCGGCGGAGTCGCCGACGGCCGGCCGGAGGAGCAACGGCAGTAGCAGTAGCTGCTGGCAGCAGTAACAGCAGCAGCGGCTTGTGGCAGCTGCCGGCGGCGAAGCAGCGGCGGAGACGGTCGGCCAGGCGGAGGGATCGAAGGAGGAGAGGGTGACGGAGAGATTGGTGGTGGTGGCGGAGGTCGGGGTTGGCCGGAGTGGCGGTGGGGAGCGTCGGGGAGGTGGGGGAGGAGGATGACAGGGAAAGGCGGTGGTGGCTTGCGGGGGAGTTGCCGGCGGCGGAGGCCGTCGTGGAGCGGTGGGGGAAGGTCAGGTCGGTGGAGGAGGAGGTGGCGAGGCGAGTGGGGGTGGTGGCGGTGGTCGGCGAGGGCTAGGGAGGCGGTGGTGGACGGTCGGAGGTCGGGGAGCCGCTGTGGTGCAGTGAAGGGGAGGTCGCTGCGGGGGCTTGCCACGGCGGAGGCGGTGGCCGGAGAGGGTGGCGATGGACGGGGAGGTGGCCGGGGGAGGGGCGAAGGGGTTGGCGGTGGTCCGGCGGTGGGCGGTCGCCGGAGCTGGCCGAGGGGAGTCGGGGAATGAGAGAGAGGGGGGGTGTTTAGGGTTTATATAGGATTTAGGCCAATGGCATTTTCGTAATTAAAGGGAACTTTGGGGGTATTTTAGTAATTTGAATTTTTGGGATATTTTCAGCAGATTTTTCTGTGGGTCCCATGCCACCTATTGTCTAGCCAATAGGGTAATGCCATCTAACATGCATTTTGCATAAAAACCCTTGACTTTTCATAAATTGTATAAAAGTCCAAAAATTGGAAAATTGCGCAATTATGAAATTTGTCTGGAAAATCACCTGGTTCTAAAAATTACCAAAATTCACAGAATTGAGGGGAAATGCTGGGGAGGATGTTTTGAACTGTGTGGGGTGAGTCTGGGCAGGTGCAGGGTCTGATTCTGCAGGTGATACGGGTCACCGTATTTATTATTTAATAAATACTGCGCACGGTGTTCACTAATTATTTAGGGGCAGTTAGGGTCATAATTTTTCTACGGTGTCAATACGATAATTGTAATACAATTAGTGTAGAATATTATCGTATTTTTGGTTGGGCAAAACAGGTGCCTACTGGTCCTTAAATCTCTAGGGTACAGAGGTTGGTAAAGAGCAGAAAATTAAATAGGAATTAAATACGTACGTTTGTAACGATATTTGTGCGACTAAAACGAAGCATAAAACAAGGTTTCTGGGAGTTGCTAAAAATACAGAAAATGTAGTCTAGCAAGTTTAGGACAGGAATGTAAAATTAGTTTAGGGTTAACAGCTAGTGTGAGGCCCTAATTAATTGTGTAATGAACAGGTGCACAATCAATAGAATATACAATAAATAAATTTTTAAAAATTGCACTGATTCTAATTAACCAAAAATAATATTAAAATACTGAAATTTGGTCGAGGGAGTTTACAGCACGAGTTGAAAGATGAAGAGTAGAACAAAATTTAGTCGTCATTAGCGAACGCTGAGGTCGCAAATGAACAATATATGAAATTAAAATAGAGGACTCTAGATATCATCATAGTTTTCTAAGAGGGAGTGGTATGCTAGTTGCTATGTTCGAGGTATGATTTGTAGAAGCATGAAAAATATGCTGGGAGGATCTACGCAGCCTCTTGATGCAGAGCAGCGTAAACAGAGGCCTTCAGAGCCATCAAGCGTACAACAGAGCTTTTTCTGCTAAAACACAGCGTGAAGAATAAGCTCAAAGGACCATCCGCGTAAGTGCAGTACGTCCAGGCCGCTCCAGCGTAAACAGGGTTCTTCATCGCCTCCATGGCGTAAAATTCATCCGCTCTCAAAGCAGCGTTAAAGCGTACGAGGAACGCTTCGTCTTCCCCGAAATGAACCTGTCAAGTCACGCAGACCTCTGACTCATGACAAAAAGTGCTGCACGGCTACCCAGACGACGGCTGGAAACGATGGCAGACCCCTCGGGACGCGCCCCACAGTATGATGGCGGATCTTTGCATTTAATGCAGAGGATTTGGTTAAAACATCACCGAACCGTCGTTTACTGAAGTCCCCTCAGCGTAAACCGCTCTTTCACGTACAAGGGAATATGCTGCCTTATTTTACACAGGCAAACATGAGCTGTTTTACGCTCCACAGTAGACAAACCGCCTGCCACGTCAAAAGCTGTACTTCGTACGGGACTCGAGACACGTCTCCACGTCTAATTGCACAGAGCGGTGACAGTTTCTCTCAAGGCACGTCTCTGCGACGGATGCACAGAAGGGCTGCAGACCTTCAAAATACGCCTCCGCATTTAATGCATAAGATGGTGGCAAATATCTGCAAAAGATTTGATTATATCTTTAAAAGCCGTAATTTCGGCTAAGACGTCCACATCAGCACTCTGGCACGGTACGCAGCGGCTTCTACGCCCATTCAGGATCTGTGCTCACGCGGCTTCTACGCCCACTCAGTCTCTACGACCACTCGGCCTCTACGACCATTCGGCTTCTACGCCTATTCGGCTTCTATGCCTATTCGGCTTCTACGCCTGTTCGACTTCTATGCCTGTTCGGCTTCTATGCCTACTTGGCTTCTACGCCAGGGTGACAGTCATTTGGCTTCTACGCCAACCTCTTCTACACAAGGGATACCTACCTACGTGGCTTCTACGTCGTAATCTTCGCAGCAGATATACGTGTTTTGTCCCCTTAGTTGGACACGCGTCACATGCTCACTCAAAAGATCATCTATACGCAGGCATTGGTTATTTTAACCGTTGTGTAAAAGGGTGCTGTACTTTCCACTCCTCGGTTTTTACACCGACGGAGTGGTCACTGTCACCAAAACTCTATAAATAGAGACCCCTATCAATGGGAAACAAGGTCGACAAATTGGAAGGTCGAAAAATTGGTCAAGAAAACCAATACCAGATCAAAAGGTCAAGAGAGAGAGAGAGAGAGAGAGACCGGAGCTCAGGCAAAGAGCAGGGATCGACGACTTTGGCATCGTACATCCACCCTCTCCTGCAACCTTCGAAGCTGCTACCTGTCTTCCACGACACTTCTTCAACATCGTGTGGTCCAAGGGCTAAAGTGATCGACTGCAGATCAGACACCTATAGCAATTTATACCCAAATTAAATAAATTGTACTCCCACATCATCGTATAGGATTAAATTATACAAGTTTGTTTGTAAACCAAAGGGCGCGGGTTTCGCATAAACACTGTCATTGAAATACACTTTCATTCTTTCGTTTAATACCACAAACAAGATGGCGACTCTGCTGGGGACGTCTTTCTCTTCTGACGAGGAAGTAATTGCTCAACGCGATACGGTATCTGTAGGAACCGTGAAGAAGACACTGGTCGTTCATTTCGACCAGTCTTCCTACGAAGACATGCTTCGAACTGGGGGTAGCTCTCACTCTCTCTCCGTCCAAGACAACAGGAAGCTGCGCAAAGTGTGGATGCCCAAGACATCCTCCGCCGTTCCTGTGGACTCTCCGATCTCTCCGATCTCTCCGACCAATGAGGTGGTAGCATCGCTCCCTCCGTGCCCCGCACGTAAAATTCAGTCTCCCGTTACGCGCGGTACAGACAAAACTTCGGGCAAAGCCTCAGCGCTAACCCAGGAGTATCCACTGCGCTTTACGCGCAGAAATCAGTCTCCCGCTACGCGCGGTACAGACAAAACTTCCGATGGTGCCTCAACGCCAAATCGGAGGTACAGATCACGCTCCACGCGCAAGACAACATATGACCTCTACGGTAAACCAGATGAGCGCTGTGATCTCCGCGAGGGAAAGCAAGCGGCAGAGTACTCAACTTCTCGGCCTTTACGCCAGCAAGGGAACAACCTGCCTACCCTCCGGATTATACGAGAAGCCGATGGCCGACTGAGGGCCTATCCAGCTTTACGCCAGTCTGAGCAAGTCTCCAAATTACGCCAGGCAAAATCCCTCGACTTAAAACAAGCTCAGGTTGAGGAAAGGCATTCCTCCAGGGGATTATCCGTCACCCAGATGGCCAATCTGTTGTACACAGGTGGCGTAGGGAAAACCATGGTGTCCAACCTCCGCATGCCCGCTGATGGGAACAGAAGAAACAAGCCTTCGTCTTCTTCCTCTAATCCTCCTGACTTGCGCGCATATCTAATCCAGAAGCGTAAGGAAAGGGGACCTTCCAACATGTCTATTACGCCCCCTAGCGAGCAATGTTGTAATAGTCATAAAATTGTGATTGACTGCTGCTGTTCTAAAGCAAAACGGTCGGTTTTCGACCGATTGAGCTACTCTCAGTCTTTCCAGGAGGAGGAACCCGCGCATGCATCTGTGAACATGGCTTCACACATACGTAGAGGAGGGTCGAGCTCAAGACGTCATCCCTCCCGGCCCCCGAGCCGAAGGAGGTTCAGTGAGCTCCTCAGGAACGCTGAAGCCGGGGTGTTCCAAAACACTCGCGCAAGGTCACGACAACCAGCTTCGTCATCTTCTGATTCCGACGCTGGGGGTCGCCAAGCCCCCGAATCAGAGGCAGAAAGTGTAGAGTCGACTTCTACAGCGACCTATACTAATCCTTCAATGACACCCAGGGAGATGGTGTAAACACCCTAAATTTTTAGAGATTTTTTAAAATCAATTTTTGGAATTAATATGCAATTTTTTCAGGAATTTACATAGGCCCTGTAGTGAGTTTATAATTTTTAATTGCCAATAATAACATTAAAATGAAATAAAAATATGATTTTATGGTGTAAAATAGAAAACCGGACTTAGGGTAATTTTCTGGAATTTTATTGGGCCTCGGACCTATTTTTAAAAGCCTAAAAACTATTTTTATAATTAAATTAATTAATTACTGTTTTAATTATTAGTTATTATTATTATTAATATAATTTACTGGTTATTTTGGTTTTGGGCCCGGCCCGGCCCAGTGGGCCGAGCCCGTTCGTGCAGCCCGGTCGCCTTAGCGGGTCGGGCGGGTCGGCCAGACCCGGATCCGCGCCCGACCCGACCCGGACCTCCCTCTCCCTCCCCACGTTCATGACCCTATGCCGCCCCGAGAATCTCGCCGCCCGCCGCGTGCCCGTCGGCCACGACCCCACGACCTCCTCCCTTGGCCGACTCCCTCGGCCCACGTCGTCTCCGGCCGAACCCCTCCCTCGAGCCCTATTTAAAACCCTCTCCTCCGCCTCCCTTTCCCCCCCAACCCGAGCCTAACCCTAGCTCCGGCGACCCCTCGGCGCCGCCCTAGCCGCTGTCCTCCGCCTCCCAACCGCCGAGAGCCGGCCATCCCCCTCCAGAACCACCCTCCTTCCCCTTCCTCTTCCTCCTCCGCCTCCCTCAGAACCGCTCGACGCCGACCAGCTCGCCGGAGAAGCACGCGCCGCCAGAGACCTAGCCGGCCCCTCACCGCCCTGAGTTGCCTCGACCGTCCCGCGCTCCTCCAGCGAAGCCCGGACACGCGGACACAGCCCAGCCCTAGGCCGGACACCGCAGGACACGAACTCGCGTGTCGGACACAGTTCAAAACTCGGTTTCTCGGGTTCCCTTCAGGTACTCGTAACTTGCACCTCGGATCTCTGTTTTCGATTCTGTAAATTTCTACGCGAAGCCTGTATGACCCTCTCGGTGCTCGGACAAACCGCTCGGGGCATCGCGTCCTGTGGTGATCGCACACCGCGATCCAAAAACAGGAAAAACCAGACCCTGTTTCACCCCGGAACTGAGTATGCCCCGCCAAACGGGACGACTTGGTCGCGTGCGGTCTTCACAGATACGTGCGCCTCGTCGATACGGACGTGTGGGATTTCGCGGAAGCTGATTCGGGTGTGCGTGCACACCGGAATCAACGCGTATCCGCGGACATCGCCCAGTATCTGCCTTTTCTGCATTTCATCCTAACTTCGTGCACACACGTCGGATCGAGACGAAACTTGTGCCATCAGACTCGTAGCGATACGCTGGTCCTGTGGGTCAAGTTTGGTCCGATTCTGAGAACGTTGACGAAATCGCGTGTCGTGGGCCCCACAGGCCCCGCTCGACGGGCGATTTTGTGATCGGCTCATTGGAATTCAAATCTGAAAGTTCCGTTGGGTTCGTATCAGCGTTTCTGACCTGTTGACACTAAGTTTGGTAAATTTGGAGACCGTTGACCCTGACACGTTTTTCGGTGCAAAGCGGGCCCACCGGTGGACCCCGTTTTGGGCCGAAATTGCCGTTTTTGCCCTTGTCTCCAAATTAGACCCAAGGACAGGCGATCCTAGCTGTTTGACACCTTCTGAGCGTGATGGTACTATTTATTTCAGCTTTCGGAGACATCTCTGGAAATTTCCGAAACCAGGACCTAAGTGGAATTCAAACATCAGGCAAGTGCACATTGCCAAACTTGCAGTCATTATTTTCATATTTTTTGTAAAAATACTCTGCTGGATTTTTTGTGCAAATTCATATAAACTAATTTAAACTGCTTAACCTAGGGAACGTATGACGTACCTAGTGTCCGATCATAGTCGGGTACCGACACCGTACGCGGTATTGGGTTCGTCATTTAGAGATGGATTTACGATTCCCTTACTTTGTACTTGACCTATCAAGTACCCTACAACCCAGGACACTTGACACTATCATGGACAGAATCCTCCTGAGATATTCGTGGTAATTCTGTATAAGATACAGGACTTGATAGAGACATTTATTATAGACAGTATGACTTGTTGCATTAGCTATAATCCCGCTGACATGGACATGAGACGTTATGGTCATGGCTTGCGTGATTACATTGGGTGGGGAGAGACACACAGGCTACAGGCTGTTCTATATATATATCTACTATTATTGTGAGGTTGTAGACTCTCCAGCAGAGCTAGACCCTTTACGTGTTATTACTGCTACCCGGCTCCCCGACACAGAGCTTGTAGCGGTCTCAGCCTGAGTACTAGTGTTGCTCTCATTTGTATATCACATAGATGGTTACTTAGTTTACCCTGCTGTTCATTTATTTATTGCACTGCTTATTCAGTTGGCTTATTTTATCTTGTGTCTTGCTATGTCCACTGAGGACCTGGAATGGTTTATGTCCCCAGGTCTAGCTGAGGAGCAGTATCCCGAGGTATACGGGACCGGAGCTGAAGCTATTGCTGGAGCTGAACCGAACACTGAAGACGAGGTGACTGCCGAGGACTTCTCCTGAGTGCCTGTCCCAGTACTCATTTATTTACTTCATGTTTATATCTTTTGTTCCTGGCCTATAGAGCCAGTTATTTCAGACTTAAGTCGGATTGTAGCTCCGACTGACTTGCTGTGATTTATTGTTGCTACTTATTTCCATTCAGTATGCAGTTTATTTCTTTATCTTTACTGAGAAGATTAGTGTGACTTGTGTAGTAGACCTTATTTACAGCTTAAGTACGCCCTGATGGTTCCATTAAATTGGGTTATCCATCGGTGCGTGCTGCTGGCCATTGCCACGTATCTCCAGTCCCTCGGCATTTTGGGACTGGGGCGTGACAGATGGGAGTTTACGCCGTTGAAGATGATTGCGAGGAAGCTTCGCCGTCAGGGAACGCGGAACAACGCATCACTATACTGGAGACATCTCTGAAACAAATACAATCCATAATGGAGAATATGCACCAGATGATGCAAACTCAGCACGCAACTGCCATGGCTCAAGCATCAGTCCCGCCAACTCAGATACGTGTGGGGGTGGACTTACCACCATCCAACCCGAGCCAAGAGCCTGCGCTAGATCAAGAGTCAGAAGTTCCTCCGCTTCCTCACTCAGAGAATGCCTTACCTTCCGCTGGAGTTACGATACAACCAACTCCGCACCACTCCGTGGCCCCGCTTTCGACTGAAAATCCGATGCAGGCAGTACGGAAGTTGAAAGCCCAGTTCGACGCCTTGAAGCACAAAGACCAGCTCAAGAAACTGGGAATCAATCAGCCCTACCCAGCTATCTGGGAGGAGGTCCCTTTCCCGTCGAGGTACAAACCTCAGACTATGGCCCTGTTCGAGGGAAAAATATCACCAAGCCAGTACATGAACTATTTCAGTATGATGACGGTGTTGCTACAAGGGAACGACGTCCTCCTCACTCGGGTGTTCAAAGGCTGTCTCTCAGGAGTAGCCTATCAGTGGTACCGTAGCTTGGCGGACAACTGCATTACTTCCTTCGAGGACTTCAGAGCTTTATTCTTCACGCGATTCTACGAGGGAGGAATGGACATATCTATGTCCTCTCTCATCGAAGTCAAGCAGAAAGAAAAGGAGGACGTTCGCATATTCATCGAACGTTTTCATCAGGCCACCTTACAGATGCCTCCAGGAGTTTCCGACTCTGCATTGGTAGACATTTGCAAGAAGAACCTCTTTCCCGTGGTCTCGGTGTTCACGGGACCATATCAGTTCCATGATTGGCCCTCGTTCATCATCTCGGCAGTAGCTGCCGAAGACAACGGTCGCAAGACGCGCGACAATGGCATCATGATCTCCGCCTCTGACAGAGGCAAGAGGTCATCTCCTAGCAGCGACCATCCTCGTGGTCCCAAAGGGAAAGAAGCCCTGGCAATCAATACGGCCAGACCAAAGATGGCGGCAACCACGCAAACGAAACCCGGGACTTCCAGGCCCGTCGAAGTCTACTCTTTCGACGACGACGATATCCCAGGTATATTCGAGTGTCTCGTCAAAAGTGGCAAGATCACCCTTCTAGAGCTGAGGCGGCCCCAGGAAGTCGGCAATACTAACGACCCCAAATACTGCGTCTTCCACAGATACGTACACCACCCGACGAAGGCGTGTTACATACTAAAAAGGAAGATCCAAGGGTTAATCGATGCTAAAGCCATCACCCTGCACAACACCGAGAAGACGGTCACGGCCAACATGATCTCTCTATAGTTTGGCAATCTGCCTCCCCAAAAATCCCGGATGGTGTTGCACCTATCTCCCGGACAACGATGAACATAGTCAATCTCCCTCCAGCAAGGGATCAAAATCACAACCTGGTACCCCTGACTACCCGGCAAGGCGAGATTATGTGGGTTCATCCAGATTTGGTGGCAGAGTTCGAGGAAGAAACTAAGGCTACTAAGCCTACATCAAAAAAGAGCTCCAAATACAGGCCATGCCATATGATCGCGACTTCTTCGGTATCAGACGAAGACGAGGTATTTGCTGTAACTCGTTCAGGGAAGGCCTACCTCAACGACTACGGAGCAAGCCAGGAAGGTGCACCGGCAGACGCTCCAGCGGCCAAACCTTCAGAGCAAGGTCCTGTCGTACCAGATATCAGTCCTTCAAAACCAACTCCGACGGAGAAGGGGAAGCAAAAAGAAGTGCGCTTTGATAAACCTGTAAAAAATATTCCAAGAAAAGGTTTAGAGAAGCCATTCAACTTCGACATCCTGGCCCAACTAGCCAATATGCCAGCCAGGTTGTCCATCTTCGAGCTACTCAGGCTCTCCCAAGACACTCGTCTAGCCCTGAGTGAAGCGCTGATGCAGGAGGAGGTATACTTGACCTAGCTCAAGTCCCCCGACGAAAAACCAGTGGCGTGTCCTCAATGCCACAGTGTGATGGAGGTGGTCCCAAATATCACTTTCACTCAAGACGACATGCTGTTAAAACATAACAGACATGACAGGCCCCTCTATTACACCGGATACGTCGGTTCCATGGAGGTCGACCGAATTTACATAGATCCGGGATCGTCGATCAGCATCATCCCTCACAGTCTACTCAGACCGCTAAAAATTCCTACCAGCGAATTGGCTTACACCACCACTACGATCGTGGGTTTCAATGCCGAAAGAAGTAAACCGTTGGGGAAAATTTGCCTGAGGATCCAGATCGGCAACCTTAGATCGGTGGCCACATGTTACGTCATCGATTCAGAGGTATCCTACAACATTCTGCTGGGAAGACCATGGATCCACGACCACAACATCGTTCCTTCAACCCTACATCAATGCCTTAAATATGTAGACGCACAAGGAATGGTACAAACAGAGGTGGCTGACCTAAACCCGTTCAAAGGAATAGAATCCTACTATTCCGATGCCGTGTTGTACTCCCAAGACCACACGGAAGAAGTATCAGGCGAGGCAGAGAAGGAATCCCACCGGGAGCCAGAAGAACCCTCTGCCACACTACCGCTGTCAATCAAGTGAAAGGACAAACCACTCGTCCAAAAGCCATAGAGCCCATGGCTATCCACCTGAACAAGACCAGGTCAGGAGAAGGGAGTGATCCTCTGGCGATCACTTTGAACCGAAAGCCCCCACCCTTGGTCATCAACATTCGGCGCGACAGGCAGCCAACTGATGTAAATGCAACCAGGAGCGGAGTTCCAGATGATAATAAACATCCTCTTTTCCAGTATATTGACGCTCAAATTCCAAAACAGGAATCCACTCCCCGTGACGAGGTAGAACCCATAGCACAAAAATTCTTGGAAGCTATAAACTCCTACCGTCCGTATGTCGGGGAAGTAGCGTCATCATCCAATGTCATCGCAACGTATGGACCCCATGAGGATTCTATCTTCGTTGTCCCGCCTACCTGCAGCAGCCAGCGTCCAATATTCTTCGGCCGCATGCGCAATCAACCAGCTATCCAGGAAGATTCTTTCAATGACGATACTGGGAAAATGCAAGTTCACCGATACAGCCCGCAAGCGCTGAAGATCATGCAAAACATGGGCTACGACTTGAAGCGGAAGCCAGGCCTCAACTACGGAAGAGGCAGACGAACGCCGCCGCGCGGCGACCCCCGCTATCGACAAACTCATTTCGGGTTAGGGTATGCCACCTCCCTTACGGCTTCCAAGTCAGATGAGGACATCTTTTCCTCTTCTCAGAACGGCTCGTCACCCTCCGACTCACCTGATGCTCTCGAACAAACACTATCAGTAAATATGGTGGTGACAAATCCCTCAGAAGCAGATGAACAGGATTCTGAGCCGTTCGATGGTGACTCTTGGGCTCAACAAATGGATACGCAGTGAGAATTCTGCTTCGAGCAAAGAGAACCTTCCACCAAAGACGAAGTTATCCAAATCAATGTTGGGGGTGAACTTTCTCCAAAGCCGATATTTATCAGTGACAATCTTCCCCCAGCTGAAAGGAAAGAAATTATATAGCTGATAAAGGAATATATCGACGTCTTTGCGTGGGATTATGAGGACATGTCGGGCCTAGACCCGAAGGTGGCTACTCACAAACTCAACATATTGACCGACTCAAAACCTGTGAAGCAGCACCAACGCCGGTTCCGCCCGGACATGATGGACTCCATTGAAGCTGAAGTCAAGAAGCTGATAGCCTATGGTTTCATCCGGGAAGAACAACATCCCGACTGGGTCGCCAACGTTGTCCCAGTCATGAAGAAAAATGGGAAGGTACGTATCTGCATCGACTACCGAGATCTGAATGCGGCCTGTCCCAAGGATGAATTCCCTCTTCCCATCACGGACATCATGATCGACAACACCTGCGGCTTTGAACGCATGTCTTTCATGGACGGGTTCTCAGGATACAATCAGATCAAGATGCATCCTGAAGACGAGAAGCACACTGCCTTTCGGACACCATTGGGGGTATATTGCTATACGGTCATGCCCTTCGGATTGAAGAACGCCGGGGCTACATACCAACGGGCTATGAGTAACATATTCCGTGAGCATTTATGCAAAACAGTGGAATGTTACGTGGATGACATAGCCGTCAAGAGTCGCCTCAAGGGTGATCACATTCAAGACTTGAGGACGGTATTTGAGCTAATGCGCCAACATCAACTCAAGATGAACCCTACAAAGTCCTTTCTGGGTGTATCGGCAAGTTTCTAGGATTTGTCATCACCGCCAAAGGCATCCAGGTGGACCCTGACAAAGTCCAGGCAATCGTAGAAATGCGACCGCCCCGTAATCTGAGGGAACTCCGGGGATTTCAAGGCCGTCTGGCTTATATCCGGCGATTCATATCCAACCTCTCGGGGAGATGTCAGCCCTTTTCTCATCTCATGAAGAAAGGTGTATCCTTCGTATGGGACGAAGCCTGTCAGCAAGCGTTCGGAGATATCAAGCGCTACCTCACCAGTCCGCCAGTTCTGGTGCCTCCCGTCATGGGAAGGCCATTCTTGCTGTACGTTCGAGCGATGGATCATTCGCTAGGAGCTCTTCTCGCACAGAAGAACGACATGGGTCATGAACAGGCTATCTACTACCTCAGCAGGATGATGGTCGGAGCTGAACACCGGTACAACCCAGTAGAGAAAGAATGCTTGGCTCTGATGTTCGCTATCCAGAAGACGCGGCACTATGTCACCGGCCAGACTATCCACATCATCTCCAGGATCAACCCTCTTCGAGTACTGATGAGCAAGCCAAGTGTTCTTAATTCCCGACTCGCGACTTGGGCGATGCTATTAATACCATATGACATGGTATACATACCGCAGAAGTCCATCAAAGGCCAAGCGCTGGCTGACTTCCTAGCTGCTCATCCGATCCCGGAGGCCTCCAAATTATACGAGGACATTCCCGACGAAGTTGCAGAATGTAATTCCGCGATAGAAAGTGAAGCGTGGCAACTCTTCTTCGATGGTGCCTCCAGAACCGGTCCTAGGGGAAACGTCATTTCAGGAGTAGGAGTCGTCCTGGTCACTCCTGATCAGCTCGTCATCTACCGAGCATATTCTCTTAGCGAGCCCTGCTCCAACAATATGGCAGAGTACAACGCTCTGCTAATCGGGCTCCAAGTCGCCAAAGAGCTGGGGGTCGAATCCCTAGAAGCTTTCGGTGATTCTCTGCTTATCGTCAATCAAGTCAGAGGGATATATGAAGTCCGGAATCCAGACCTCATCCCCTATCACCGGGCGACGGTCGAGATAGCCATGACATTCAAAGGGTTCTTCTTAGAGCATGTACCTCGATCTCAGAATCTAGAAGCTGATGCCCTAGCCAGTCTAGCTGCAGATTTAGCCACTCCTATAAGAAGGCAGGATTCGGTAATCCTTCTTAACAGAGATTTATTCTGTGTGAAGAACAACTTTCACATAGAATGCAGCCACGCTGTAAACACAGATCCCTCCAGAAGAGACTGGAGAAGTTGCTTCATAGATTTTGTCGCGTACGGAATCTTGTCGGAGGACCCCAAAGAAGCAATATTCGTCAAAAGACGATCATTATGCTTCTACTACGATGCATCTTCACAATGCCTGTATCGCCGGACCTACGACGGACTGCTATTGAGATGTCTATCCGAAGACGAAGCACAACAGATTATCCGAGAAGCTCACGA
The DNA here is from genome assembly GCA_036927795.1 of Iris macrosiphon. Classification (NCBI taxonomy): domain Eukaryota; kingdom Viridiplantae; phylum Streptophyta; class Magnoliopsida; order Asparagales; family Iridaceae; genus Iris; species Iris macrosiphon. The sequence continues at coordinate 179,826,286 of JAYESA010000011.1, read as the reverse complement.
TGGTGTATGCGGAGCGTACCAACCCGGTCCTAAGCTACAGGATCGCATCAGGAGAATGGGCTATTATTGGCCTACTATGATCGCAGTTGCAATATGGTATGCAAGACAATGCAGAGCCTGTCAGGTTCATGCAGACTTCATACATCAACCGTCTGAATATCTACATCCTACGGTTGCGTCCTGGCCTTTCGAAGCATGGGGTATGGATATCATTGGTCCTATTCACCTGTCTTCTTCCAGCGGTCACCAGTTCATACTGGCCATCACGGATTACTTCTCAAAATGGGCAGAGGCGATCCCCCTCGCTGAGGTGAAAGCGTCTAATGTGATCAGCTTCATCAAGCATTACGTTATTTATCGCTTCGGGGTACCCCAGAGGATAATTCACGATAATGGGCCTCAGTTCATCAACCAAGCATTTCATCGATTTTGCGATAAAAATCGGATACACAATATTGCCTCTACGGCATATTATCCAGCTGCTAATGGTTTGGCGGAAGTTTTCAACAAAACCATTATCAAACTCCTGAAGAAATTCGTCTCTTCAAACAAGAGAGATTGGAATGAGAAACTGGACGAATGTCTCTGGGCATACCGCACAACGGTACGAACACCGACAGGTTGCACCCCATTCTCGCTGGTCTACGGGAGCGAAGCAGTTCTCCCCATTGAAATCCAGATCCCGTCACTCAGGATAGCCGTGACTAATGAGCTGACTCGAGAAAAGAATGACCTGTTAAGGCTCCAAGAGCTAGAAGGATTAGAAGAGAAACGCCTACAAGCTCAGCAGCGCATCGCGCTCTACCAAGCACGCATTTCCAAAACCTTCAATCATAAAGTAAAGGAAAGAGTGTTCAAAGTCGGCGAGCTAGTTCTAGCCGTAAGAAGGCCGATAATTCTTACTCACAGAAGTAAAGGCAAATTCCAGCCCAAGTGGGAAGGCCCTTATGTGATCGAGACAACGTTCTCGAACGACGCCTACAGGATAGCCCAGCCTAATGGAGACCTGTTAATGGCTCCTATCAACGACAAATTCCTGAAAAGGTACTATGCTTAATCTCCCCTGCTCGAGTAGAATATAGCGAGGATCTCAATTCTGACAAAACTACTTCCAGAACGCAATTAGTTGGGTTACATTCTATCATGTCCGTATGACCTTTGAACAGATATGTCCCGCTAAAAGTTTATCGAGAGTTTATCATCAGATATCACTCTCGCCTAAAAAACTGTCATTTACATTCCGAAATGATGGGTCCACAAAAGTCAGAACAGAGTCGCTTTTTGTCACGACCCGCACCCGAATATTCGGGCACGAGTACGTGGGTACGTCCAGCCTACGCCGCAGTGTCGGCGGTAGTACGCTGTCTAGGGCATATCCATAGTTAAATTAACTCTAGCTCATTCACAGTAATTAAACAGGCAAGGAAAAGAAAGGAAATGCTGAGATTTTATAAACTGAAAATGACAATCAGATCCAGAGTTATTACAAAACCAGAAGTTAAATCGGGGACAAACCCGATTACTAAGATGAAAGAAAAATAAATAACTACTGCTAACTACTCCGCAGGAGTAGCTTCCTGTGTGGGAACCGGCTCTGCAACTGAATCACCTAATGCCTCATAGGGGCCATAATAGGTGGGGGCAAGGTTCTCATCATCGCCTAAATCAACGGATCCAGTCAGGAAAGGAGCAAAGTACACAATGCACAACAAGATTTAAACTAAATATTTGTGACAGGTAGAAAATAACTGACTAAACATCAAGTTGAGAATATGCATAAGTAATTAGTGAAATTAACTGAGAATTATGCTATAAATCAGGACTAGAAGAAAAATATGATTAATTGTTATAAACCAGAAATGAGTAAAACAGGAATAAAATGTGACAGGAGCTGTAGCTGTAACAAGACAACAAGAACTGCAACACGACAAGAATTAAGTGCGTGAACTTGTGTATTTAGAATACATAGTTGGCATGTAGGGGTTTATAAGGCTAATAAGGCCGTCATAGACGACTAGCAGTCAGGAACAATCAGGAATAAGGCTGATGGTACAGTCGCGTACCAACAGCTAGCAGTCACGACAAGGGGGAAGGGTAAACTACATGCCTCCTAGTATTCTCCCACCCGACATGAAAAGCAAGACATGAAATACATTATTCAAGACATGAAATCCAGTGTTCTAATACTACGTATAATCATCAATGGTACTAATAAAGCAGAGATTTTATTTATCACAATATAAAGATTAAACTTGAAGTGCAGGTACTTGCCTGTTGTTTGGATCCAATTATAGTTGGGTGTCTCGGGAAAATTTCCAGAGATGTGTCCGGATGCTGAAATAAACATTACCATCATGCTTAGAAGATATAAAATAGCTAGAAACGCCTGTCCTTGGGTCCAATTTGGAGACAAGGGCAAAAACGACAATTTCGGGCCAAAACGGGGTCCGCCGATGGGCCCGCTTTGCACCGAAAAACGTGTCAGGATCAAAGGTCTCCAAATTCACCAAACTTAGTGTCAACAGGTCAGGAACGATGATACGAACCCAACGGATCTTCCAGAATTAGATTTCGATGAGCCGATCACAAAATCGCCCGTCGAACGGGGCCTGTGGGGCCCACGACACGCGATTTCGTCAACGTTCTCAGAATCGAACCAAATTTGACCCACAAGACCAGCGTATCGCTACGAGTCCGATGGCGCAAGTTTTGTCTCGATCCGACGTGTGTGCACGAAGTTAGAGTAAATTGCAGAAAAAGCGGATCCGGGACGATGTCCGCGGATACGCGTTGATTCCGGTGTGCACGCACACCCGAATCAGCTTCCGCGAAATTCCACACGTCCGTATCGACGACGCGCACGTATCTGTGAGGACCGCGCACGACCAAGTCATCCCGTTTGGCGGGGCATACCCAGTTCCGGGGTGAAACAGGGTCTGGTTTTTCCTGTTTTTGGATCGCGGTGTGCGATCACCATAGTACGCGATGCCCCGAGCGGTTTGTCCGGACACCGAGAGGGTCATACAGGCTTCACAACGCAATTTACGGAATTAAAAATGGGGCAGCGAGGAGAAAGATATGAGTACCTGAACTGGGTCTCAGAAAACCGGGAAAATCGTGTCCGCGTCGTATCCGACACGAAAATTGGAGGAAATTAGGGTTAGGGTTTGCTGCCGGCGGCGGGGACGGCGGAGACGGCGGCCGGGCTGAGGCGGAGGGGACCGGGGCAGTGCGGCGAGGCGACGGCCGGGCTCGTCGGCGCTGCGGGCGGCCGGAGGCGGCTCGGGGACGCTGCCCGAGCTGCTGCTGCTGGCGTGGTGACCGGGGACGGCGGAGCGGGCGCCGGAGGGGAGGAGATGGCCGGGGAGAGGGATGGGCGCGGCGAGGCGAGGGCGGAGCACGGCGGGCTGGTGGTGGCGAGGGCCGGAGGAGGAGCTGCGTGGTGGGGCGAGTCCGGGCGGTGGCGGAGTGGGTTAGGGAGCGGCCGGGGTCGACTTCTTATAGGAGGGAGGAGGCCGGCCAAGGCGGAGGGGCGAGGGGGTCGTGGCCGGGCGGGGTGGCTGCGTGGTCGGGCGGAGCGCATGCGGCGGAGGCGACGGAGGACTCGGGGGCTGGGGAGAAAGGGAAGACGGGTCTGCGGGGAGCGGGTCGGGTTCGGGTGAACCCGACCCGACCCGCTAGGCGGGTCGTGGGCCGTGGGCCGGGCCAAGGAAACGGGCCGGCTGAAAAATAATAAGAAAAATAATAATAATAATAATAATAATAATAATAATAATAATAATAATAATAATAATTGTTTTTAGGTAATTAAAAATAGGTACGGGGTCCAATAAATTCCAGAAAAATAACCCTAAGTCCAGTTTTTTATTTTTCACCAAAAAATATTATTTTCATAATATTTTAATGTTGTTTATTATCAAATAAAAATTATGTAATAATTCAAAATCCTGATTTTAATTTCAGAAAATTCCCAGAAAATTCCAGAAAATTGTGAAAAATCCTAATTTTAATATTTTTGAAAAATCAGGGGCTTACACTTTTATTCCCAAAAGAGACCAGAATTACATCTGGGAAAGCAAAAAGAGAAAGGATACATCATGATGGCGGAGTAGTCAGATCGCGAATCAGCCGCTCCAGATCAGCTATCCTCTCATTTCTAAGAACCAAGGCATCGGCGCGAGCCCGCTCCAGCCGTGCCTCGGGGGTATTCATACAGGACAGCTCAGCCCTTGCCCGAAGGCAGCCCGCGCGGGCAGCTTCTGCACGATCCAAATCCCGTCGCGCCGCGCTCAATCGACCAGTCGCTACGTCTAGACCCGCCAACGATTGAGAAGCCCACTCCTCTGCCTGAGCGAGTTTTTCCCTCAGCTTGGAGGCCCTCGCTGCATTCCCTTCATGCTCGGATCGGCACTTCATCTCAAGAGCGAGAGCCTCTGCCACGACAGCTTTTCTTCTATCCATCTCCAGCTCATGTGTCTTGATGGAGTTGTCTAGGCTTTCCAGCTTTGTAGTGAGCCGCGCAGTCATGTGGTCGTACCTGGTCTGGACCTCAGCATCGAAGCTGCCCCGAGTCAGCTGCAAGTATTCGTTAATGGGTTGCTCTAAACCATTAACCACCGCCTCCAGGGCGTCAGCTACCCCAGGATCGCCGAGCTCCCTGATGGCCCCGATCGAAAATTGAGAAGTCTTCTTCAGGCGCTCGAAATCTAGACTCTTCGCCAACACCATTGACATCATCATTTTTAAACCGGTGTAAAAGAGGCTGGTATGTTGCTCGGTCAATGCAACTAGATCCGACTGAACGCCAGGAGTGGCCGCGATATCAGCAAGTCCCTCTCCAGGGATAGTTGCAGACGAGGTAGCCACAGCCGCCGCCTCGACGCGTGGCACGACCGAAGAGGGTGCGACGACAACAATCGAAGTCATCGGCATACTCGCGAGGGGCGAGGTCACGATGACGGGTTCGTCCTCCTCTTGAGGCGACGAAACCACTCTGGGCGAGCTAGCCCCCGAGGACATTTCCTCCTCGAAGTCGGGCGCCTCCACATCATCGCCAGGAGCCGGAGCAGAGCCAGAAGGCACTTCAACGCTGTGCTCTCCGTGGACGCCATCCCCTGAGAAAAGGACAAGAAAGTTGATATCAGTATGATGGTAATCTTTCTAAAGGGAGACATAAAGACGATATTTACCCGGAGCCAACGGCATATACGACGCATCTGCAGCCGATGTAGCTAAACCACGCCTTAATGACGCAATGCGAACTGTCATACCTGGAGAAGGAGGTGGGCCGACCGACATCGCCAAGAGTTCCGTCAAGCCTTCACCAAGACGCAGTCGAGGTTCGTCAGCTGGAATCTCGCTAGGCGTGCTCACCGACACGGCGGAAGTTTTACCCGCTGCTGACCTCGGGAAAGATTCTCCCATCCGCCTCGGCCACACAGGCAATCTCGCTCCGCTACTTGGAGCAGTAGCCACGACAGCGACCTCTAGCGAAGATTCTCTAGCGCCGCCGGCCGGAACTGTAGAAGGTCCCTCTCTAAAAGGCGAGGAACCTCCAGCCAAAGAATCATCCCTGATATGGGGAGATGCAGGCTCACTCCCGGGAGCCTCAACACCAAGAATGCGGAGAGGACGAGCAACCGTCTCCTTCCTCCTCTTACGAAAAGAAGCTTCCTTCGGAGCAGAAGCCCGTCGCTTCCCAGAAGAGACTACCAAAGCCCCCGCAGGCGGAGGCACTTCACACCTCGGCACTGACACCAGAGGCTCATCCGGAGTGCCAGACTCCTCACCCTCGTCCGAAGAAACCGAGGGGACTTCGACTCTTCCCCCAGGCTTGGGAGAAGGCACCCTGAAGCTTCCACGCATGTCAAAATCAAGATGGAAGGTGTTAATCGCCACATAGAACTGGGCATAAGAATGGAGAATGCGGAGCTCCGTGGAGTTTGTAACGACCGGCACGATAAAGATTGCTCTCGTACAACCCATGATAAAATATCGCCACCCTCTGGCTATCGCCACCCTCTGGCTCCATCAATGAGTCCGCCCCTGGACCTAAAGCTGGTGACGGCATTGCCCACGTGCAACTGATCGTACCCAAACTGCCGGGCAAACCGACTAGGCAAGTAGGGCTCGAAGAAGCAATGATCTTCGCTCCTGTACAGCATATGGGAGGGTCTAATGCAGACCAACCAATTGAAAGCTTCCGGAGAAAGATCGGTCTTCTCTCCACCTGAATCCTCAAGCCTCGTCCCTGATTTATTGCGATGTACAGGAGGGGAGTACAGAGGAGCTTCCAGCCGTGGCTGAGGTTCAACACCAGCCGACAGTCTAAAACTGTGCTCACATTCCAGGGAGAGTCCTTGTAATTCAGCAAGAATACACCCCCCGAGCTGCTACCGGAGCCAGGAGACATCACCCGGGGATTGTAGAGAATTAGTCATCCCATCAAATACAGGTATGGTAATTCCACCCGGGGAAAACTCTCACGCCGAGCTTCATCGACGAGCAACCCATCAGTCATGGCTCTCAGGCCAGCCTGTATACGGCACACCGTGGCAGGAAGCAAGCCCAGTCTTGCCCCGAACACCAGGTGCACTGCCGGCCACAGGATGTTCCGGTGAATGCGGTCCGCGGACGCAGTACCAGGCACTACTACTCGACGCAGCCATATGGAGAGGAAACCAGCCAGCTGGGCTTCCCTAGACAGAAGCCTGCGATAGCGCCTCAAGTAACTACAGGCCTTAGTGCCTTCGGGGTACTTTCCTACCCCCTCAACGAGAATCTGATCCGGAGCTTTAGCCTCCTCCATAAGATCCTCCACGACCTGGGCACTAAGCACGCCCAAACAGTTCACGGGCTCATTCTTGCCCCCCGAGGCTTTCTCCGACTTAGCGGCCCTGGCTCGGTGGAAGAAGAGGTAGGACATCCACTTGGTGGTGTGAGCCAAATCAGAAGGCTCGTTATAAAAAGCGGTGCACGCAAAGTATTGACACATCAGCTCCTGATATACTTCCGCCACCCGAGGGTCCAAGTCCACCAACTCCCGGTTGGTGGGAACATACTCTTCATATGGGGTATCCCCCATCGACAGTCTCGAGACAACTGTCATCTCATGGAGGGCCAATCCCAGCTCCCCCATTGGAGTGGCGAAGGTGCCAGTGAGCGAAATGTATCGCTCCATCAGTGCCAAGAACAAATTAGGATTGGGAGGCAACCCGACGCTCGTCGCACTCACAGCGGCATATAGTCCAATGCCCTCCAGCTCTCTCCGGAAGTGCTTCAAGGCCCAGTCAACTAGACATGTCCATCGGGAGTTTGTTGGGGCGATCCACCCATTGTACCGAGAATTCTCCTTGGGATATACCCCGCCTCGTCCCATGAAGTCGTTGCAGAAGGTCGGCAATTGGACCGGCTGGATCACTGAGCTGTCTTCACTCGGGACACTGCCGGGGCACAGTCCCCTGAACAACGTCACAACGCCGAAAGGGCGACTGACAAACGACCCCTGGTCAGCTCCTTTCAGATGAAAGATCTTTCCCGGCTTCCCGTGAAGATCAGGAGTCAGCGTCCACGACATCTTCCTGGGATGCGTCGCGTGGAAGAAAGCCGAGATGGGATAATCCCTCGGCATCGTTGGCAGATACAAGACCAAATTCCCGGCAGGAAAAACCCAGGGCTCTCTCTTGGGCTTCGTCTGGGACTGTTTGTCAATCATGTCCCTAAAGAGGAAAGCCGGCTTTATGTACTGCTCCCCGTCTACGTATGTCAGGAGCTCTCCGTTGATCATGTTCAACAGCGTCCGCTCGCCCTGAGCCGATATCAAAAACTCCCTTCCCTCAGGATACTGGGGTCCGGAGATGGGAAATGCCACGTGGGACAGATCCTCCAGATAGTTCGAGTGCAGCATCCCGGCAGCGGAACCCATCACCTCGGCCAGTGGAGATTCACCCAAATCAACTGCAAAAGTGCAAGGAAAATATGTCATTACAAATCTTGCACAAACATACAGACCAAAGAAATGACAGTCTGTGCTCTACGCAGGATTATACAAATTTGGTTATTTTACGCCGGAAGTCCCCTCCACAAGCGTAAAACTCAAATTTTACGATATACGCCAATTTTCGGTAGCCAGAGCTTTTACGCTCAGAACTACGAAAATATGGAGCCTTTACGCTGGCACATTAGAAATGTGGGCATAAAAGATGAAAACGTCTCCGTGCATCATCTTCCTCAAAAGAGACTATCAGCACAGAAGACGACCTAGCGCGGTCACGTTCAACGTGTGCGAAGGATTTTTCGTCGTTTTTGTCACCCCAAAGGCTCTACCTCTAAGACCGGGTGCGCTGCTCATCGGCGGGATACTTCGCTCAGAAGGAAGTTCACCTTGCCCAACCGAAGACTCCCTCGCTGGGGCAGAAGAATGAGAAGAAGAACCTATACTCTTTCCCTTAGCGGAGGAGGTTTGTTTCGGCGCCATTTCTGAAGACTCGAAGTTCTCGGAGAAGGAACGAAGAAAAACTCGAACAGTCGAAAGCTCTCTTTCGCAGAAGACAGATAAAAAGTTTTTCTCTCAAAAGCTTGGGATATATATAGAGTTCGGGTCGACTCCTCGAATCCTCGGACGGACTCCTCGAGACCCTAACCAAATCCCGCAATTAATAGCGGGTTATGATTGGATGCTACGTCAGCCCACTACCCTTGAAAGACAGACAGTCAGCAAATTCGAAAAGTTTTTCGTGCAAGACGGTTCAGCAGGTTCTACGCTAAAGGAGCTTTCTACGCTCGACAGCAACAGATCTACGATTTTATGCTCGCAAGCTATAAGTCTATGGTTTTACGCCCGGATGCCTTTGTGCTCGGTAGCTTTTATGCTCGAGAGGCCACAAACCTACGACTTTACGCTCAGCAGATACCAAATCGATGATCTCACGCTCGGTGGCGCTCAGTTTACGCTTAGAAGCAACAGATCCGTAAACTTCACGCTCGAAAAAATTTTCTTTTCAGGAGCTACAGATATACAGTTCTACGCTAAAGGAGCTTTCTACGCTCGACAGCTACGAATCTACGGCTTTACGTTCGACAGCTATAAGTCTATAGTTTTATGCCCGGATACCTTTGTGCTCGGTAGATTTTATGCTCGAGAGGCTACAAACCTACGACTTCACGCTCAGGAACCACAAGTCTACGATTTCACGCTCGATGGTATTTTACGCCCAGAGGCTACAGACTGATGATTTCACGCTCCACGACTTTCCGTATATTCGAACAGTCCCCAAAGCGGTCAATTGCCAAGAGTTCACACAGAAGATACTCGTTCTTGACCCAGAGCATCCCAAGTACCCAAAGCATACAGAGTTCAAACATTGAGAAATTACTCTTCTCGGGTCCAAAATTGGAGGTTCATCCAGACTCCAGTCTGAACATCTCGTCTATCAAGATGGCAAACTCAGTTTGACAGCCAAAACCTCGACCCTGTTCCAAGGGAGTTTCGAGAGATCATTCTTGAAGACGAAGTCTGAACAAAGTTCTGTTCATCAGAAGCAACAGTTCAGAGCTCTATGTGATCCCTCAGTCCTAGCAACAAGATAGTTCTAAATGTTCAAAATGCTTAAACGGTATTCTATTGACTATTCGTTATGCGTAAAAGACAGGGCCTAATACTCTTTCTATCAGAGTCGGCGTAAAGATTCAGACGTGTCGAAGCTACACATATTCAGACTTCACAACAACATATGGCAAGATGATCATATGAAGAAGAAGACGATTTTATCAAAAATCAAAATCATGATTACATATGAGGGAAATCCAATCTACAAGGGGTTTTTTCTCTATTTTTCATGATTACATCTGAGGGAAACTCCGTCTACAAAGGAGATACCCCATCGTCGTCTGAAGGCCGCCCTCGAAATCTGTTCTGACAGGTTCTCGCATTGGTGATCTTCCTCTTCTTCCAAGAAGATGATCAGTGGCAAGAGGATACAAAACTGGGCATATGACCCATCCTCCAACAGAAGGAAAGCAGGGTAATTCTGCTTTCCTACAGACCACCGCCACTCTAGCCGGTCTGTCTGCCTCTCGTCACCAGAGGTAACTGGAGAAAGCGCCACTTGCAAGCAGTATGGTGAAATATGATCCTTCCCTCCTCCCGGAAGAACCACCATACAAAGTTGTTGATTATCCCGAGCAAGGGAGGCTAAGATATCCTTCCATGATCTATCGTTGCAGTGGACACTTGCTCGAAGACGCCGTCTTTTTCGGCTCCCTACATGCTGGAAGAACATGATCTCCTTCTTCCTCAGGTCGACCCGACGAACTCCGGCGATCATCTCTGCATGGTGATGGGAATGTGGGGAGAACAGGTTAACCCCCCTAGCCTTTTTATAGGCGAAAGAGATCACAACGGTCCCCAATAAATCCGCCATAAAGTCAGCATCGACCGTTTCAACGCTCCATTCAGAAACGTTTCGAGTTACGAGGGGCCGTTCATGCTTCATTCAAAGCGTTTTAAATTTTGAGGAATTTAAAAGCTTTGAAGGGGGTCTTGTAGAAGCATAAAAAATATGCTGGGAGGATCTACGCAGTCTCTTGATGCAGAGCAGCGTAAACAGAGGCCATCAGAGCCATCAAGCGTGCAACAGAGATTTTTTCGCTAAAACACAGCGTGAAGAATAAGCTCAAAGGACCATCCGCGTAAGTGCAGTACGTCCAGGCCGCTCCAGCGTAAACAGGGTTCTTCATCGCCTCCATGGCGTAAAACTCATCCGCTCTCAAAGCAGCGTTAAAGCGTACGAGGAATGCTTCGTCTTTCCCGAAATGAACCTGTCAAGTCACGCAGTGAATCTGACCTCTGACTCCTGACAAAAAGTACTGCACGGCTACCCAGACGACGGCTGGAAACAATGGCAGACCCCTCGGGATGCGCCCCACAGTATGATGGCGGATCTTTGCATTTAATGCAGAGGATTTGGTTAAAACATCACCGAACCGTCGTTTACTGAAGTTCCCTCAGCGTAAACCGCTCTTTCGCGTACAAGGGAATACGCTGCCTTGTTTTACACAGGCAAACATGAGCTATTTTATGCTCCACAGTAGACAAACCGCCTGCCACATCAAAAGCTGCACTTCGTACGGGACTCGAGGCACGTCTCCACGTCTAATTGCACAGAGCGGTGACAGTTTCTCTCAAGGCACGTCTCTGCGACGGATGCACAGAAGGGCTGTAGACCTTCAAAACACGCCTCCGTATTTAATGCATAAGATGGTGGCAAATCTCTGCAAGAGATTTGATTATATCTTCAAAAGCCGTAATTCCGGCTAAGACGTCCACATCAGCACTCTGGCACGGTACGCAGCGGCTTCTACGCCCATTCAGGATCTGTGCTCACGCGGCTTCTACGCCCACTCAGTCTCTACGACCACTCGGCCTCTACGACCATTCGGCTTCTACGCCTATTCCACTTCTATGCCTATTCGGCTTCTACGCCTGTTCGGCTTCTATGCCTGTTCGGCTTCTATGCCTATTCGGCTTCTATGCCTACTTGGCTTCTACGCCAGGGTGACAGTCATTTGGCTTCTATGCCAACCTTTTCTATACAAGGGATACCTACCTACGTGGCTTCTACGTCGTGATCTTCGCAGCAGATATACGTGTTTTGTCCCCTTAGTTGGACACGCGTCACATGCTCACTCAAAAGGTCATCTATACACAAACATTGGTTATTTTAACCATTGTGTAAAAGGGTGCTGCACTTCCCACTCCTCGATTTTTACACCGACGGAGTGGTCACTGTCATCAAAACTCTATAAATAGAGACCCCTATCAATGGGGAACAAGGTCGACAAATTGGAAGGTCAGAAAATTGGTCAAGAAAACCAATACCAGATCAAAAGGTCAAGAGAGAGAGAGAGAGAGAGAGAGAGAGAGAGAGAGAGAAAGAGAGAGACCGGAGCTCAGGCAAAGAGCAGGGATCGATGACTTTGGCATCGTACATCCACCCTCTCCTGCAACCTTCGAAGCTGCTACCTGTCTTCCACGGCACTTCTTCAACATCGTGTGGTCCAAGGGCTAAAGTGATCGACTGCAGATCAGACACCTATAGCAATTTATACCCAGATTAAATAAATTATACTCCCATATCCTCGTATAGGATTAAATTGTACAAGTTTGTTTGTAAACCAAAGGGCGCGGGTTTTGCATAAACCTTGTCATTGAAATACACTTTCATTCTTTCGTTTAATACCACAAACATGATTAAGAAAAAATTGTTATTCACAATCCTCTAGGCTTCCCAAGGTGCTGTCTACTAATAATAAGACAATGATCTAAGTTTATAGTTCTCCAATACTTATCTAACTATGAAGGTTAGGTTTAGTCCTAATTTTAATTTTTGGTGTTCTATTGGTTCCTCAATACTAGGGTCAAACATTATGGTAGAACTTCTAACTAACTCTAGTAGTATCTATACTACTCACAAGTCCTCATAATACATCAAGGGGTAATGGTAAACCAATCTATAGATAAGAAATTCTAGGGTTCCCTAGATATTCTAAACTTAATGGTGTGTCTATATTCTCGTTGTATTCTTAATAGGTGTGCTACCATAATTATCATCCTAATAACAGGGGTTCCTATATTCTAGCAGAAGGCTATACTCAAAGAACTATTAGGGAAGTACATGAATCAAGCAGGATGCAATTATTCAGATAGAATGGATTGGAAGGAGAGTGAATCATAGTCAATTATGGATGAGATCCTATACTCTATCCCTATGTGCAGGCTTGTTCGGTACAGTAACGTAATCGAGACAATATGCTCTCGACCTGCATGGGCCACCACTAAAACATGTCACGCCCCAGTCCCAAAATATATAGGACTAGGACACGTAAGCATGCCAGCCGTATGGATATGGTAACTCCAATATATGGAAACCAAAATCCATACGTACGCTGTAATATGAATATCAAATCCACAAGTGGTATAAAATGTATCACAAGTCACAGGGTATAATCTAAATCTCATCCACAGGAAAATCAATATAAATGAATAACCAGCACCTATGTAACTAGATCTCAATAAGAAGTATCTAAGGATGATAGTTAGATGGAAACAAATTCACTACCAACTCGAATGGAAAAGTACAACACAACAAATACAATATAGGAATACCAGCTAACAATCATGGGGCTCAGAGAGAAGACATCCTCGAAACATATATAACCATCCAAATCTGCGCTCCTGCAAATACTCAAGAACAGATACACCTGGAAAGGGACCAGGTCCTCAGAGGGACGTAACAAGATACATAGAAGCATGCCAATTTGAATACAGTAAACATGCATTATAGGTAGAAAATATATAAGTACGCTGTACAAGACAATCTATATGAATACAAATAAGGACAACTTTTTGACGTATGGGCAAGGGTAGGCTACTCTATCTAATCCTCACAACTCATACACTTGTCAGTGGACATCATCAGCAGACATACATCGGGGGTAGCGACCCTCGGACTCCATCAATCGACATACCTCGGGGGTAGAGACCATCGGATACGACCACCATAGTGCGTGCTAGTTACTACGGTTTACCAGAGTGGTTAAAGCCCATACGCCTACTGATTGTCATCTATGATACTAAGTGTCAAGTGTGTGTGTCAACATATCTAATATATAGTAAGGACTGAAAGAAACTACACATGAAATGAATAAATAGAAATACAATAAATATACAGAAATATACTAAGCATGCAAAATACTGTAAGCAATTTGGCAAGGTATCTTGCCTGGTTAGAAAGCTGCAAGGTGTACTGTCAAAAAGTCAAGCACACATGATCAGAAGCTATGGTCTCCGAACAAATGTCTCCGGATGCTGAAATAGATGTCACAAATATTTCCAGAATAAGCAAAATAGCTAAAAAGTACTTCCCTTTCGTCCAATTTGGACACAGGGGCAAAACGGTAATTTCGGGTAAATGTGGGGTCCACGTGTGGCCCACTTTACACCGAAAAATGTGTCAAGGATAACAGTCTCTAAATAGAACAAATTATAGGTCAAACAAACTCTAGATGTCAATACAAACCCAACGGTATATCCAAATATGGATTTCGATGGGCCGAACACAATTTCGCCCAAAAAGTCAACCGTGGGGCCCGCCAATTGGCGACTTGGTCAACTATCTCAGATTTACATGAAAATTGGGTCACAGGACCAGCGCATTACCACGAGTCCAGTGGCGTAAGTTTCGTCGCAATCTGACGAGCGTGCACAAAATGCGCACGACTTCCACAAAAGTTGCGACACGGGGTGTGTCCGCGGATACGGGCTGATTCCGGCGCGCACACACGTCCGAATCAGTTTCCGTAAATTTTTACATGTCCGGTTTATGCTGCACGCACTGTTCGGTACACTTGGTACATGACGGGGCGATCCCGTTTGGCGGGGCGCGCTCCGTTTCACAACTTTTGAAAATCTGGAAAAGTGGGTTTGCGGGATTTTCTAACGAATTTAATTATGTCTACAGCAGTTAATAATCTAGGGTTATTTAACAGAAATTAAACTAGGTCAAGTGGTTTACGCATACAAAAAAGAATTATCGATTTCGGATCTCTGTGGTGGGAGATACGAACTCGGAGACATGGGTGGTCACCGCAGTTTTCACCGTTCCCAGAATTCGGTCTGTTTCTGCCAACTTTGGCGCTATTTTCGCCTAGGATTTCGTGTTGTTCGAGGTCTACTATCACACAGATATGGTTGAGGGTTAAGGGGTGAGCATACCGGTGAAGACGAGATGGCGTTTGGTTGAGCGAGTCGACGGAAAATAACTCCGGAACACAGGTACCTCGCTGTGGGAATCTGCAGTGCGCGGGGTCGCGGTCGTCGGAATTTGTTTGGACGACCTGGTGGGGTTCTCTGGCTGCTGTGGCAACACTCTCTAGGTCTAGATGGGAAGAGGAGGGTTTGGATGATTTAGGTTTAGGGTTTTAGAAATAGAATATATATATATATATATATATATATATATATATATATATATATATATATATATATATATATATATATATATGGGAATATGAAAGAGAGAGAAGGGGTTTCGGGTCTGCTAACGTGGGTTTCAATTATAAAGTAGTCTGTGGTCTTGTGGGATTACAAAGGGGCGGTTACATTTGCTAAGGGGGGGTTGGTAGTTAGAATGCTGCTGTGGCGTGGTTGTATAGGAATGGTAGTTGTAGCAAAAGTTGTAATAGATTGTAGTAATGGAATTAATAGTTTATATAGTTATTAGTTTAGTTTATTTATTTTTCTTTTCTTTTCTTAATCTTTTTCTTTTCTATTTAAATATATACATGCATATATATATATATATATATATATATATATATATATATATATATATATATATAGAAAAATTCTAGATTATATTAATGCACACCATTAAGCTAGCAACTGCTCAAGGGGTCTCCTACATGAAATAAATTCCGAAAAATTTCTGATGGTCCCATAAATCCTCTAAGTGCCCCAACACCTAAAATAAAAATTAATAAAAATATATTCCTCCTAATTAGCCACAAATTACTATAATTAAATTATTAATTAATAAAAAAATTATGGTTTTTTTAGAAATATGGGTTTTACACATGGCCTTCTGCCGGGGTTCACTTCCTCATGTGGTGTCATCCACTGTAGCATGAGGTTCACTCCCTCTTTGTAGTGCCAAACTACCCAACATGAAGCGCTGCGCTTCCTTGCGGTGTTACGCCATTGTGACATAACTTTTTACCGAGGATTTATATCTTTTACCTCTGTGGTGTCATACCACTGTAACATGAGGTCATCGACCTCTTTGTAGTGCTGCCTACCACTCTTTATTCTATAACATTATGTCACCTACCTTTGTGCGGTACTATGCCGCTGTGACATGACTTAATGTCGAGGATTTACATCTTTTACCTCTTGGTAGTATCACGCTACTGTAGCATGGGATCTCGGTCCCTTGTAGTGTTGATACTACGTGCTTCCTGCAAAGCACACCGGACATTCACTCTGCCCGATAACTCATTAAAGCGTCAAAGTCATCCTTTCACAGAAAATTATTTTTCACAAAGAACAAGGAGTAGACAATAGTGGTTCTGGGTCCGTAATCCCTCAATATCTCTAAGGACTATCTACTATTCATAATATTCTCTCAGTCAATGGTCCTCCCTTAAACCAATAGCTAGATGACTAGTAGATTTTTCTTTGAACTAAAAGCATAAAACTAAATGGTAGGATTACAAAGACACAATATCAGAGATCCTCCAAGCCCATATATGATGTTTTCTTGACTATATACGGTGTTACACCGCTGTGACATGACTCGAAGCCGAGATTCACTCCCTATTGTGGTCTTACACCACTATAATATGGAGTACTACCCTCCTTTATAGTTCTTGGGATCATCTGGCGCTGGAGGCCTTACATTAACTGATTTGCCAGACCCTCCTAGCTCTGATCATCAAACACTGTAATGATCCATGCTAGCTGAGCTCATTTAGTATCATGTACTGGCCTTTGAAGCCTATTATGAACAAATTCGCCAAATTTGCTTGACTCCGATCATTAAAGCACTATAATGATCCACGCAATCTGCGCTCATTCAGTGTCATGTGTTCTATCCACATAGTTCTATTCAAACCGTTGAAGAGATGAACAGATGACACTGCTGCAGCTTCCTAGTTTTCTCAATATGTTGGTATCACCCAAATTTATGTACTAACCATATGAAGATTTTTTGAGAGCTTCCAGATCTATTCTGCTTTACTTGCTGCAGCTTGATAGTGCAAAGAACTCTGAGAGTAAGACTGCTTCTTCGACTTTCACGATATGGCAGCACCACCCCTGGAGAAGTTAAGTCCTTATGTGGTTCTTTCACTCTTCTTTCCCGAGCACCAACTAGCATCACCAAAGCCTTCCTTCATATCTGGATAACTGTTGTAGTACATGATATATTACTGAGTTCTTCTGAGAATTCTGACGACTCTCTTCATAGCTTTCAGTGTTCAACACAAATGCAGCTTGTGAACTGACTCAGCATCCCTACAGAAAAAGCTATGTCAGGCCTGGTGGTATACACAGCTTGAATCATTCACCTGATGATGCTCGAGTACACCAACTATCTGACACTTTTTCTTGGATTTGACTTCATATTCATGTCATACCTGAGGAGTATCCTCCCTGATACCCAAAGAGTGTGATCAACATTTTATGTTGAGAGCTTGTGACTAAGAAAGCACACCTGGCATCCGAATTATCTTATATCCCCAGGATGACATCCATAATCTCATATCCTAAGTTTGGAGAAAAAGAACATATTTGTTCTAGTGACACTTCTATGTCCACAATTGGGACTAGCAAGTCGTCCACATAGATACAAACGATGACTCATCCATTATAAGCGAACTTTGTGTACACACACTTGTCCGTCTCGTTGATCCTGCGACAACTTTGACTAGATGACTTGTAAAACTCCTGTTACCACATCCTGGAAATTGCTTTAGGCCGTATTAAAATGTCACCAACTTGCAGACTGTCTTCAAACCTGAATACCAATAATTCTGACGGTTGTCCATGAATCTCTCATGTTTGTCTTCCTCTAAGACTTGTTGTCATCCCATCATCTGATAAATAATTATCTTGTGAATAGCAGTAATAACAATTATTATCATAATCTATGACACCCTCATCGAGGTGCCAAAGAACTTAATTACCCTATTGTCTGAGAAAACCCCTTGGCAGATAGCCTAGTCTTGAACTCAACTGTTTTGTCTGCTTTCATCTTCATCGACTTGAAGATCTGATAAGCATCTGATTGGTTTAGCTTCTTCTGGCATATTGACCAACACCCAAGTATAGTTGGAGGTTATTGAGTCATACTCATTATTTATAGGCTACCTCCAGAAAATAGCATCTCTGGTCTTCATCGCCTCATCATAGGTAAGTGGATCTGCTTCCACATAATAGGTGACGAAATCTTCTCTGAAGTCCTTCACTCTCCTCACCCGCTTAGACAATGGCTCTGCGAGTTCTGGTTCAATCACTGTCATTAGGATGACTTCTTCTTCTTGGACTATAACTTTGTTGGAAGCTTCAGCCTCTTGTGCACCCATAATTTTTTTCAAAATATCCGCGATAACAATATTCCTGTGCCTTATAAATTTATCTTCGAAGAGTTTTGCGTTGCGAGATTCAATGATATGATTTGATTTGATATCAAAAAATCTTCGAGCATCACTCTTCTCAATATCACCCTGAAAGATTGTCTTCGTAGTCCTCGATTTCAGCTTCTGAATCTTCAATTTTGAAAGTTTTACAGACGCCAGACACCCCCACACTCGAATGAAGTTCAAGTTGGGTCTGACGCTGAACCAGAGTTCCTGAGGAGTGACATCGAAAGTTACGTATGGTACTCTGTTCATAATAAATGTAGCCGTCAGCACAGCTTCTCCCCAGAAGTAGTTTGGAAGACCCGCTATCAACAGCATTGAGTTCATCATTTCTGTCAACGTCATGTTCTTCCTTTTATCTACTATATTTGATTAAGGAGAATACGGAGCAGTTGTCTCATTGATAATTCCATGTTCTTTGCAGAACGAGGCGAATTTAATAGACTTATACTCTCCGCCTTGAAATAGACTTATACTCTCCGCCTTGATCACTTCCGAGTCTCTTAAGTTGTTGCCCCTATTTGACGTTCAGCCTCAACCCTGAACTCCTTGAACTTCTTGAATGCTTTATCTTTTGACTTGAGAAGATTGATGAACGCTTACTTCGAGTAGTCGTCGAAAAAAGTAATAAAGAACTTCCTCTTGGCCTTTGTGGAGAACTGCTTAAAGTTACAAATATCTGAGTGAACCAACTCCAGAAGATCTGTACTTCGGTTTACCCGTTTGAATAAATTTCTTGTGATCTTTATCTGCGCACAGACCTTATACTTCTCCACCTTCTTACCCCCACATTTGGAGATAAATCCTAGACTAGACATCTTGTAGTACAAATACATGTTCTAGTCTGGGGTCCCACAACTCTTACAATGAGACTATACTTATAAACAGAAGCTCGAACATCCATTTGATACTGAAAGCTTATTCCAAAATATGTCTCCTGCCAAGATATCATCATCTGGCGACTATGGATGTTCACTTTTAAGTTTGCAACAGACTTTCTGAGATTAGGTCCTTGGTAATCACTGGTACGTTGATACACGCACTCCTTTGACTATAACTTCTCGAAGTTCAGAATCATTGTCCCAATCCCCAGATCATCTGCTTGATCATTACTTGTCATCAAGACCTTCACCACTGAAAGGTTCGACCTTGATCAATAGCTTTTCCTAAAGCACATGTGGCTAGATGCACCAGTTTTTATCCACTGGTCAGCAACCACGCCATAGGACTTAACCTGCACAATCATAGCAACCAAGTTAAGTAATCAAAGTAACCAAGTTAAACTATTACATTGCTATTTTTGTTTAAAATTTGGATCTGCAATCCTTATTCTCATGGTCCTTCATGCTTGAAGAGACATACGTCAATTTGCGCATAACCCTATGTGCATATACAGGTCGCGCATAGACCTTGCTCAGAGCCAGCCGCATGGATGCTTTCATGTTCCAAGTCCAGCCATGCGTCGAGACTGATATGCTTGAGTTTTTCCACGTGCCAAGAAATTTTATGCACAAATATAACTCACACATAGTGCCAGTCTCCATGTGCCAAGTCCTGCCATGTGCCGAGAACCGTCATGCACAGATATAATCACGCATAGTGTTAGTCTCCATGCGCCAAGTGCAGTTGACATCTTCATGCGGCAACTTGCATCAGACATCTCCATGCGGCAACTTGCACAAGATGTCATCTTCCTCCCTCTTATAATGTGCGTCTCCAGCGACGCTAGCCTCAAGTCTACCTCCATCTGCAAGAATAGTAGATCCAAGATCTGGCAATACACGTCCATCCCTTGACAGAGGACTCCTTCCTCATCCAAATGATAGAAGTGTAGCCAGTTCATCTCCTCAAGTTTGTAAAAACTTGTGTCAAGAAGACTTGCACGGTTGTTCTCCATCTTACTCTGATCTTGCTTTGAGATTGTTAGTCCCGAGGCTTAATTAAAGATGGTAGAACCAGAAGTTAAAGTTGAGATCAAGAGTTCACACAAGAGTTTCCTTCCTGATATCTCTCGATCCAACAAGAAGATAAAATATAGGATCTGATTACAACTTGAAAGAAGATAACAAAAGAAACAGAGAAAACTATGTTCTCGTTCTTCCTTGCAATCGCAGTTGCAAAAGGACAAAATAGAGTTTACAACTTGCAAAAGAGAAGAGAAAGAAGAAGAATAAACTCTGCTTGCTGGGGTGATGAAGATCACCGTTGCTCAAAGCAATATTCGCCCTACACGATCTACTCCCAGAAACCAGCAAGTTCACATAGAACTTATGGAACGCTCGTTGTCACCTTCTTGCTTGGACTCGCACGAATTTTCTGGACTGTAATGGCGGCTGCTGCAACTCTCTTCGTCTCCTCTATTTTGAAGTAAGTCCTCAATATAGGCACGAAGAGAGTATTTATAGAGGAGTCTGACCTCCCATTAGTTACAAAAAGATTGGAATAAATTTAATTCATATCCTACAGGATTGGAATAAATTAAATTTAAATCACATATAATAATTTGAATTAAATTCAAATCTCATATGAATAAATTTAAATCCTACATGAACGGAATGAATTAAATTCAAATACCACATGAATGATTTAAATCCTACATAATTGGAATGAATTAAATTTAAATTCCACAAATATCGGATTTAAATTAATGACTCAATCTTTTTATAACTAATTAAATCTATCTGATAGCAGTGGACCCGCATGCAACCGCTCATGCAGCCGCTCATGTCGTAGCGCATGTGGCCGCGCAAGCAACAGCGCATGCGGCCGTCCATGCGGTCGTCCATGCGACCGCTCATGCGTCCAGATCATGCGGCCCGCTCATGCATCGCCACTTTGCGCCCTTGAGCCCGAGTCTGAGTCCGAGTCGCTAAGCCCTAGCTCCTATGAATAAATTTCAAGAGAATGACAAAAAGTATAAATACTTTCATTAAGGAGTTAATCATTCTTCATCCTAATAAAATACCCCCACATGGTACCCATGTGCCTCACCACACCCCATGGGCACACCTCAACACAAGCAAAGGATTATATTATGATACCCACTTCGTGGTGTAGCCAATGTGGGACTATCTTTCATAATCCAAAGGCAAAAACACCAACAATAACCATCTAGTCTGCAGTTTTATGGATTTGGTAATACGTAGAAGGTCGATCTACGTTGCACTCTGTATCTTGTTCTTATTCGTATCAGTGTCTGCATTAGTTGCAACGTAGATGACTACTTTGTACATATTCAAAAATGTTTGTATCTAATATTTGTATCTCTATCTCATCCTTACCTATATCTATGTGTCGTATTTAACTCATTCCCTGACTGTATAAAAAGAGTTCAAGCTGAGATTGCAAATGGAAAAAAAATGCAATATCGAGCCTAAGAGCAAGGCCGGTTCAAAAATAAGTCCGACAAGACTTCGAACTTGGACAACCTCTCTCTACAGTTTTGCTTAGGACAACTCCCCCGATCTAAGCCCCATACTCCTTTTAGTTGGGCATTAAGGCAAAAACCTTATAGGCTAAAATTAAAATTAATTGGGTGATGAATCTTTTAGGATAAAATTTGTATCATATCACACATAATGCGAGATGGCGTCACCGAACTCAACTGGATCTTGTGGTAAGTGAGAAGAGTTATAACCTCCATGGCTAGACGGACGGTCTCGGGATCAAACCACGGAGAATGTGTGGGACAATGGGCCCAAATGGGGCATGCAACGCAGCGAAAAAGTAGCAAAATTGATTAATGAATCAATCCATCACATATCTCCGGCTTGGACAACCCAAACCCCTGGTCGGCCCTGCCTAAGATCAATCTAACATTATAACTCTGATTTGTTCCAAACAAAGTTATATTAAAATTAAAATTAAAATTAAAATTAAAATTAAAATTAAAATTAAAATTAAAATTAAAATTAAAATTAAAATTAAAATAATTGGGTGATGAATCTTTTAGGATAAAATTTGTATCATATCACACATAATGCGAGATGGCGTCACCGAACTCAACTGGATCTTGTGGTAAGTGAGAAGAGTTATAACCTCCATGGCTAGACGGACGGTCTCGGGATCAAACCGCGGAGAATGTGTGGGACAATGGGCCCAAATGGGGCATGCAACGCAGCGAAAAAATAGCAAAATTGATTAATGAATCAATCCATCACATATCTCCGGCTTGGACAACCCAAACCCCTGGTCGGCCCTGCCTAAGATCAATCTAACATTATAACTCTGATTTGTTCCAAACAAAGTTATATTTACCTGGTTGAAAAAATGGAGTAGAAATATTATCTATGCCAAACTAGTCACAGACAGAACATTGTTGACAAATTAAGGACCCATTTGGTTTACTACAATGTAATTGTAATCGTAATGGAATGGAATAAAAAAAATAAACGGACCCTAAGTTGAATGATCCTGAATCTCTTTAATTGTTGAAGGGAAGCTATGCATAATAGTATCTATAACTACATCCTCGAGCGGCAGTCAAACAGGGGCGTGAATGCGAGATGCCAGCGGAATGATCGGCCTTTTCTTGCAATAATGGGGGGTGGGGGCTAATCCGTTAGCGGCCCACTAGGACTCTTACTAGTTTATAATGGATTTTTGACTTACTTGTTCATGCGTCTGTCGCCGTTGCAGCAAAAATAACGGAGCGGAGGAAGATCGAATGAGTGAGAATGGCGCGAGCGAAGAAATTCTGTCATGGGCGTAAATGAAAGTCATAGTGCTACGTGCTACTCTTCCCTGCTCCTGCTAATGCTAGTGCTACTCCTAACAGCGCTTATTCCTCCAACAGGTGATTCGTCGAAAAGACTAGCAGCATTTGTTACCTCTAATTGTTGAAGGGAAGCTAGATTTTCAAATGAAGGTATATTCGAAAATACCTCTGATCAACAAGCATCTTTGAGCAAAAATATCTCTACCAAAATACTTTCTGGTAGAGGTTTCACGAACAAGGACAGAAAGACCAGTATCTATAAGCTGGAGATTTTGATTATATGGATATGTTTGGAATGCTAAAGAATTTAAAACCTAACAAAAAAAATTTGTGTTACCTTATTATATATATATATATATATATATATATATATATATATATATATATATATATATTCCTTCCCCTCTTTATCGCTATTAGTCATATTCGCGTGCGATGCATGCAGTGGCGTAGCCAAAAAATTTATATAGGAGGGGCGATGCATACTATTAATTTTTTTTATAATAAACACATTTATAACTTTCATATATTAATACCAAATATCATATTACAGGTTAATACGAATAGGAATATTATAAAATAACAACTCAAGTAATGGATTAATACGAATATAAATAATATGATTTACCTATCAGCTTATGTTAAGTGATTCTTTATTGGATTGACTCCAAGTAAGTAATATGTTGTCAGTATAATCAATTATAATAAGAGTTTAAATGGACTATTTGTGTTTAAATATGGCTTTTTTTTTTATCTCAAAGTCACATATACCAGTTTAAGATTTTAAGATGCACTAGGTTGTTTCCGAGTAAGAAATATGTTGCCACTATAAAAAATTATAATAAGAGTTTTAATAGACCTATAATTTACATTTGAATCTGATTTTGTTACACATCTCAAAGTCACATAAATTAGTTTAAGATTTTAACATTCAAGACAGACCACATGAGGAGGTTTGTGTAACATACACATCTAGAGTACTAACTGGGTCAATATTGAATTGGCTCAGATGAGATTTACACAATGACATACACTTCAACTGCTTTCTTTCGTAGACATTCTCATGTGGCTAGAGAAGAAAAATATATATAAATGGTGAGGATGGATCATTTTTCGCATTTAGGTCCGGTATGAATTTAAGTGATGGGTAGGTTATGAGAATAAATTCCATAGAACTGTGTTACTCCGAATGAAAAGTTCTAATTACTTGATTTAAGATAACTGGACAATCTTGACCAATGTGACATCAGATTTGTACTAAGGTACAAAAGTTGGAATATGGTGGAAAAACAAAAACTCAAAGCAAAAGTTTGCATATATTTTTGAGAAATACAAGTGCGTTATATCTAACCACCATATCCAGCTTTGCAGTAACCATGGTATCAATGCTTTCTAGTTCTTCAATAATCAGCATGTCTCTTGATGTGATCCTCTAATACTTTCAAGTTTGGAAAGTCTACAAAATACCTAAACCGCTGAATTCAGCCAGAGTTTAAAATTATGTGGCAGAATTTCGTAGGTGGTCATTTATGTTGTTCTCCCCCGCCCAATGCTTCTAGCCTAAAACTACAATCATTCCTTATTCTGATTATTATATAAATTGAATCACTGCTCTGTATTGTCTTAACCGTTTGTTTAAAGATGGAAAGCATGTCCAGGATACTGCAAGTATTCAACTTGAGTTCAATCATTTAATCACACAATTCAAAGTATCGACTTTTCACAGAGCAGGTCATCAGTTGGTCTGAATTAATTTTCTCGTGCCCGTGTCCTATGTAATCTAGACTTCTACTATTCCTAATTTAAAGTAAGATCTCTAGTGGTCTGTGGTGTGAAATTAGGGTTTAGTTAACGAGATGTCGGCGATATCTCGGAATATTGGAATATTGGTCAACTCCCGGACTTCTTAAAAATTTCGACAGAGTTTCCTTTGTATTCTGCTCCCGAAAATTTTAACAATTTATATATATCCACCCGGAGCAACCCTCCGTAGCATTCCCGGGTTCGCCGACCCCTTCGGTGGAGCAACTCTCAATACCGGAATACACGCAGTTAATATAACTCAATAAAATTAATATCTTCTAAGTAGGTAAGAAAATATTCTCACCTTAGCGAATTAGCTAATTTAGTCATATACCTTAGCTTTGCAATTCACTAGCTATTTACAAGACAACAAAAGTAAAGTCAGAACATAATGATTCAATTATGTATCACTATTTCAATGACTAGATTAATTAATAACACATCCAAGTATTATGTACTAAATGTTCCTTAAGTGTAAAAGAATACATATACAACTAGATATATTTATAAGGTTTGGGAATTCTTCTCTTGCGTATAATACAATTCTAGATTTATACGTAACTTCTAAATAGTATATAATTCCTCTACCTCCACATGTCTTTTAAAGAAGTAACCTTCTAGATACGTATTATAAACTATCCTAACGTATCACTCATAAAATAATATACACATAATTATATAAGTTATTAATGTGGTAAATGATCTTGTTCAAATCTAAGTTATTTGAATCGTATCTCATACTAGAATCCGTACCGAAAAGTAATCGGACAAATTCAAGTTATACCCAACTATTTCAATTCCTCATCGGAATTCCTATGTTTTATATTCTCATTTCCCGAATTGATCACAATTAACTATAATAACAATCGAGCTATGTACTATTATTTCGTTTATGTGAACAAATGAATTCCTAGTTACAAATCACAACATGACTCTATAATATATACATAATGTTATTATATAATATTGAATTAATTACTTGGTGTCCTAATATACACTTGTGTCCTAAACCTTCGTCCAAAATTCTATACTCTAATTTATACCATCTAACATAAGTAAATAGCTAACGTATAAATTCTGAAATTTGGAAAGTAACTACACAAACAAGATATAGGAAATTGGAAGAGAATAAATTAGGATGAGGACTTGCCTTGGTCAAGGTTCTTCCAAATATCGATGTCGATGCCCTAATTCAGGAGAATATAGGTTAGAATCGAACTTCTGGGACCTAGATTGAACTCTGGAAGAAGAATTGGGGAAATTTAGAAATACCTAGGTTTCTTTTGAAGAAGAAGGATTCTATGGTGTTCGTGCCCGGCGAGGAGTGGCGTGTCCGATGACGAGGTGGTGGTGGTGGCGGTGTCCGCCTGCGGGGAAGGGCGCCGGCGGCGACGGCCGTCCGCGACAGCAGCGGCAGCAGCAGTACAGCAGTAACAGCAGCGGGGCAGCGGCGGCGCTTCGGCGTCAGCGGCGGAGGCCAGCGGCATGGCGGCGGCAGTGTTCGCGGCGGTGGTGATAGCCTCCAGCAGTAGCAGCAGTAAGAACAGCAGCAGTAGTAGTAGGAAAGGAAATAGGGAAGGAAAAGAGGAAGGGGGTTTTATTAAGTATAAAGGAGATGTATTGGGAATGCAATGGGGGAGGAGAGCTTGCCATCTCCACACCCCCCCCCTCCCCCCCTCTAGGAAATGGAGATGGAGGGAGGAGGCCACAGGTGGAAAGGAGGGGGATGAGTCAGGGAGGAGAGCTGCTGGTTTCTATTCTCCTTCCCATGGGTTTGGGTTTTGCACAAAACCCCTTTCCAAAATAGAAATTCCTTATGAAACTAGTTCCTATTTGTAAATTGAAAATTGCATAACCTAAATTATTATTTGCATATATTCATTAGAGAGATACAATGGAAAATAAAATTATATAAAAATTTAAATAAATAGCTAGCAGCTATGACACTAAATATTTTTTTTTGCCAGGTTTTCATTTTCTCTAGTATGTTAGATATGGTTCTACATTGGTCAGACACGGTATAGTATGGACATGATGACGATACTGATACGATATTTATTTTGTTAAAAATAAAATAAAAAAAGTTTTAAGTCGGCCTGAGGTTTCCGATGATTTTCTCTTGCGGGGACAACGATATTCCATAATGCACACCTGTCGCCGAACCTGTAGTTAAAAAGAAAACCATCCTTAAGAACTTAGTAACAGTATACTAAATATAATTAAATAATAGATAATAATTGTTATATATCTTGTCCCAAAAACTAAAAATTCAAATTTTCCTCATTAACACAAACTTATCATATCACTGTAATAATGGGATAGATAAGCATATTAAAAAAGTTTAAATTCTTTAAACAATAGATCAATTTTATATATAAACAATTTAATTATCTAATTTGATATATAAACTTATTAAAATAAGTTAAATTATTAAAACAATAGATCAATTTTATATATAAACAATTTAGCTATCTATATCTATAAACTAATCATATCACTATAATAATTTGATAGATAAAACTATTGAATAAATTTAAATTCTTCAAACAACAGATCAATTTTATATATAAACAATTTAATTATATATACTTATAAACAATTTAAAGAATAAAAAAAAATTTTAAAGTTTTACTTGAGGTAGACCAAAATCATCACTTACATATCAATTTTAAAATATTTAGTATCCTCCAATATATAAAATTGTAATTGCTAAATGTTCCAAGTATAATTGCTAAATGTTCCAAGTAGCATATTTGTTATGTTATGTTCTATGTTCTCTGCTATCTTTGGAGATGAATGTGTTAACCTTGAAGACAAATGTTGTGAGTGAGAATATGGTGGGTGTGAACTCTTCCTCCTCTTTTGTATTCTCTATATTCAACTTCTTTGCCATAAAAAAAGAATAATGCTAAGTTTACGACCAAAGGCTTACAACCCTCTTACAACCTCTCTCTCCCACCCTGACAGGTGGGTCCCACTTGGCCCCACCTGTCAGTGACTCTGGTTGTAAGAAAGTTGTAAGCATTTAGTTGTAACTCTAGCATTACTCTAAAAAAAATGTGAGTGAAAACTTGGTTGGTGTGAACTCTTCCTCTTCAGTTGTATTCTCTATTTTCCCCTTCCTTAAAATGACAAGTCTCCGACCAATTGCACAATGCCTCTCCATAAATTAACTCAATGCATATATGTACTATCCGATAGAAGTCTACTGGGACAAAAATAATGTCGTGTCTGTGTCTGTGTCTATGTCTGTGTCAGGTCTTTATCTGTATCATGTGTATCATGTCGGACCTTAATTGATATTTCGTGTTATCAAATTCTTACATTAAAATTCCTAACGGTCTTGTCCGTATCACGTTTTTCATGTTATCAAATTCTTACATCAAAATTCCGAAACTTAGTACATCTTTATCCATCTTTCCTCGCTCTTTTGTACAGAAAAAGAAATGTTTATAGCAGTAGTAAGCCGCTAGATACATACACTACAATAGATACATTCACAAGAATGGAAGGATTACATATTTGTACTTAAAAGAAAGAGGAAAGGATGTTGTGGTATGCTGCAATTGCTGGAGAAATTAGTTTCCCACTGGAAATAGATGAAGTTCTTGAGTAGTTATTACCGTAACAAACAAGATATCTTCTGGTTAATCTATTATTTACTTATTATCAGTTAATCTTGGTTCACTTCATGAAAAAAAATAAAAAATTAGAGCAGAGGAACCCCTGAACTTTGACAAGCTGCATGGACGACAAAAGGTCTATGCAGAAGCAAGAAACAATATGTGGTGGCACGATCGACTGCTGAAGCAGAATATAGAGCTATGGCTCTGGAAGTGTCATAGTTGTTGTAGGTAAGAGCGCTGCTAACAGAGTTGAAGCTGAACCAGGAAACATCATTGCGTCTTCTGAGTGACAGTCAAGCTGCACTAAGTATAACTAACAATCCAGTTCAACATGATAGAACTAAACACATCGAAATTGATTGGTTCTTCGTTAAAGAGAAGATAAAGAAAGGGATATTAAAGCTCGATCATGTTCGCCCAGAAGAACAAGTTGAAGATTATCTTACTAAGGGTCTTAATTCATTGAGTCTTTCTAAACTATGTAACAAGATGGGGATGATTGATATCTATCGTCCATCTTGAGAGGGAGTGTTGAGAGTATTAATGGATTTTAGTCCCACATCGAGTAGAATAGTAGAGAGAGGGATTAGTCTCTCCTATATATATGTAGTCTCATATCAATAAAAAGATAAGCCAAGTATTCTACTAAAAATCTATTGGACAATTTTTCATGCAATGTTGGTTTTTTGCCTTTGGACTATAAAAGATAGTCCCACATTGGCTACACCACCAAATGGGTATCTCAATATAATGCTTTACTTGTGTTGAGGTGTGCACATGGGGTGTGGAGAGGCACATGGATGCCATGTGGGAATGTTTTATTAGGATGAAGAAGGATTAACTTCTTAATGAAAGTATTTATACTTTTTGTCATTCTCTTGAAATTTATTCCATAGGAGCTAAGTCCCAAAGGAGCTTAGCGACTCGAACTCGGGCTCAATGGCGCAAAGTGGCACTTTGTTGGCGCACTTTGCACGTCAGCATCGGTGCTTGTGCACATTTGATGCGCGAGTTAAATGCGCCGGCCGCATGAGCGGGTTACAAGAGCGGTCGCATGGACGGCCTCATACGCTACGGCATAAGCGGCCGCATGAGCGGTTGCTTGCGGGGCCGCATGAGTGGTTGCATGCGGGTCCGCTGCTATCAGATAGATTTAATTAGTTATGGAAAGATTGAGTCATTAATTTAAATCCGATATTTGTGGTATTTGAATTTAATTCATTCCAATCGTGTAGGATTTAAATCATTCATGTGGGATTTGAATTTAATTTATTCCAATAATGTAGAATTTATATTTATTCACGTGGGATTTAAATTTAATTTAAACCAATCATATGGGATTTAAATTTAATTTATTACAATATTATGGGATATGAATTAAATTCATTCGAATCTTTTTGTAACTAATGGACGGCCAGGCTCCTCTATAAATACTCTCTTCGTGCATACATTGAGGACTTACTTCGAAATAGAGGAGACGAAGAGAGTTGCAGCAGCCGTTATTGCAGTCCAGGAAGTTCATGTGAGTCCAAGCAAGGAGGTGACAGCGAGCGTACCAGAAGTTCTACGTGAACTTGCTGGTTCTTGGGAGCAGATCATGTGGGGCGAATCTTACTTTGAGCAACGGTGATCTTTATCACCCCAGCAAGCAGAGTTTATTCTTCTTCTTCCTCTTCTCTTTTGCAAGTTGTAAACTCTGTTCTGTCCATTTGCAACTGCGATTGCAAGAAAGAACGAGAAGATAGTTTTCTCTGATTCTTTTGTTATCTTGTTTCAAGTTGTAATTAGATCCTATATATAATCTTCTTGTTGGATCGAGAGATATCAGGAAGGGAACCCTTGTGTGAACTCTTGATCTCGACTTTAACTTCTGGTTCTACCATCTTTGATTAAGCCTCGAAACTAACAATCTCAAAGCAAGATCCGAGTAAGATGGAGAACTGATCAAACCTTCTCGATACTAGCTTTCACAAGCTTGAGAAGTTTGATGGCGAACACTACAATATTTGGAAGAGGAAGATCTCTCTCAATCTTCGTCTTGTCAAAGTTGCTTATGTGTTGGTTGATCCAGAACCTACCATCCCGGGAGATGGAGGAGAACTTAAAGTTGGTCTGGCGCAAGACGCGCACAACAAGTGGAAAGAAGACAACGACCTCTGCAGGCTATTGATCCTCAATGCAATGGAGGACTCGATGGCAGAGTCTTACAGCAAGAAAGAGAAGGTGAAAGACGTCTGGGAAGCTCTTGAGAAGCATTACAAAACTGATGAAAAGATGTCTAAAATCTATCCCGTTGAAAAGTTTTTTACTTTACAATTTGAAGACGAGAAGGTAATGCTGTCGCAAGTCAAAAAACTTCTATAGATGTAGTAGAAGCTGGAAGAAGAGGGCGTGAAGCAGGAAGATAAGTTTATGGTGGGGGCTATCATCACCAAGCTTCCTTGTAATGCCCCAGACCCAAAATACGTAGGACTAGAAATACGTAACATGCCAGCTACACATTCGATCAGACTCTTGTCCGACTCGAATACATATAAGTTGTATTATAATGGTCACTATCTAGATAATCCAGTAAATGTAAGTATCTATTAAATGTAAGTATCTATACCTCAATCCACAATGAACAGAATACAACAAGAATGAGCTATATGTGCTAAAGTCGGCCGTCCAGTAACACACAAGCTCGAATAAACTCGAGAAAGAAATACGAGTCTATAAAAACTAGGCTACATCAGCAGATGAATCAATAATATAAATGAACAGCATAACTCTGGTAGAAATAATATAAGTACCTGGTACCAATGCCCACATGGCAAAGCAACCCAAATCAGCAAATCCAGGGAGGCTCCACAACGATCTATGCTGTAAAACTAGCAAGGGACCAGGTCCTCAGAGGGACGTAACAAGATACAAGAAACAACATGCCAGAGTAAAACAATATTATGCCACATACTCAAGGGTAAACTACTATAACCATCTAAGTGATATGCACATGAGAACATCACTCATACTCAAGCTGAAACCACTACAGGCTCTGTGTCGGGGAGCCCATAGCAGCAAGTAATATCTCGTAGGGCCAGTAAATATGCCAAAGATTTGGGACTGAGTCTAAGCCACCTCATATATATATATATATATATATATATATATATATATATATATATATATATATATAATCAGCCTATAGTATGGTGTGTCTCTCCCCACCCTGTGTAACCTCACGTCTCATGTCCACGACGTATCATTCCATAATACGCAAGATCAGGACCTCTAGCTAGTACAACGAGTCATAATGATATATGTATATAATATACAAGTCTCATATCACGAGTCAAGTAATCATATACATAATCACCATGAATACCTCAAGAAGGATTCTGTCACATGAAATAGTGTCAAGTGTCCTACGGTCTGACGTGCAAGGATACAAGCACGTAAAATGGGATCGTGGTATTAACTCTCTAAGTGACGTTATTCGACTCCACGTACGGCGTCAACACCCGAATCTTGTTCGGACACTAAGCAACGTCTCACGTCCCTAGGGTAAACATACACATCAACCATATCAAATAACTATAATAACTAAATAAAATAATTAAGGCAAGGAACTATGATACATCATGGCAAGGTACACTTGCCTATTGTCTGTGGCTGCGATATTGTCTGTCCGACGTCCTCTGCTAGAAGAGTAGCAGATCCAAGATTTTTTATTAAATATATTCTAATCAATATCCATACATGCTAACTGCTCTAGGACAACACGGAAGATCGTTGCACAACCTTAACTTTCAGTTGACGTTCTTGTCCAACATCCAATAGTTGCATAGCATTGAACAATGTGCCAAGATACACGTGTCATGCCACTCTCAAAATATGTTGTGAGGGTGTCTTATTTTGACATACCACACGTACTTATAGGAACTTACATGAGTTTGGCTACACGTAGTCCTATATGTATGTAGGGACGTATCGATGTCGCAAAACTTGCACCATTGCTATCATATTCATCTAACATGTATAAAACCTCCTAATCATGTATTATAATATCATTTATTACTGAATTAATCATAATTAATATTCTAAAATTATTTTTAAATAATCAAAAATAACCAAACATCAACATTGTATGCCATTATTTGCTTCGGACGACAACTAGTCATTCTAACCAACTTTGGCATGTAGCCTTGACATACAACCTCCATGTTGGCATCCAAATATGATTAAATAAGAAATTAATACATTAAATATTCTGAAATTAGTATACATTAATTTCTGGAATTTATTTACTTCAGTAAAATATAACAACTATCAAAGAACTATAACTAGTCTTGATGCGACATATCCGTGTCAAGATTGTTCATTGATTTTGGGTAGTTTTTGTACGTAAAAATTTAGATCTAATGTATGAAACTAATTATAAACATCATCTATCATTAATATAAATTTACACAAGATTTTATTCATGAAAAAATAGGGAAAGAAACAAAGTTGAAAAACTTACGTGATTGCGATTACGGCAGGGACATTTTTCGCGACTACGGCCAAACGGAGTACTAAACGGACTCCAAACCTCACAAAACTTGATGAGACTCTTGGGAACTTAAATTATTATGTAAAAATAAGATTTTTAGGGTTTTTTGCTGCTATAGAGGGGTCTGAACTGCTACTGCAACCAGCAGCCAATATTTGGCCAAAAATGGGTTCGGTTGTAGTTTTTGTGGAGTTGTGGACTGTGGGGAAGGAGAGAGAAAGAGGGAAAGAAGTATAAGAGGGAGAGAACGTGAGGAAGAATTTTTTTTTTCTTCATGAGGGAGAGAAAAAGGGGGGGCGAACCTAATAATTAGGTTTAAGCGTTAGGGAGTTAATAAATATATGTAGTTTAAATAGGTGGATGGTTAGGATTTAATTTAATATTTAAAAATATGTGGATAGAATTTTATGGAGTCTTAATATGGTAAGGGACTAAAATTTACATTAGGAGATTGTCACAAAAATATTCACTTAGGATTTGGTTTGATCCAAAGATAGGAATATGCAACAAACTAGGAATTTTCTAATTTTGAAATATGGGATTTAAATTTTCAATTGATTTGTTCAGATTTTGTGGATATATTTTATATGTGGGATGTGTTGTGTAATAGTAAAAATATGTGGGGATTGTTTGTTATGATTGAAATTTGGTTGGTTAGAATCTTGGGTAGTTAAGTAGTTAGGCCAACTATGATAACACCTATGGCACTTTCTATAAATAAAAATTCTATAAATAGAAATAAACAAATATATATATATATATATATATATGGGGGTATTTGGGTTTACTACATGCCTACATGTGTTTGGGTTTGGGTTTGGTTTGGGTCAAGTTCTAGTCAAAAGGAAGCAGTTTTACGGTAACCGCGGTTCTAGATGTTTGTCAATATTTTTGGAGCATGGGGGAGATCAAACAAATACAACATCAATGTTCCAAATATATTAGGTACAATCAAGATTAGTAATATTAATTTTTTTGGAAGGAAAAAATGTTGTACATTGCTCCAAATATCCAAGCCATGACAAAGTGTCATATATATAAAAAGAATTTTATAAATTAATAATTTAAAATATTAATTAAATAAAATAAATTAAAAAGTACCAAATTATCCCTATTCCAAAATGAGCGAGCTTACATTCCTCCAGGCTGGATCAAGTTCAAGACTGACATGTACCGTAAGAAGATGGAGATCCAGCTCGAAGATCTTTTTCACTGGATTCACATTGAAGATGAGGCCAGAGAAAAACTGAAGTTGAATTTCCTGTCGAAACAGTTGGAAAATGCCAACTTTGTACATGCTGGTGATTCTAAGGGGAAGCAGAAGGCTTATCACAACAAGAAAAAGGACTTCAACCATTTGAAGGTGAAGTCAGCTTCGTTCAAGCCAAAGTCCAAGTCTGAAGTGACTTGCTTCAATTGTGGAAAGAATGGCCACTACCGGGGTGACTGCAGATCCAAGCCCAAACAGACAGAGCTAGGTGAGCCTAATAAGGTTGCTATGATTGTCCAGATTGTCATGACTGGTATCGACTCTGACTGGTGGGTGGACTGTCACGCCCCAGTCCCAAAATATCGAGGGACTGGACACGTGGCAATGGCCAGCAGCACGCACCGATGGATAACCCAATTTAATGGAGCCATCATAGCGTACTTAAGCTGTAACCAAGGTCTACTACAACAAATCACACTAATCTCATCCATAAAGATAAAGAAATAACTGCATAATGAAATGGAAATAAGTAGCAACAACAAGTTAGTCGGGGAAACAATCCGACTTATGTCTGAATACACTGGCTCAATGGGCCAGGAACAAAAGAGATAAACATAAAGTAAATACTGAGTACGGGATCAGGTACTCAGGAGAAGTCTTCGGCAGTCACCTCGTCTGCAGGGTTCAGTTTTGCTCCAGTATCAAGTCCTGCAATATCCTCAGCTCCTGTCCCGTATATCTCGGGGTACTGCTCCTCGGCTAAACCTGGGGACATAATCCATTCCAGGTCCTCAGTGGACATAGCAAGGCACAAAATAAAACAAGCCAAATAAATGCAGTACAATTAAATTAAATGAAACAGCAGGGTAAACTATGTAACCATCTATGTGATATGCAAATGAGAGCAACACTAGTACTCAGGCTGAGACCGTGTCACGCCCCAGTCCCAAAATGCCGAGGGACTGGAGATACGTGGC
The DNA here is from genome assembly GCA_036927795.1 of Iris macrosiphon. Taxonomy (NCBI): domain Eukaryota; kingdom Viridiplantae; phylum Streptophyta; class Magnoliopsida; order Asparagales; family Iridaceae; genus Iris; species Iris macrosiphon. The sequence continues at coordinate 179,791,224 of JAYESA010000011.1, read as the reverse complement.
AATGGCCAGCAGCACGCACCGATGGATAACCCAATTTAATGGAACCATCAGGGCGTACTTAAGCTGTAAATAAGGTCTACTACACAAGTCACACTAATCTCCTCAGTAAAGATAAAGAAATAAACTGCATACTGAATGGAAATAAGTAGCAACAACAAATCACAGCAAGTCAGTCGGAGCTACAATCCGACTTAAGTCTGAAATAACTGGCTCTATAGGCCAGGAACAAAAGATATAAGCATGAAGTAAATAAATGAGTACTGGGACAGGCACTCAGGAGAAGTCCTCGGCAGTCACCTCGTCTTCAGTGTTCGGTTCAGCTCCAGCAATAGCTTCAGCTCCGGTCCCGTATACCTCGGGATACTGCTCCTCAGCTAGACCTGGGGACATAATCCATTCCAGGTCCTCAGTGGACATAGCAAGGCACAAGATAAAATAAGCCAACTGAATAAGCAGTGCAATAAATAAATGAACAGCAGGGTAAACTAAGTAACCATCTATGTGATATGCATATGAGAGCAACACTAGTACTCAGGCTGAGACCGCTACAAGCTCTGTGTCGGGGAGCCGGTAGCAGTAATAACACGTAAAGGGTCTAGCTCTGCTGGAGAGTCTACAACCTCACAATAATAGTAGATATATATACAGAACAGCCTGTAGCCTGTGTGTCTCTCCCCACCCAATGTAATCACGCAAGCCATGACCATAACGTCTCATGTCCATGTCAGCGGGATTATAGCTAATGCAACAAGTCATACTGTCTATAATAAATGTCTCTATCAAGTCCTGTATCCTATACAGAATCACCACGAATATCTCAGGAGAATTTTGTCCATGATAGTGTCAAGTGTCCTGGGTTGTAGGGTACTTGATAGGTCAAGTACAAAGTAAGGGAATCGTAAATCCATCTCTAAATGACGAACCCAACACCGCGTACGGTGTCGGTACCCGACTATGATCGGACACTAGGTACATCATACGTTCCCTAGGTTAAGCAGTTTAAATCAGTTTATATGAATTTGCACAAGAAATCCAGCAGAGTATTTTTACAGAAAATATAAAAATAATGACTGCAAGTTTGGCAAGGTGCACTTGCCTGAGGTTTGGATTCCACTTAGGTCCTGGTTTCGGAAATTTCTAGAGATGTCTCCGAAAGCTGAAATAAACAGTACCATCACGCTCAGAAGGTGTCAAACAGCTAGGATCGCCTGTCCTTGGGTCCAATTTGGAGACAAGGGCAAAAACGACAATTTCGGCCCAAAACGGGGTCCGCCGGTGGGCCCGCTTTACACCGAAAAACGTGTCAGGGTCAACGGTCTTCAAATTCACCAAACTTAGTGTTAACAGGTTAGGAACACTGATACGAACCCAACGGAGCTTTCAGATTTGAATTCCGATGAGCCAATCACGAAATCGCCCGTCGAGCGGGGCCTGCGGGGCCCACGACACGCGATTTCGTCAACGTTCTCAGAATCGGACCAAACTTGACCCACAGGACCAGCGTATCGCTACGAGTCCGATAGTGCAAGTTTCGTCTCGATCTGACGTGTGTGCACGAAGTTAGGGTAAATTGCAGAAAATGCGGATACGAGACGATGTCCGCGGATACGCGTTGATTCCGGTGTGCACGCACACCCGAATCAGCTTCCGCGAAATCCTACACGTCCGTATCGACGAGGCGCACGTATCTGTGAAGACCGCACGCGACCAAGTCGTCCCGTTTGGCGGGACGTACTCAGTTTCGGGGTGAAACATGGTCTAGTTTTTCCTATTTTTGGATCGCGGTGTGCGATCACCACAGGACGCGATGCCCCGAGCGATTTATCCGGACACCGAGAGGGTTATACAGGCTTCGCATAGAAATTTACGGAATCAAATTCCGAGCTACGAGGAGGAAATTAGGAGTACCTGAACAGGGCTTCACGAAACGGGATTTCCTCGTGTCCTTGTGTCAATTTGACACTGTGTCCGACACGAAGGGCCGTGTCCGGCCTAGGGCTGGGTTCTGCTGAACCGCGGTGGCCGGAGGGGCTGGGGGACTGGCCGACGGTCGGCGAGGCTGCTCGGTGAGGCTCGAGGCACTGCTGGCCGGGGCAGCTCTGACCGGAGTCGCCGGAGTCGGCGCTGGAGGGCTGGATGGGTTCGAGGAAGAGGAGAGGAGGAGGAGGGGGTTCTGGAGAGGGCTGCCGGGGAGGGTGCTCGCTGGGGCGGCTCACGGTGGAGCTCCGGGAGCGCTGGAGGGTGGTGGTCGGCGGCTAGGGAGGGGACGGCGGTCGCCGGAGTTAGGGCTCGGGTTTGGGGGGGAAAGGGAGGCGGAGGTGAGGGGATTAAATAGGGGGCTCGGGCGAGGGTTGGCCGGGGCGTCGTGGGCGAGGGGTTCGGAGGGGGAGGCGACGTGGAGGAGGGCGTGGCCGGCCGGAAAATGCGGCGGGCGACGGGAATTTCGGGCGGCGTGGGGTGACAAGGGAGAGGGGATGCGGGTCGGGTCGGGCGTGGATCCGGGTGAGCGGACCCGCCCGACCCGCTAGGGTGTGAGGCTGGGCTGGGTTCTAACGGGCTCGGCCCACTGGGCCGGGCCGGGCCCAAAACAGTAAAAAAAATAATAAAAAAACATTTAATTAATTAATTTAATTTAGAAAAATAGTTTTAGGCTTTTAAAAATAGGTCCGAGGCTCAATAAAATTCCAAAAAATTACCCTAAGTCCGGTTTTCTATTTTACACCATAAAATCAAATTTTCATTTTATTTTAATGTTATTTATTAGCAATTAAAAATTACAAACTCACTACAGGGCCTATGTAAATTCCTGAAAAAAATTGCATATTAATTCCAAAAATTAATTTTTTTAAAAATCTAAAAATATAGGGTGTTTACAGAGTATATGGAGCTATGTGCTTCCGTCATCAACTCCTGCCTTAATTCTCCATTTGGAACATATAGGCGATTTTCGCACCTTAATGTCCCGTCCTCGTGGATGCGAAGTCCCGTTTGCATGCCTGCTTCGGTTCTCTCTTTCAGCCTTCGGAATCTGGCATCATTAGGCAAAGCTTCTTTGATTCTCTCCACCAGCGATGACTTAACTTCGAGGTTAGCCAGCAAACCATTTTGTCCAGGTAAAACAACCTCTATCTGAAGATCTTGCAAGTCTTGTAATAGCTGAGGCTGCTCAGTTTAGAAATAAGCCGAGGGTTTTCTGCTGAGGGCGTCGGCTACAGCATTTGCTTTCCCCGGGTGGTACTGCAGATCTATGTCAAAGTCCACCATCAACTCAAGCCAACGCCTTTGCCTCATGTTGAGCTCCTTCTGAGTATAAACATATTTCAAGCTCTTATGATCAGTGAATATTTCGACCTTCTCTCCATACAGATAATGTCTCCAGATCTTCAATGCAAAAATCACTGCAGCTAGCTCTAGGTCGTGCGTTGGGTAATTCTTCTCGTGAACCTTCAACTGCCTCGATGCATAAGCGATAACCTTGCCATGTTGCATCAAGACACAACCTAGTCCACTACCGGACGCATCACTATAAACAACAAAATCTCCTGACCCTGAGGGAAGAGTCAAGACTGGTGCTGTTGTTAGACGCCTCTTCAATTCTTCAAAGGCATTATGGCATTCTTCCGTCCATATGAACTCCTGATCCTTCTGTGTCAGCTTAGTCATCGGCTCTGCGATCCTTGAAAAATTTTCTACGAACCGCCGGTAATACCCAGCAAGTCCAAGAAAACTTCTCACTTCTGCAACAGAGGTAGGGGTAGGCCAGGTTTCTATAGCAGTGACCTTCTCTGGGTCCACAGACAGTCCTTCACCCGAGATAATATGTCCTAAGAATGGCACCTTGTCTATACAGAACTCATATTTGCTGAGCTTGGCATACAGCTTCTCCCTTCTCAAAGTTTCTAGCACCATTCTGAGGTGTTCCTCGTGCTCTTCGTGATTCTTGGAGTAGACTAGGATATCATCAATGAATACCACCACGAACTTATCCAAGTACTGATGAAAAATTCCGTTCATCAAACTCATAAATACAGAGGTGCGTTGGTTAAACCAAACGGCATTACTAGGAACTCATAATGCCCATACTTAGTCCTGAAGGCCGTCTTTGGGATATCTTCCTTCTTCACCCTAATCTGGTGATAACCGGATCTAAGGTCAATCTTTGAGAATACTCTAGCACCACTCAATTGGTCAAACAAATCATCAATGCGTGGTAATGGGTACCGGTTCTTAATAGTTACAGCATTAAGGGCTCTGTAATCAATGCACAACCGTACAGTTCCGTCCTTCTTGGGTACAAAAAGTATAGGTGATCCCCACGGTGAAACACTGGGCCGGATAAATCCTTTCTCCAGAAGGTCGTCAACTTGTGCTTTCAACTCCACTAACTCCTTAGGTGCTAACCGATATACCGATGAAGTGATAGGTTCGGCTCCTGGAGTTAGGTCTATTGTGAATTCTATCTCCCGATCAGGTGGTAAACCTAGAAGGTCGTCGGGAAATACATCCATAAATTCCGTTATGACTCTTGGGTAACCTGAATCCTCTTCTACAGTTAATACCCTAAGAGTTGGCTGGACCCCTTGTTCTACAGCTCCTCGAAGAAATTCAAACTCAGGAAGGCTAGGGGGTCTAAATATCACTTTTCCAAGCCGGCAATCCAGTGTCGCATGGTACTGACTTAACCAGTCCATACCAAGTACAATATCGTAATCAGGCATAAAAAAGATCAGGAATTGGGCTCGCTTTCTCGGCCATAGACTACTACCGAACATGATCTACAAGTATCACTAACCGGGATAATTCTACCTCCCGTTAGAATTCTCTTCATCTTCGAGAGAGGTGCGGTAGCTATTCTATGTGTGGCTACGAAGCTAGCAGCAATAAATGAATGCGAGGCTCCAGAATCAAATAATGCTACAGCAGGAATTGAAGCTACTAATATGGTACCTGCTATCACTTCGCCTGCAGTAGCTTCTTCAGTGACTGCTAGTGCATATGCCTGACCCCGTCCCTGAGCGGGACCCCTTTGCTGACGAGCTTGCTGGAACATTGATGCCTGAGGTGGTAGAGGTGGCCTGGCTCCTCCAGGCCCTATCTGTGTTGCTCCCCCAGCTGGAAGAGCTGCAGGTGGAGCTGGTCGATTCGGAACTCCCTCTCGACGTTCCGAGCAGTCCTTTGAGAAGTGTTGTCCAGATCCGTAAACCAGGCAGAGTCCCAGCTTGCGTCTACATTCTTTTTCAATATGTCCTACTTTGCCGTAGTAATGGCAAGTAGGCAGGTTCTTTGATGCTGCTTTCTGAGGCAGATTCTTCTGGGGCCGTTTGGCAGATTCCCCTGGTGATGACTTGGACGGTGCTGAGGAGAATGGACGTTTCAGGCTTGATTCCCTCCGAGTAACGCGCTCCATCCGACGTGCTGCAGCTAGGACGTCGGAGTAAGATGTGGGCGCGACCGATCCGATTAACTTCTGAAGCTCGAACCTGAGTCCATCAAAGAACTTCTCCGCCTTCTCTTCATCGGTAGGAATTAGAGAAGGGGCGAAGCGGCTCAGGCGAATAAATTCGGCGTTATATTCCTCCACCGTCATGTTGTCCTGGATCAGGCGGTTGAATCTGTCTCGGAGTTCTGACCGAGCCACAGCAGGGATGTACATTTTCTGGAAGAGTCTGGAGAACTCCTCCCAGGTGACCTGATCATGTCCGAGCCTTCTTTCTTCGGACAGCCACCAATGGTGCGCATTGTCCGTCAGTTGCATCCTGACGGCAATCATCCATTTGTCCCTTGAAAGTTCAGCGGCCTCCAACTGGTGCTGAGTGTTTGTAAGCCATTCATGAACTTCAGTTGGTCCTTCCTTGCCCGAGAAGGTACGGGGTTTGAGTTGACGAAAATCCGTGATAGATCCCGTTGATAGCCGCCTATTTGGTGGATTTGCATGTTCCAATGCTGCGACTAGGCTGTTCCTTCGGTTCTCGGCCTCATGACGTTGGGCCTCCTGTTGGATCTGTTGTTGTACCTGCATCATGGCGTAGAACATCTGGAATATTTGCTGTCCGTCCATTGCCTGCCCTGGAGAAAAGATAGGCATCGTAGGAGGGAACTGGGGTGGAGGCGGGATGTCATCACGCCTGAACCTGGAACTTGGCTGGCCAGTTTGATTGTTCTGAGAGGATTGTCCTCTGGTATCTGGCGTCGTTCCATCTTCACAGGTAACCACAGCTTCAGGCGGTGTACCCAAGGGATTCTCGTCACCACTTCTGGGATCCATTACTCTGCATAAAAAGAAAACAATGAGAACGCACAGAGGAATCAAATCAGGATGCAATTCAAGCAATTAAAGTGAATTCGACATAGAGTCCAAAAACGATTCAATCAATGGATGAGATCCTATAACTTATCCTATCTTATTGCAGGCCTGTTCGGTTCCTAAGTTGAAACCGAACAATTTAGTTGGGACCTGCATGGGCCACCACAAAAACCATGTCACGCCCCAGTTCTAAAATATCGAGGGACTGGACACGTGGCAATGGCCAGCAGCACGCACCGATGGATAACCCAATTTAATGGAGCCATCAGGGCGTACTTAAGCTATAACGAAGGTCTACTACAACAAATCACACTAATCTCATCCATAAAGATAAAGAAATAACTGCATAATGAAATGGAAATAAGTAGCAACAACAAGTTAGTCGGGGAAACAATCCGACTTATGTCTGAATACACTGGCTCAATGGGCCAGGAACAAAAGAGATAAACATAAAGTAAATACTGAGTACGGGATCAGGTACTCAGGAGAAGTCTTCGGCAGTCACCTCGTCTGCAGGGTTCAGTTCTGCTCCAGTATCAAGTCCTACAATATCCTCAGCTTCTGTCCCGTATATCTCGGGGTACTGCTCCTCGGCTAAACCTGGGGACATAATCCATTCCAGGTCCTCAGTGGACATAGCAAGGCACAAAATAAAATAAGCCAAATAAATGCAGTACAATTAAATTAAATAAAACAGCAGGATAAACTATGTAATCATCTATGTGATATGTAAATAAGAGCAACACTAGTACTCAGGCTGAGACCGCTACAAGCTCTGTGTCGGGGAGCCGGTAGCAGCAATAACACGTAAAGGGTCTAGTTCTGCTGGAGAGTCTACAACCTCACAATAATAGTAGATATATAGATAGACAGCCTGTAGCCTGTGTGTCTCTTCCCACCCAATATAATCACGCAAACCATGACCATAACGTCTCATGTCCATGTCAGCGGGATTATAACTAATGCAACAAGTCAAACTGTCTATAACTAGAATATTTCTGTCAAGTCCTGTATCCTATACAGAATTACCATGAATGTCTCAGGAAGATTCTGTCCATGTATAGTGTCAAGTGTCCTGGATTGTAGGGTACTTGATATGTCAAGTACAAAAGTAAAGGGTATCGCAAATCCATCTCTAAATGACGAACCCAACATCGCGTACGGTGTTGGCACCCGACTATGATCGGACACTAGGTACGTCATCCGTTTCCTAGGTTAATCAGTTTAAACAAGTTTATATGAATCTACACAAGACAACCAGCAAAGTATTATTACAGGAAATATGAAGATAAAGACTGCAAGTTTGGCAAGGTGCGCTTGCCTGATGTTTGAATTCCACTTAGGTCATGTTCTCGGAAATTTCCAGAGATGTCTCTGAAAGCTAAAATAAATAGTACCATCACGCTCAGAAGGTGTCAAATAGCTAGGAACGCCTGTCCTTGGGTCCAATTTGAAGACAAGGGCAAAAATGGTAATTTCGGGCCAAAACGGGGTCCACCGGTGGGCCCGCTTTGCACCGAAAAACGTGTCAGGGTCAACTGTCTCCAAATTCACCAAACTTAGTGTTAACAGGTCAGGAACGCTGATACGAACCCAACAGAACTTTCAGATTTGAATTCCGATGAGCCGATCACAAAATCGCCCGTCGAGATGGGCCTGTGGGGCCCACGACACGCGATTTCGTCAACGTTCTCAGAATCGAACCAAAATTGACCCACAGGACCAGTGTATCGCTACAAGTCCGATGGCGCAAGTTTCGTCTCAATCCGACGTGTGTGCACGAAGTTAGGGTGAATTGCAGAAAAGTCGGATACGGGACGATGTCCGCGGATACGCACTGATTTCGGTGTGCACGCACATCTGAATCAGCTTCTGCGAAATCTCACACGTCCGTATCGATGATGCGCACGTATCTGTGAAGACCGCACGCGACCAAGTCGTCCCGTTTGGCGGAGCGTACTCAGTTTCGGGGTGAAACAGGGTCTGGTTTTTCCTGTTTTTGGATCGCTGTGTGCGATCACCACAGGACGCGATGCCCCGAGCGGTTTATCCGGGCACCGAGAGGGTCATACAGGCTTCGCAACGCAATTTACAGAATCGAAAACGGAGATACAGGGTGCAAGATACGAGTACCTGAACGAGGCCTGAAAAACTGAGAATAATTGTGTCCGACTCGTGTCCGACACGAGTCCTGGGTCAACCGTGTCTAGGGTTCTGCCACCGGAGCTGAGGCCGGCCGGAGGCGGGCTAGGCGGCGCTGGCTGTGGAGGGGGCGGGGGACAGTGTCGCCGGGGGCTCAGGAAGTGGGCGGCACCGGCAGCGGGTCGCCGGTGGCTCGGCCGCTCGCTCGACTGGAGAAGGATGAGGAAGGAGGAGGGTGGTCGAGCTCGGGTGGCCGCGGCGTCGGGTTCTGGAGGAGCGGCGGGAAAGGAGGAGGAGGAGGAGGCGAACTGGTGGAGGTCGGCACCGGGGAAGGGGACGGCCGGAACTAGGGCACGGCGGCGGAGGGTTAGGGGATGAGGCGGAGGAGAAGGTGAAGGGAAGGGTTTTTAAAAGGGGCTGGCGGGGGTTCGTGGTCGGGGTCATGGCCGGGTGAGTCGGCGCAGGGGAGGACGTGGCCTCCCCCGGCGGAGGCGGCGCGTTATCCGGCGGTGGCGCGGGAGAAGCGGTCGCACAGCGGAGTGGGGGAGGGGAAAGGGTATGCGGGTCGGGTCGGGCGGTGGGCTCCGGGTGAGCGGACCCGCCCGACCCGCTAGGGTGACCGGGCTGGGCTGAACGAATGGACTCGGCCCACTGGGCCGGGCCGGGCCCAAACAAAATAATAAGTTTAATAATAACAGTAATAATAATAATAATAATAATAATAATAATAATAATAATAAAATTATTTAATTAATTTAATTAGTAAAAATAGTTTTTAGGCTTTTAAAAATAGGTCTGAGGCCCAATAAAATCCAAAAAAATTACCCTAAGTCCGGTTTTCTATTTTACACCAAAAAATATTATTTTCATAATATTTTAATATTAGTTATTAGCAATAAAAAATTATAAAATCACCACAGCACCTATGTAAATTCCTGAAAAATTGCAAAAAAATTTCAAAAATTGATTTTAAAAAATCTGAAAATTTTAGGGTGATTACATGGACACTGGCGCATCCTGCCATGTTTGCTCAAAGAAAGAGTTGTTCACCATCTACAAGCCTACATCTGAGAAGGTTATGGTGGTGAACCAGGCACAAGCTGAAGTACTCGAGACCGGAACGGTGGTACTGAACCTGACTTCGGGGAAGTCGCTAACGCTTCAGGATGTGAAGCATATACCAATGATAGCCAAGAATCTGGTCTCAGGAAGTCTGCTCTGCAACGCAGACTTGAGGATGAACATTAATGCTAGACATATGATGATGTCTTACAAAAAAACATACTTCGAAAAAGCTTTCTGTACCGAAGGGATGTTCAAACTTTAACTTGTAACTAAGTCCCAAAGAGGCTTAGCGACTCGGACTCGGACTGGGGCTCAAGGGCGCAAAGTGGTACTTTGTTGGCGCACTTTGCACTTAGCACGTCAGCATCAACGCATGGCGCATGAGCGGGACGCATGAGCCGGCCGCATGAGCAGACTGCAAGAGCGGTCACATGGACGTCCGCATGCGCTACGGCATAAGCGGCTGCATGAGCGGTTGCTTGCGGGACCGGATGAGCGGTTGCATACGGGTCCGCTGCTATCGGATAGATTTAATTAGTTATGGAAAGATTGAGTTATTAATTTAAATCCGATATTTGTGGGATTTGAATTTAATTCATTCCAATCATGTAGGATTTAAATCATTCATGTGGGATTTGAATTTAATTCATTCCAATCATGTAGGATTTAAATTTATTCATGTGGGATTTGAATTTAATTCAAATCAATCACATGGGATTTAAATTTAATTCATTCCAATCTTGTGGGATATGAATTAAATTCATTCCAATCTTTCTGTCATCAATTCCTGCCTTAATTCTCCATTTGGAACACATAGGCGATTTCCGCACCTTAATGTTCCGTCCTCGTGGATGCGAAGTCCCGTCTGCAGGCCTGCTTCTGTTCTTTCTCTCAGCCTTCGGAATCTGGCATCATTAGGCAAAGCTTCCTTGATTCTCTCCACCAGCGATGACTTCACTTCGAGGTTAGCCAGCAAACCATTTTGTCCAGGTAGAACAACCTCTATCTGAAGATCTTGCAAGTCTTGTAATAGTTGAGGCTGCTCCGTTAAGAAATAAGCCGAGGGTTTTCTGCTGAGGGCGTCGGCTACAACATTTGCTTTCCCCGGGTGGTACTGCAGATCGATGTCAAAGTCCACCATTAACTCAAGCCAACGCCTTTGCCTCATGTTGAGCTCCTTCTGTGTATAAACATACTTCAAGCTCTTATGATCAGTGAATATCTCGACCTTCTCTCCATACAGATAATGTCTCCAGATCTTCAATGCAAAAATCACTGCAGCTAGCTCCAGGTCATGGGTTGGGTAGTTCTTCTCGTGGACCTTCAGCTGCCTCGATGCATAAGCGATAACCTTGCCATGTTGCATCAAGACACAACCCAGTCCACTACCGGACGTATCACTGTATACAACAAAACCTCCTGACCCTGAGGGAAGAGTCAAGACTGGTGCTGTTGTTAGACGCCTCTTCAGTTCTTCGAAGGCATTCTGGCATTATTCCGTCCATAGGAACTCCTGATCCTTCCATGTCAGCTTAGTCATCGGCTCTGCGATTCTTGAAAAAATTTCTACGAACCGCCGGTAATACCCAGCAAGTCCAAGAAAACTTCTCACTTCCGCAACAGAGGTAGGGGTAGGCCAGGTTTCTATAGCAGTGACTTTCTCTGGGTCCACAGACAGTCCTTCACCCGAGATAATATGCCCTAAGAATGGCACATTGTCCATACAGAACTCACATTTACTGAGTTTAGCATATAGCTTCTCCCTTCTCAAGGTTTCTAGCACAATTCTAAGGTGTTCCTCGTGCTCTTCGTGGTTCTTGGAGTAGACTAGGATATCATCAATGAATATCACCACGAACTTATCCAAGTACTGATGGAAGACCCCGTTCATCAAACTCATAAATACGGCGGGTGCGTTGGTTAAACCAAACGGCATAACTAGGAACTCATAATGCCCATACTTAGTTCTGAAGGCCGTCTTTGGGATATCTTCCTTCTTCACCCTAATCTGGTGATAACCGGATCTAAGGTCAATCTTTGAGAACACCTTAGCACCACTCAATTGGTCAAACAAATCATCAATGCGTGGTAATGGGTACCGGTTCTTAATAGTTACAGCATTAAGGGCTCTGTAATCAATGCACAGCCGTACAGATCCATCCTTCTTGGGTACAAAAAGTATAGGTGCTCCCCATGGTGAAACACTGGGCCGGATAAATCCTTTCTCCAGAAGGTCGTCAACTTGTGTTTTCAGCTCCACTAACTCCTTAGGTGCTAGCTGATATACCGATGAAGTGATAGGTTCGGCTCCTGGAGTTAGGTCTATTGTGAATTCTATCTCCCGATCGGGTGGTAAACCTGGAAGATCGTCGGAAAACACATCCACAAATTCCGTTATGACTCTTGGGTAACTTGAATCTTCTTCTACAGTCAATACCCTAAGAGTTGGCTGGACCCCTTGTTCTACAGCTCCTCGTAGAAATTCAAACTCAGGAAGGCTAGGGGGTCTAAATAGCACTTTTCCAAGCCGGCAATCCAGTGTCGCATGGTACTGACTTAACCAGTCCATACCAAGTACAACATCGTAATCAGGCATAGAAAAGATCAGGAATTGGGCTCGCATCTCTCGGCCACAGACTACTACCGAACATGATCTACAAGTATCACTAACCGGGATAATTCTACCTCCCGTTAGAATTCTCTTCATCTTCGAGAGAAGTGCGGTAGCTATTCTATGTGTGGCTACGAAGCTAGCAGCAATAAATGAATGCGAAGCTCCAGAATCAAATAATGCTACAGCAGGAATTGAAGCTACTAATATGGTACCTGCTATCACTTCGCCTGCAGTAGCTTCCTCAGTGACTGCTAGTGCATATGCCTGACCTCGTCCCTGAGCGGGACCCCTTTGCTGACGAGCTTGTTGGAACAATGCTGCCTGAGGTGGTAGAGGTGGCCTGGCTCCTCCAGGCCCTGTCTGAGTTGCTCCCCCAGCTGGAAGAGCTGCAGGTGGAGCTGGTCGATTCGGAACTCCCTCTCGACGTTCCGAACAGTCCTTTGAGAAGTGTTGTCCAGATCCGCAAACCAGGCAGAGTCCCAGCTTGCGTCGACATTCTTTTTCAATATGTCCTACCTTGCTGCAGTAATGGCAAGTAGGCAAGTTCTTAGTTGCTGCTCTTGGAGGCGGGCTCTTCTGGGGCCGTTTAGCAGATTCTCCTGGTGATGACTTGGACGGTGCTGAGGAGAAGGGACGTTTCAGGCTTGATTCCCTCCGAGTAACGCGCTCCAGCCGACGTGCTGCAGCTAGGACGTCGGTGTAAGAGGTGGGCGCGATCGATCCGATTAACTTCTGAAGCTCGAACCTGAGCCCATCAAAGAACTTTTCCGCCTTCTCCTCTTCGGTAGGAATTAGCGAAGGGGCGAAGGGGCGAAGCGGCTCAGGCGAATGAATTCGGCGTTATATTCCTCCACCGTCATGTTGCCCTGGATCAGGCGGTTGAATCTGTCTCGGAGTTCTGACCGAGCCACAGCGGGGATGTACATTTCCTGGAAGAGTCTGGAGAACTCCTCCCAGGTAACCTGATCATGTCCGAGCCTTCTTTCTTCGGACAGCCACCAATGATGCGCGTTGTCCGTCAGTTGCATCCTGACGGCAGTCATCCATTTGTCCCTTGGTAGTTCGGCGGCCTCCAACTGATGTTGTGTGTTTGTAAGCCATTCATGCACTTCAGTTGGTCCTTCCTTGCCCGAGAAGGTACGGGACTTGAGTTGGCGGAAATCTGTAATAGATCCCGTTGCTGGCCGCCTATTTGGTGGGTTTGCATGTTCCAATGCTGCGACTAGGCTGTTCCTTAGGTTCTCGGCCTCTCGGCGTTGGGTCTCATGTTGGATCTGTTGTTGTGCCTGCATCATGGCGTAGAACATCTGGCACATTTGCTGGCCGTCCATTGCCTGTCCTGGGGGAAAGACAGGCATCGTAGGAGGGAACTGGGGAGGAGGCGGGATGTCATCACGCCTGAACCTGGAACTTGGCTGGCCAGTTTGATTGCTCTGAGAGGATTGTCCTCTGGTATCTGGCGTCGTTCCAGCTTCGCAGGTAAACCTTGCTTCAGTCGGTGTACCCAAGGGGGTCTCGTCACCACTCCTGGGATCCATAACTCTGCACCAAAAGGAAACAATGAGAACGCACAGAGGAATCAAAACAGGATGCAATTCAAGCAATTAAATTGAATTCGACATAGAGTTCAAAAATGATTCAATCAATGGATGAGATCCTATAACCTATCCTATTGCAGGCCTGTCCGGTCCCTAAGTTGAAACCGAACAATTTAGTCAAGACCTGCATGGGCCACCACAAAAACCATGTCACGCCCCAGTCCCAAAATGCCGAGGGACTGGAGATACGTGGCAATGGCCAGCAGCACGCACCGATGGATAACCCAATTTAATGGAACCATCAGGGCATACTTAAGCTGTAAATAAGGTCTACTACACAAGTCACACTAATCTCCTCAGTAAAGATAAAGAAATAAACTGCATACTGAATGGAAATAAGTAGCAACAACAAATCACAGCAAGTCAGTCGGAGCTACAATCCGACTTAAGTCTGAAATAACTGGCTCTATAGGCCAGGAACAAAAGATATAAACATGAAGTAAATAAATGAGTACTGGGACAGGCACTCAGGAGAAGTCCTCGGCAGTCACCTCGTCTTCAGTGTTCGGTTCAGCTCCAGCAATAGCTTCAGCTCCGATCCCGTATACCTCGGGATACTGCTCCTCAGCTAGACCTGGGGACATAATCCATTCCAGGTCCTCAGTGGACATAGCAAGGCACAAGATAAAACAAGCCAACTGAATAAGCAGTGCAATAAATAAATAAACAGCAGGGTAAACTAAGTAACCATCTATGTGATATGCATATGAGAGCAACACTAGTACTCAGGCTGAGACCGCTACAAGCTCTGTGTCGGAGAGCCGGTAGCAGTAATAACACGTAAAGGGTCTAGCTCTGCTGGAGAGTCTACAACCTCACAATAATAGTAGATATATATACAGAACAGCCTGTAGCCTGTGTGTCTCTCCCCACCCAATGTAATCACGCAAGCCAAGTCTACAACCTCATGTCCATGTCAGCGGGATTATAGCTAATGCAACAAGTCATACTGTCTATAATAAATGTCTCTATCAAGTCCTGTATCCTATACAGAATCACCACGAATATCTCAGGAGGATTCTATCCATAATAGTGTCAAGTGTCCTGGGTTGTAGGGTACTTGATAGGTCAAGTACAAAGTAAGGGAATCGTAAATCCATCTCTAAATGACGAACCCAACACCGCGTACGGTGTCGGTACCCGACTATGATCGGACACTAGGTACGTCATACGTTCCCTAGGTTAAACAGTTTAAATTAGTTTATATGAATTTGCACAAGAAATCCAGCAGAGTATTTTTACAGAAAATATGAAAATAATGACTGCAAGTTTGGCAAGGTGCACTTGCCTGATGTTTGAATTCCACTTAGGTCCTGGTTTCGGAAATTTCCAGAGATATCTTCGAAAGCTGAAATAAACAGTACCATCATGCTCAGAAGGTGTCAAACAGCTAGGATCGCCTGTCCTTGGGTCCAATTTGGAGACAAGGGCAAAAACGACAATTTCGACCCAAAACGGGGTCCACCGGTGGGCCCGCTTTGCACCAAAAAACGTGTCAGGGTCAACGGTCTCCAAATTCACCAAACTTAGTGTCAATAGGTCAGGAACGCTGATACGAACCCAACAGAACTTTCAGATTTGAATTCTGATGAGCCGATCACAAAATCGCCCGTCGAACGGGGCCTGTGGGGCCCACGACACGCGATTTCGTCAACGTTCTCAGAATCGGACCAAACTTGACCCACAGGACCAGCGTATCGCTACGAGTCTGATGGCGTAATTTTCGTCTCGATTCGACGTGTGTGCACGAAGTTAGGGTGAAATACAGAAAAGGCGGATACGGGGCGATGTTCGCGGATACGCGTTGATTCCGGTGTGCACGCACACCCGAATCAGCTTCCGCGAAATCCCACACGTCCGTATCGACGAGGCGCACGTATCTGTGAAGACCGCACGCGACCAAGTCGTCCCGTTTGGCGGGGCGTACTCAGTTCCGGGGTGAAACAGGGTCTGGTTTTTCCTGTTTTTGGATCGCGGTGTGCGATCACCACAGGACGCGATGCCCCGAGCGGTTTGTCCGGGCACCGAGAGGGTCATACAGGCTTCGCGTAGAAATTTACAGAATCGAAAACAGAGATCCGAGGTGCAAGTTTCGAGTACCTGAAGGGGACCCGAGAAACCGAGTTTTGAACTGTGTCCGACACGCGAGTTCGTGTCCTGCGGTGTCCGTCCTTGGGCTGGGCTGTGTCCGCGTGTCCGGGCTTCGCTGGAGGAGCGCGGGACGGTCGAGGCGACTCAGGGCGGTGAGGGGCCGGCTAGGTCTCTGGCGGCGCGTGCTTCTCCGGCGAGCTGGTCGGCGTCGAGCGGTTCTGAGGGAGGCGGAGGAGGAAGAGGAAGGGAAGGAGGGTGGTTCTGGAGGGGGATGGCCGGCTCTCGGCGGTTGGGAGGCGGAGGACAGCGGCTAGGGCGGCGCCGAGGGGTCGCCGGAGCTAGGGTTAGGCTCGGGTTTGGGGGGAAAGGGAGGCGGAGGAGAGGGTTTTAAATAGGGCTCGAGGGAGGGGTTCGGCCGGGGACGACGTGGGCCGAGAGAGTCGGCCAAGGGAGGAGGTCGTGGCCGACGGGCACGCGGCGGGCGGCGGGATTCTCGGGGCGGCGTGGGGTCGTGAACGTGGGGAGGGAGAGGGAGGTCCGGGTCGGGTCGGGTCGGGCGCGGATCCGGGTCTGGCCGACCCGCCCGACCCGCTAAGGCGACCGGGCTGCACGAACGGGCTCGGCCCACTGGGCCGGGCCCAAAACCAAAATAACCAGTAAATTATATTAATAATAATAATAACTAATAATTAAAACAGTAATTAATTAATTTAATTATAAAAATAGTTTTTAGGCTTTTAAAAATAGGTCCGAGGTCCAATAAAATCCCAGAAAATTACCCTAAGTCCGGTTTTCTATTTTACACCATAAAATCATATTTTCGTTTCATTTTAATGTTATTTATTGGCAATTACAAATTACAAACTCACTACAGGGCCTATGTAAATTCCTGAAAAATTGCATATTAATTCCAAAAATTGATTTTAAAGATCTCTAAAAATTTAGGGTGTTTACAGGGACTAACATGCCCAAGGCCCAAGCACAATACTCTTCTTGGTTGGGCATCAAGGCAAAAGCCTCAAAGGCCATTGATGAACAAAAATGTTAGTGCTTCTACACAAACCAGGGGGTCGACCGCCCGGCAGACCGCATGCCACGTGTCGCCTCCTCATTGGTTGGATTTTTTTTTCCTAACCTAGCAGGGGGCTGATTTTTCTTCTTCTTTTGGGACGGAGAACACGTGGCATTCAGTTTGCCATTTGTCCCCCCCCCCCCCCCCCCCCCCCCCTCCTCCCCCACCCCCCTCGGGTTGGCAAGACTTTCTCAAATGTTATTCATCATCCAGAAAAAAAAATTGGATGATGTTATCTCCCATTATGTGTCACATGTCAAATTTTAAAATAAAAATAAAAATAAAAATAAAAATAAAAATAAAAAAATTGGTTGATGAATCTTTTGGGTTAAAATTTGTCATATGAGCTGCTACATCATATGACACATAATGCGAGACGGCATCACTCCCAGAGTTTTTGGGTGATGAACAGCAAAATTGATTAACGAATAAATCCATCTCCATAGCTCCATATTTCCGACTAAGACAATCCAACCCCCGGACCGGCCCAGCCTAAGAAGGATCTAACATTACAACCCTGATTTGTTCCAAACAAAGTTACATTTACCTGGCTGAAAATGGAGTAGAATTATTACCTGTGCCAAACTAGTCACAGACAGAACATTGTTGAGAATTAATTGTTGCATGATCTTTTATTACAGCATCAGCTTCCTCCCAACACCAATCCGAATCTCTCTACAGATACTGGTCGGCCGAAATAGTTTTGGACACAGAGAGTTGCTGGGCTATACTTGTCATTGCCAAGGTGAGGACCAAAGCAGCCCCACTGTGAAAAGGACTAGTACATTTATATACATAGTGTCCTCTTCTTAAAAGATGAAATGATCAGCCTGGCAATTCTAATGGTCCATTCAATTTATCCTTCTTTTTTTCGAAAAATTCTGGCGAATATCAACAAATGAACTTTATGTCAAACTCCACCGAAAGCCAGGCTTTGCTATCACTGAAATTATAACAGGAATACTAGAGCTAGGTTTATATTGATTCCAGTCTGAATTGGTAAGAATAAATTTTGAAGTCCAAATATAATATATATAAAATTTATTTAATATAATTTAAAATTTTACATTAATTTGATTAATATAATTTAAAAATATATTTAATATAATTTAAAAATAATTTAAAAACTTATTTAATATAATTTAAATTTATATCAAATATTTAATTTGACAATATATGGACCTCCATAATTGGTGTTTTCTATTTTAGATAATGAGTTTCCTATTTAGAAATTACTATGACCTAAACTAGAATTTCTCAGATGGGTGAGGGTGGAGGCACAAGAATATAATATAGCACAAAAGGTGGAGATTCGGGATGCTCGTCCACAGGAAAGCTAAGAGAGAGTCTGTGCTTTGCTCTTAGGACTCAAAGGAAGAGTAGATATGATCGATGAGTCGTCGCCTTCTTTCAGGAAAATTGCTATAGGGTTTGGTGAGTGATTTCAATTGTACTTTTTTTTTCCTGAGTGTGGTGAGGAGATTGAAGGCAAAGGGTTTAACATTGGTTTTGTTTATCTTGTAATTTCACCTGAGGTATATATATTGGGATTTGTCGAGGTGACGTAGTCACCGCCATATACGTTGTCTTTATCTGTGCTAGGTGTTCATTACACGGGTTGGTTATCTCAGGTGAGTTGGCCTAAGTTTTCGTTGCGGTCAGTCTCAGACAAGGTATCGGAGCGCTTGCAGGGTGTGTCCGATCCCAACAAGATATCACTCGAAAAAATAACATTTAATATCTGCATTAGTATAAATTATAGTTTGCAGTATCGACTGATACCGATACGGTTTGACATGTTCCGATCTGATACCGACCGTTACCCGAGACATTGGGGATCTCTTTTTCGATCAATTCGACAAAAAAAATTGAACGAAAAAGACAAATTGACAAGGGTGTAAAAACATAGTAAAGTTGCAAAAGTATGTAAAAGAAGAAAATTTATCTATCACATGTAAATCAATTGGCAAGGGTTGCTGATATTTTATTCAATTTCAAAACTGCTAAGAAACAACACTAAAAATACTTAAAATTATGCCTAAATGTATTTAATATATTTTCTAAAATATTAATAATTATTTGCTTTCCGATACCAAAAAATTTGATACTCCGATAGAAAACTGTCGATATTGCCAGTACCGACTATCCTGATACTCATCAAAATGGTCTGATACCGATACTATGAACCTTGGTATAAACACTCTTCATTCAAATTGGTAATCAATTAATCCAAAAGCCGAGGAACGTCAACAATGTATGTTAAGCCAATTCAATTCACGACTTTGAATTTATTTTGAGAAAATCAGGGTTGTAGAAAAACAAAAATAGACCTTAAAACTTTACCATAAGAGTTATGAGCATAATTTTAAGTTTTGAGGCTCAGTGATTCGTATGAAATTTTCTGCACTGCAATTTACTATTATATGAAGGGATATAAAATCAGTAGAGAGTATGAAGAAGCTGAGTTCATTCATTAATAGTAAGTGTCCACTATTCTTTGCCCATGTCTTTACAAATTTTATGAACACCAAACAAATCGATCAACGAACATCAAAGGGATGTGTAGCATAACTAACAAATAAGTCTCTCTGTATCCTTGGCATCTCTCCAAACAACAACCAGAAGAAGAAGATCTACATATTCTCCCATACAACTAAAATTTCCTGTTACCATACTGTGTCATTCATTCCCTCCACCAGGAAATGGCACCGGAGCCGGAGCCGGAGCCGGAGCCTCGACTACTGTCGATGGCAGTGCTCTCTTCTTCGAAAGACCCACCTCCAGTGAGCTCATCATCCTCCTTGCCTTGACCATCTCCAGTCTCGCTTCCTCTGTCATCGAAACAGAGACTTAAGACTAATCAGAAGGGTAGAAAATAGGATTATTTTGGGTCCGTTTGGTCCGCTGCAATATAAGCGTAATCGTAATGGAATCGAGTAAAAAAAAAAAAAAAAAAATTTCAATTCCATTACGATTACGTTGCAGCGAACCAAACGGACCCTAGTTTTATGGTCTCGTATAATATTTTCGAAATTTGCATTTATTTCTCCATATTATTCAGAAGTGGGTACAGGTGTATAGGTCGTCCTAACTGTTGACATGGGACGACCGTTAGATCTCTTTTAGGTCTCAGGACGGACTCAACCCGTTTTCTGAACGATAGAGAGATAAATATATAAACACAAAATTTGAATATGTAGAGAGATATAAACACAAAATTTGAATATTATCCGAAAAAAAATATATATACAAAAAGAGCTATATCTACGCCTCCTCAGTGACTCAGGAACTGTGTCCTACCTTGAACGTACATGCTCGGTTTCGCCGAAGCCGACCAGATGACCAGAGTCGGGGTGACGATGGTGAGCAGCGCCCAGAAGACGAAGATCAGGACGTAGCCTCTCTGTGGCATTTCTTTCCTCTCAGTTGTTCTGATGATACCGAGTCCAAGAGAACAATCACAACCACAATCACAATTACGATAATAATAATAATAATAAGAAGAAGAAGAAGAAGAAGAAGAGGAGGAGGTGAGGAGGAGGAGAACCTGGCTGGCAATGTAGTGCAGAGAACTGCTCCCATTAGTTTATTAAGTGCTAGTAGTTTTTAGCATGGACGTGGGCTAAGTACTCTTAACTAAGTGTTAGGTATGGCGAATGCAAGTAGTGGTGAACAAGTAGGTGAAGTGGAGCTGAGAAGCTGACCTAGATTTGGAGAGAGAGAGAGAGAAGACAGACTCCCCCCCTGGCCATACTCTTGTCCACTCCCTGAACCACTAAAACCTAACAACATTTATGTTGTGGATTATGACCCCATTAATCAAGCTTTTCAAACATGGGCAAGCTTAGTTAGTGTCATTGTCCAAACAAAGGATTGTGGACTTTACCTACTTGATACCCTTGGCTATAGCTTTTCAAACGTGGGCAAGGTTAGTTAGTGTCATTGTCCAAACAAAAGATTGTGGACTTACCTCTATGACACCCTTAGCTCTAGATTCTTGTGCACATGGATGGAGCTACACATTTGCCCAAAAAAGGGGTCCGATGTCCACATGAAGTAAAAAAATTCGTGGACATCGGATCTTTTTTGTTGTTGGAAACGAAACACGAAAATCGTTCTTTTAAACCAAAAAGAGTACAAGAGAACCGAAACAAAGTACACGAGAATCAAATCGTCAAAATCACGCAAAAGTTAGACGCATACAACGATTTTTACGTGAAAAATTCTAGCAGAAAAAATCACTGGACGATCGAAGTCCAACACTGAAAAACCTCCACTAATGAAATAAGAAAGTACAACGGCTCCTTACAGAGTTCTCACCGATCCAAACGGAATCACCACAACTATTAGAAAGAAAGAAAAAAATTCTGATTGCAGACTCCGAAGAACAAGAGATGACGAGAAGAATTATCTGAAACGATATCTCCTCCACAATAGCCTTCAATCCCCTTTCTCTATCCCAAAAGTTACAAGCTTTAATCTCTTCTAGGTCAGATTTGATCTATCTTTTTAGGATTTAGGGAATACCTATATATAACCTCTCAATTTTGCATCAATTTGGAAGATTGATTTGATCCAACAGTGTATAAAATACCTCATAACTACCACAACTCCGACCAAATCGAGTTCAGACTGAACTCATTTTTTCGTGCCAGCATAGTTCTAGACATTTCTATCCCATCGGGGCCGAATTTGGGCCGAACTCAATGGAAAATCGAGTTCCGACCGAACTCCTTATTGTTTATGCTCTGAACACTGCTCTGACTCCCGAGCTTCTCCGACCCACAGATGACGCTCGTCGCACTCCGCGAACTTTTTCGACACATGGATGACGATCGCCGCACTCTGGAATATTCTTCATATAAGTTGGGAACCATATCTAACACCAACACTTACATTTTTTTCACTTTGTATATGTAATTTTTTTTAATTACTCTTAAGATCTATCCCGACAGTCCAAGGAAGAGAAAAAAGGTTATACCCAAATTTATGTTATATATTTTTCGTCCTCACGGAGTGGAACGTGTAGCTCCTTTTCTGCTTATGCAGTTGCATAAACTTTAAAATGATACCAGAGCAAATCAGATTATAATCCTCTTACACAAGCACATATTTAATGGACTTAAAAATAAATTATATTGTCATGTGAATCTAGAGCTTTGTTAAGTCTTCGGACTGAATTATAACCTCTCAAAGGAGAATGAATAAAATTTATTTCTTCAGAAAAAAGAAAAAAAAAAAAAACTTCAATATGGTGCATCACTATGGACTTATCTAGTGTCCTTTACTTAAGAAAACGAAACAAGGATAGGTGCCTTGCAGAATTTGTATCGTGTCGGATGTGGGTTCAAATCGGATAAAAAAAGAAAAGAAAAAAAGACCAATCATTATAACTTGGAAAGTCTATATAATCATTGAAACAAAACAAAAAAAGAGGAACAATTTATGTGAAATACTTTAGATTGGTGTTTTTCATTGTTATTGTCATTCATTATCATCATAGAAATTCCATTGCTACCACATGTATTTCAATTTTTACACTTCAGGAAAAAATGAGGTCACAACTATAAAGGCCATAGGACCAATGCCGAGAACCAAAATATGGGCCTAATACTCCCACATTGTTTCAACCAAACTCACCTTTCCATCAAATGAATAAACTTTTCTTTTGCCTTCTGCAACAAAAAGGATGGAAGATTAATTATAATCTATTTAAGATTCCAGCACATTTTGAATTATCTTTCAAAACAAGAAAGATTGTTACAATTATGAGTATAATTAACCAATAATTGAAAGTCAATTTTAAGTATTAGAAGTTTAAAACCACCTCTTAGAGAAGTATTTCAGGGGTTGTGAAAACAAATCCATACTACTATCAACAGTTAAAGGTTAAGATTATATGACTTAAAGTCCATCCAACGGTATTAACATGGAAATGATAAAGACTTTATTCTTGTTATTGTTGTTTTCATGTCTATCATGTAACTTTGGGTATCTGTAGTACATTCCTCTAGAGTTGTTATTTGCATATAAGCCCTACTAATCCAACGACTTCGTTATTAGTCCCTCCAGTTTCCAGCTGAAATGTGAATTACAGAAACCACATCTCACTTTGTATAATGGATGAAATCTCATGCGTCATTCCCTCGAATAGTTAATAATATTGTAGGTATGAACCATATTTTATGTTAGCATATGGCTGAAGTTTCTGTGATAGAATTTCAATCATTAACCACAGGGGGTCTAATCGGTTTTTTACTAAACTAGTAAACTGTATCCAAAACCGTGGTGGGATCCACAACTTTGCTGGTCGGACGACGATTGACTGCTAGTACATTTATATTTTACGTCCATTTATTGATTGATTGATTGTTAGTACTATTAGTGTTCTACTCATATGAGTCCCTTCATGTTGTGTCTAGTATCATATTGTACATTGTTACATGTATATTAGAGCATATTGCTCGGGTACATTTTTTGTCATTTGTCTATTTTCATATTATCACTTGTTATTTATTTACTGAATCATATTGTGAGTTGTTTGAGTTATGTGTTATTTTGCTCCAATCCTGACGGGATGTTGACATATCAGAGACGACTTGGATGGAGGATGGCTTTGGAGGATTCCAGAGGGACTTAGAGTAGAACTTTGTAAATCTGATGTACAAATGTATTAGTTATTCATGGTGATAATTTATCGGATTTGTCTTCAAATAGTTATGTATGATGTACTAATAATGATGGTGGATTGTGGTGATTGTGGGTGCATGCGTTTGAGTTTGAGTTTCGTCTTTAGAGCTGTGATGTGATAATGGACACTAATGAAGATTTGGCACAGCTGACTACCATTGATACAGTGTCGTAGGTTGGGTGCGCTAAAAAATTCGTGTCCGAACATACGGATGCGGGATGTGACATCAAGGTGGGAGACATTTTTATTGGTTGTTTGGGCTCAGTCATACGGAAGAGCGTTATTTTTCTATAGTTTATTTCTCACGAGACATTCCCATTCCCGCGCGTCGGAGATTCAGAGGAAGAAGACGACAAAGAACAGCTAATGGCGAAATTAGGGGTAGGGTTTTGCTCGTCCCTCTATAAATCCGAGGGGAGAATATAATATAAATTAATAGGGGGTGACCTTCTTCGTCTTCAGCGATGCCGCCGCTCCTTGGTTCCCTCCGCCTCTTGGCAGATCTCTGGCGGCTCCTTCTCGATAAATCATGATCCCGACAATGGAGCACACGAGCAGTTCTTGAGGAGAGAAACCCTAGGCGCCTCCATCGATCGATCGAGAGGAGGAGTTTCGATTCGATTCCTGTCTTATTTAGGGCTTCTTTTTTGAGGTATTGTGATTCTTTTCTAATCTATGTTATGTTGTGTTGGCACGAGCAATACATGACGCAGTACTGATAAAGGTGTCATTTTTTTTGTGGTTGGTTCGGATGCTCGCGGGTGGGGATGGGGGATGCATATTGGACACGGCATTAGGAAGGGAAAGGATAAAGTTGCTATCTTGTGATCGTAGGACACGCCAAAATTGGTGTCATGTCTGTTCCCGTGTCGGTACCATATGGTATGGCAGTGGTACCCGTGGGAGAGAGCTTCTTTTTTTTTCTTGGGTCAAGTATGGGACTAGGGAGTATGCCTGTAATGGTTTTTTCGTGTCAAGTATGCTAGCATATGTACAAATGCCAACAGTCACGTTGGAATCATCCATAGGTGCTTATACGAGGATTGAGCTAGAGAATCATATTTTTTAGCGCTAAGATGTTAGTTGAAGACCACCAATGGTGCGGTTTAGTGGTAACACTAGTAAGGGAGGGAAGGAATGGGTGTGGGTTTGAATCTTGCTCTGGCAAAACAAAAATGGAAATGGGGAGGGGGAGGGGGTCTTGGTGCTAGTAGCCCAAGACATGGCCAAACATTAATGATCGTCCTTATATAAAAAAAGATGTTAGTTAAAGAAGTTGCTAGAACTAGGGGTAGGCCTAAACGAAGTTGGATTGTGACGGTAAAGAAGGATATAGTTTTTGTTAATATTACTACGGATATGGTCCCTTAGCAGAGATAAGCGGAAAAAGAAGATTCGGACAGCCGGTCCCAAAATTTGTGGGAGTGGGGGGCAGTTTGTTATCCTTGTTATAGAGGGATTGCTCTCAAGTAATCACCTCTAGTTTGAGCATATGTCACGGAGCCTCTTTTATATAAGCCAACCATTACAATTTTGGTGGAGAGGATAGTGGATCGAATAGTCTCTGATTTCCCATTGTGATAGATATTTGTTTCATATTTATATAATCATAGTTAAAATGATCTTCGCAGTAAAGACATATGAGCTCACATGATCAAGTGGTTAGGCTGGGTTTGGGATTGCTTATTGGAGGTTTCTTCTAGTTTTTTTTTTCTTGGAAAGCAATCCAAAGTTGTTTGGTAACAACATATTATCAAAAATAAAAAAATGTTCAATTTTGGAACAACTTTTGAGAGCAGCATCCCACATGTTGTCAAAAGATGATTCTGTTGTGGGCTTTTGAAATGCTGCTGCAATCCCAAACCAAGCCTTAGAATAGCTTTAGAGAGTGTGCTTTACACGGGAGATGTCTCAATTTAGAGTGTTATATGGGGAAGTTTAGAACTTTAAAGGGGTGCTAAGGGGTGCCTATATAGCCAAATAGAAACACAAACGAAAAGAAAGTAGAAGAGAAGAGGGAGAGAGAACTAAAAAGTGCTTTTTACGATTGGTGACCAAAGCGAAGATGTGGAGGAGTTTGAGTAAGTAATCTCTTCAGGTCATTATTGGAATAATTTGAATTAGCTAGCGGATGCTATCTCCAATTCCCATGACATGAAGCAATCTCAGATCATATTCCTCAGTAAATGTTTGCACAGAGTAGCACTTATGTATAATATAATGAAGCCAACTCATTTTTTTTGCAAGCTTAATTTTTGCTGCAGCTAAAACATTAATCTGTTTATCTGTATGTGGTACTCTTTGATCCAATATCCATTATTTAAGTCACTAACGGGTTCAATTGCAGAGACCCTCAAATCGTTTATTATGCTCACTATGGAGAATGCCTCTAGAGATGAAAGATCCTCTTGTTCTCGTCCTTCATCTAGACATAAACGAAGTGGCTATGAACCCTCTGATACAGAAACTGAGGGGCATGGGAGCCCTTGTCGCGGAGGATTGTTGATTTCAAGCAAGCCCAAAACTCCTGATCCTGGCAGAACTAGTAGTCGCTTGAGCCGTAATCAAAGATACACTTCAAAGGACTATGGAAACTTTGCAGTCAAGTCTCCGAGTACCAGTCCAGTACTCAGAAGACACAATAAATCTCCATATAAACCAAAGAGAGCCAGCGATGATGGTGCTGATTCTTTAGCACACTCTGATCAAAGAGGAAACACCAAGCCCTTTGAGGGTTCTGAGAATCACCCTAAACCTGTTTCTCCTTACAGGTCTAGAAGAGATCAACCAAATCGTGAAATTAGTGAGTCCAATGGCTCATTCCGGAAGCAAAACCGTAGAACACCCCCTAAACTTCGAAATTCTGTGGATAAGCGAGCTCATTCGAAACATCAAGAAGTTTCTAAACAGAGCGAGAGATCTCGTGCAGAATATCATGATCTTTCTGGGCTCAGTGGGAGGTCTAGTCTACATTTTAGTAGGTCAATATCTGCCCCAAAACCAAGAGCAAGAGATAAAGAACAACAAATCGGTTCTTGTTCCAGGGCCAGCAGTGCAGGGAGGAGAGAATTGCCTCTCACTAAAACCATGTTTCATAAAGGAAGTCGTGGGGTTTACACAAAAGATCATTCGCCGGATGAAATAAATGAAAAAATTGCTAATTTGAAACTAACGAAATCACCCTCATCTGATGCTTTGATGCAAATCACGGAATCCATTTCAGGTGGTGACATCTTCTTCTCTCGTGTTCGCATGGCCCTGCAAAATGGTTCAGCTACGAAGAGTAATAAATCTGGGAACAGTTATGCTCTGCAGTTCAATGTAACTTCAGAAAGAGCTAATATTGTTACTCAGTCTAGCAGGACTAAAAGTTTTCTTCAGATTCCTCCAGTCACTTCAGTTCAAACTGCTCCTTCACGACCAAATACCAGCTCCAGTTCTGCTGTTGATCAGATGAGTAATGGTAAAAATAGTAATTTCAATAGTAAGTGCAGCTATAGCAGTGGGAAAATGAGCAAAAATTTGAGAAAAATTACCATTAACATACAGAAAAGCCAAACAGATGCATGGTTGTCGTGTGTGCTACGTCGAGCATGTCGTAAGTTAAAGTCACCAGACTCTAGGGCTATTGAGGCTTCATTCATCGGGAAGGCATTAGTTGTGGAAGAACTGAGACCTTTTTGGGCTGATAAGCATAGTCCCCGATCGTTGAATGGATTCATCTGTCATAAACAACAAGCACAACATCTCAAACAACTGGTAAGGATTTATATATCGTGCTTCAGTATTTTCTTTCTTTCACATGCTCATCATTGGATAGCTTCAGATCTAGTGTTAATCTAAATCTTGAATTTATTTTCTTTTTTACTTTTTTTGTAAATATGTTGACACTCTTCTTCATAGTGATTATATTCTGTAACTGTGAACCATACAAAAATGGATCGCACGTAATCATGTTGTAACTTTTTACCATGACTCTATTGAAAAAAAAACAGAAAAATTCGTATAGAACATCAAAGTTGTGAAATTAGGGTGAGAACAAAGTTTCGTAAGATTATGATAAGGGCATCAAAACGCTCTTCAAAATGGCGTTTTCAAAGGAAGGATCTAAATACGCCCTTCGAAGGACATTTTCAGCAAAAAAAATTAAGTATTTTTTCCGCTCTCCTTCCTAATTATCCATTAAGTTTTCAAAAAAAAAAAAATCAAAACGCCCATTATAAGGGTGTTTCCTATCAAGAAAATGCCCTTCGCATAGGCGTTTTTATTTTTGAGTGAGAAAAATGTCCTTTGGATGGACATTTTCTTGACATAAAACGTCCTAGGGATAAACGTTTTTTCTTATTTTATAATTTTTTTTGTTGCTTGTAAGAAAAAAAAAAAAGTAGACAGTGGCCAGTGGGTTCAGTACAAGAGATTGAAAAAAAAAATTTGTAACGACTATATTTACAAATACGGATAGTTTCTAACGGCCATATTCTCTCCTCCAAATCTTTTACATCCTCTCTATTCAATTCATCTTACCACTCATCATTCATCTTTCTAACTCTTCCACACACTCACATTTCTTCCTCCACTTTTCCTAGAGTCTCTTCCTAGACTCTTCTCTAAACAAAACTCTTCTCCAAACTCTCTAAACTCTCTTTAAATTCTCCACGCACTCTTCGTACCAATATTCAGAAGTTTTGTTTTAATACCCTACGCTCTGTTCAGAAGCTCTTAGCCATGGATCAAATACTAACAATAATTTGCTACCATTGAGGTACACTTGATGGATTATCTTATGAAAGAGGTACAACTCAACTTTTTTTTCACGTATCAGAAATTAGAATATCACATTAGATAATTTACGGAACATTATTAGCGAACATTTTTCTATCAGATATGAATTCATAATAAGTTGAATTTTTACAGACATTTTTTTATTAATAGATAAGAAGAATAGAATTTTGTTGTTCAAGGTAATTTAGGTGCATCTTGTATAAAGATTTATATTAATCCATTATTACCAAATATTGACACCAATATCATTTCAAGTAGTCAACTTTTTTATAATAACCAAAATATTAATGTTGGTCCTAGTTCCTCAAATCAAATTGAAGAAAACGTTAATGATAAAAAATTTGATCCTTTAGTTGAAGATTTAGATTATTATTTAGATAATAATGATGATAATCTAGACGCTAGCACTCCTGAATTATTTGTTAAAAAATGTTTGATTCTCCTTCTGAATTTAGAAATTTTATTTGTGATATAGTAGTTGGATATAATTTTAATTGTTCAGCTAAAGCAAACAATTCCAAAGAACTGATATACCTGTGACTCTCCAAATTGTTGTTTGAGAGTATACACTAGAGCAATTGGTGACGGCGGAATATTTGTTATTCGTACATTAGAATCTCGACATTCATGTCAAGTTGATTTACAGGAGAACGTCATCCACAAGCTAATACTGCATGGATTAGAAATAAAATAATTGGTAAAATTAGAGATAAAAACTCTTATACTCCATCATACATTGTAAATGATATACTTAGATATTATCGAGTACATATTACATATTCTAAAGCTTGGAGAGCCATGAAAGTTACATTATCTGAAATTAATGGTAGTTATGTTGATTATATGGTAGTCTTGAAAAATATGATTTTACAATTATAGAAACAAATTCTGAGAGCAAATATTTTTTAAAGACGGTAGGAAATATCATTCAAAGAATATTTATTTGTTTTAAGGCATGTATGGATGAATTTTTTAAGTAGTTGTTTACCTGTAATTAGTATTGATGCATTTTTTCTTAAATCTAGATATCAAGGTAATTTATTTGTTACTTGTGCTCACGACCCTAACTACCAATTATATCAAATTGTTTATTGTGTTGCTGAAAATGAAAATACTAATTCATGGACATGATTTTTAAACAATTTAAAATTTTCTTTTGAAAGTACTTTTGATCGATGGGATAATATTTCATTTATATTAGATAAGCAAAAACGATTAATTCGTGGAATGCGTGTAACTTTTTCAAACTCTCAACATTTTTTTTTTCTATTCAACATTTTAAACAAAATTCGGATGGGCGTATTTATGGCAGATTTTTTTTTAAAATGCTTACTAAGAAAACGTCCATCTAAAGGGCATTTTTGTGCAATGATATGCCCTTCGGATGGGCGTATTCTTTGATTCAATTTTTTTTAATTATTGTTTTCAATGAATACGCCATTCTAATTGGTGTTTTTGTTCTTTCCTTATATTTTTTTGCATAGATTGTCTTGTTGGCAGCATTTCATGAAACTTTGTTTCTTTGTATGAAATTTTCTGTGGAAAAACTAATGTAATTAACTATGAGCATTGGTGAAGTTGCTCATTGTTCCCAACATATTTCAGCACATCATAAGTACTCCAAGAGTTTAATTTTTTCTGTTTACCATCTGTTTGACATGTACCAAATATCTGCAACTATGCATATTATAGTAAGATGAGGCATTCAACTGTTTGATTATGTCTTGTAAAATGAGGCGATAATGCTATATCTAAAATCCTTTGATAAAGATTTACTAGATGGTTGTGTCAGAAAATTTCTTATAATCACCATTCTCTGCTATAAAGCGTCTAAATATGGTAATGCATTCTTCTTTGACATTTCTTTTAGATATCCAACAATAGTTGTCCTCATATCCTGTTCAAGGGACCTTCAGGCCCAGGAAAGAAATCTTTGAGCATGGCTTTGCTGCACGACCTTTTTGGTGATTCCTCTTGGAAGGTATGGATTCATTGCAAACGGATTGATATATTTCCACAAGTTTTTCAGGAAATTATGACTGACAAGTTTCTCCAATTTCGCAGATTGCTCATGATTTTAGGAATTTTCGTGTTCAGGTACTATCATTCACACATCTTTCTAATTTCTGTGCTACTGTTGTCTGGAAGTTAATGAGAGTCTATAGCTTGCTATTTGTTAGCATACTCAGCTATTTCTGTGCTACTGTCATCAGGAAAGCAAAACAATATGTAATATGTCTATCAATGAATTAGGTACAATTAATGATGCTAAATCACTTATTTTCTCCTTTTTTTTCTTTTGAGAAAAATGTCAGATGGCAATTTTTTTCATAAACCTACCAAAAATTAGATTATGGACGTGTGTTTAAACTTTTAAGAATGACAAGATTTTGATTTGTAGTAGGTAACTAATTTGTCAGGATTATATTACTTCCTCTGTTTGCTTCATGTAAGAAAAAGGTTTCTAGAGTGAAATACAGTTGTCAGATTATGGAACTTCAAAACTTAACCGTCACTGAACTGATGATCTTCACAGGAAAACCCGTCATTGGAAATCGTTCTTTCGGTGACTTCAAGTCCTCACCATATAGAACTTAATTTGAAGTACCAATCAAAGAATGCAAAATATGCTTTGATGGCCCTTGTCAAAGACATTGTTGGTTATCACACAGCTATCTCTGAAGTTAGTGAGACCAGTTTGAAGGAAGACTTTAAAGGTTCTTGAATACTCATAATTCTTACATATTGATCCCCCGGTCTCATGGTTCTAAGTTGGTGTGCTTATTCTTCCAGTGATCATTATCTATGACGTTGATAAAGTGGTGGATAGCATTCAAAATATAATTAAATGGATAATTGACTGCTATACAGACTCGTGCAAGATCATTCTTTGTTGTGAAGATGATGCTTATATCATTGACTCCATAAAGAATCGCTGCAAAGTCATTAGTGTTGATGCTCCTATTACCCATGAGGTAAGAATTACTTTTGTGTATGCCATCTTAATGTATCAGGATTTGTTAAGGATGTCTAACTGCTCATTATTGATATTGATTTAAAATAGTTGACCCATATGTCAAAAATTACGATGCAAAATAATTGGATTTTGTTAACACGTGCCCTAAGGGTACATGTTAATACATTGATGAATGTGTATTTTAGATGGGTACTCCCACCATCACATTTATAAATGCTTCTTTCACTTAAAATGTGTATTGATAAATGTAAAATGTGCATTGATAAATGTACTGGTGAGAGTACCGATATAAAATGAACATTTATCAATGTGTTAACATGTGCCCAAACCCAAAATAATTTTCCACCAGTAACAGAAAACTATACTAGAAAGGTAGATGAATCAGGTGACGGCGCTCAGCTGTAAGCTGACATATGAAGTTCTAGACTGGTAATTGCAGTTAAGTTCATTATTGACTGTTATTCATAATTACATGAAAATTGATACTAGTTTCCGCACTAAGCTAAGTTGTGGTTGTGAATTGCAAAATCCTTATTTTCTTTGGTGTATGGTGTCCATGTTCAGGAAATACACTGTCATCAGATTTTGTCCTCTTAAAGATACAAATGTATCTCGATTCTTCTGTTACTGAAGGTCATAATGAAAGAGCCTTTCTTCTGTCATCTTCCCAGATCATTGAGGTTCTTCTTCAGATAGCAGCTAAGGAGAATTTTGAACTTCCAATCAGTTTCGCTGCTAAAATTGCAACTAAATCAAAGCAGAATTTGAGAAAAGCAATTATGGCTCTGGAAGCATGCAAAGAACACAAGTATGGAATTTTGAAATGCCATCAATACGAAGACATTTTATGGATTCTTCCTTCCCATAAAAACTTGCGCTATTCCCTTGCAGTTACCCTTTTGTTGATGAGCAACCAATTCCACTTGGTTGGGAGGAGGTTGTGGTGGAAATTGCAGCAGAGATTCTAGCTGACCCTTCATCTAAAAGGTGAAACTTTTCTTTCTAAGAAATCACTTAATTTTCTCTGCTG
Source organism: Iris macrosiphon (assembly GCA_036927795.1). Lineage (NCBI taxonomy): Eukaryota > Viridiplantae > Streptophyta > Magnoliopsida > Asparagales > Iridaceae > Iris > Iris macrosiphon. Next base: position 179,758,858 of record JAYESA010000011.1, on the reverse strand, counting down.
ATAGTTATCTTGAAATGGGAAGGCGACTTGTAGCTGTCCTGCTGGCACGATAGTCATTATAATTGAGATAGCATTAAGGCAAGAAGATAATACTCTCATCATGTGAAATATGGCGTTATTAACAGGGAACTAACTCAGTTGCCAACTAGGTTATGAACTCTTGATGGATTGTTATCCTCTATTACATTCATATAATTGTTAGTATTTTTATTATTATTGATATATTTAACTAATTATAAGTCATATGCCTATCCTGTCAACTTTCCTGTTTTTTAGTTTTCTTTGACTACATTTGTTTTTCTTCTTTTCACTTGTTTTGGTTTTACCAAGTATTTTGGATTACAAACTATACAGAACTGTCAGTATTATGCAGGTATATTGAGTTCATCCATATGCTTGTGTGTCAAAAAAACTAGGTGTGGTTATTTATGTTATCGGACTCACAATCCAAATGGCCTACTTTTGAAGAAGAGGTTTACTTCAAGGTCAGGTATGGTGTCACGCCCTAGCCCACTGGCTCGCCCAGGCATGACCCGTGCATGTGCCACTTGCACATTACTTTGCCAACTTTCCAAAATGGTTAACCTGGATGTACATATAGGACCCAAGTACACCAATATAAACCAATCAAACTCCAACATTTATTCGATGTGGGACTAAATATCGGAGCTTCACAATCTCCCCCACTCAAAGACGCGACATCCTCGTCGCAGCCCGTGCTAAGGCCCAAGCCTCGACCCAGTAGAACACGATCCACTGGGTAGCTCTGTCATGCCCCGATTCTGATAATCAAGTCCTTGGTTGACATTTTCACAGGCTGTTCTTTGTACGAGGGAGATTTCAAAAGCTGCTGGTGGAATTTGTACATCCCAAATTGATTATCCGGGTACAATCTGATGCACTTCATTGATAAAAGAGTTGAAAAGTGGAGAATTAGATTTAGAACAGTTGTCAAATTTAAAATGCAAGATATCACTTTTCGGGCCAACTGAGTTTGATCTAATATAATATTTCACAGAGAAGTTTATTTTTTTTCAAATGCAGAAGCTTGTTGAGCAATTTCTCAAGGGAGTTAAAGCCAGTCTTAAGCGTGAGCTTTATTATTGGCATTCATATTATGTGAGTTTATTCTCCTGTTTCTTCCCCTTGTGTGTATGTGTGTGTTTTTGGGAAGAAAGGTGCTTGTCCCAAGAAAAAAGAACAAAGGACTAAAACTCATAAGGTGCCCTTTGGCAGGATAAGAGATTGCCCATTGGCACAAGTGCTCTACTTAAATTGGAAGGTAACTTATGTTTTAATTTATTTTAGATATTTACAGTTATCATCCTTCCATTTTTGTGAAAATTAGTACATATATACATGGCAATGGGCAGGTATTCTCAAGGAATTTCATAGATATTACATGTTTATGTTTGGAAGGAACTAGGGTTGTATAACTTCTAATTGCTATCCTGAAAATGATAGAATCTTCTGTGATTCTTGGAGATTAAAACTTACCCATGTGACATGTAGGGAAGTCTAATAAATATTTTTACTGTTTTGTTTCCGTTGAATTATAACATACTGGATAACGAGTGAAATCATAGATTAGTGGAAAAAGAAGTACAAGCTGAATCAGAGTTATCTTAAGTTTTCCACTTTGTGTTGGGAGTTGGGAGAAATAATATCTGATGTCAATTTGGTTTCAATTTCTGGACCTCCTGTACTTAGACTGTGTTCTTAAGACTCTTTTTTTATGGTTTGATTGGACTAAAATCATCATGTCACCATCATCATCATTGAGGCCTTCCCCCCAACAGAACAGACCATCTAAGAAGCAAGAAAAAAAATTTCACAAAAGAGAGTGTTTATCCCCGCTGCAGCCTTATGTCAAACCCTCCAAGTTTTCCTAGACTAAAAAAGTGTCTAGATACACAATTTTCTACAGAGCAAAAAGGGGCGATTGATGACAATCGCGTAAATCTTAGAAATAACTTAAACATGCCTCAGTTTTCATGAGATCCTAAATCCAGATTTAAACTTGAAGACCAGTTTGGTTGTTTTATGGTTATCGATTCTCATCTCATCTTTCAGCAGCTAACAAATGCTTTTTGTTACTTACTCTTTGCTATAACCACAGCATGACTAAACTATATGTTCATTTCTTGGTTCCTTTGGTTTCTTCTTATGCATATGTATGGACATGAAATCAGACCACATGAAGTAAATGATGAGATTATAAACCTTATTGGCTAACTGATTGTTTCTCTGCAGAATTTGTTGTAAAGTTCATGAGTATCTACAGGAAGAGCAACCCATCAGGCTAGCAATTTGCATAGAAGCCTCCAAACAATATATAGGCTTTGGACATATTGCTGTCGAATTGTTGTAAATTTTCCACAGTAAAGTGCGTAAAGTTAATCGGGATTTTTGGTTGTTAGAAATTGGAACTTATTTATTATATACATTCATTTTGGTTAGATTCTTGGAAGTTTCATCCAGTAACCTCATTCAGCATCAAGGCTATAGAAAGATGTACAAAAGTTTAAAGTCCATGGACAATGCTGCTGAGTGCTCTCACAGCAACTATCTTCTTGCATTTTGTGTAACTACAGCCTGCGAATGGCTGTAGATACTTTCTCCATACCATCTCTGATCGGTGGTGCACACAAAGTAGATGTTAAAACTGATATGTGCAAATACAGCACGAATCAAGCCTGCACTTTCAGGTAATTGCTAAGCCGAAAAATCATTCCATAAACATTGAAAGTGGTTCATTAAAACTATGCAAATGATAAGGGCAAATTGATAAGCGTACTACACTTTTGGCACTGCCAAAAAATTTGACTTGGCAATCCTGAATATGCTCCTGACTAATAAATTTTTGACAGCCCTATTTTTTTTTTCATCTTGGATATTACCAGAACTGAGAGATTTTTGACTAGGACTGCCAAAAACTATGATGTCTTTCTATAGTGCCCTTATAATTTGCCTAAAAGTACTAATCTATTAAAAATCATCCAAGTCCACATTTTTGAGGTTCGGATGTGGAGAAAAAACAATATAATTTGACAATTCATTTCAGTCCGTTTCCATTTCCAGTCGCTCTCAATGAATGATCATTTTCAAGCAACCAAGCAGCCCCTAAGAAGAATTTAAATCAGCATCCATAGAGCAAAGAAGTAATTTGCTACACTATTCCGAGCCTAGTGTAATTTTGGTGGCACTGTCCATGCCTCTTTAAAGAAAAAAATGAATGTCGATGGTGCAGAGGTTGACAGGGATCGGCAGTCTTAAAGTCACTCGGGTGCACAACCATAGATCAAACAAGTGAAGATTGTTTGTCCAGACCATTAAACTCCAAAGAGACAGATTCTAATTTGATCAGAGAATCTCATATAGCCATCTTCATAATGCTCTTAATACAAAAAAATTGTTCATATTTGATGATATCATGTCCCAAACTAACAGAAAAGACTTCCAAAAAAATATCTACGATATCCACAACACAGCCCACATAAAAACATAGCAAAATGTAAGAATTGTACTATGCACGGCCACAATAAATTGTTCCAAGAGCGAAAGAACCAGTTTATATATTAATATTGTGGAACAATAAGTGCTTTGATCTCCAATGGGATGATACCCCTCCCTAGAAGTAAACCAAAACTAGCTAAAAACATCACAATCCATATTTCTAAAATAAGATTTGATGAAAATATCTTCATATCGACAAATCAATGTCAATTTCACTGGCTGACAAGTTGTCCCTTTACTCTCCATGCCTGCACCCCCCCCCCCCCCCCCCCCCCCCCCTACTGCATCAGAGATCAGTCCCTGGATAAACCGCCACTTGGGGAAGCCTTCTTCCCTCCGTACTTCTGAAATCGATTCGAAAGTAATTCAAAGTTAGATGATGAATAGGAAGAAATTACAAATAGTAAAATAGGAAGGCAGAGAAATAGTGGTTTGTTCAATAGTCGCTGGAATTAGGGGTGAGCATTACTCGGTTTTGGGCCGAAAACCGATCCGAACCGAATAAGGAATTCGGTTCGGGTCTAAACCCATTAGGTTCGGTTTCGGTTACCAAATTTATGTTATTCGGTTTAACGGTTCGGTTTCGGTTTAAAACCGAAAACCGATTAAGTCATGTGAAATTACCTGAATACCCCTAGAAAAAATCACTGATAAAAACTAAAAAACCCTAACTCTCTTCATTGCTATGAGCTCCCTTCTCTCTCTTCCAATCCAGACCGGACCCTTCTCGTTCTCCTCCTCTCTAACCAGACCAGAGGTGCCTCTCTCTTCTCATTCTCTCTAGTCTCTCCTCTGAGTCCTCTCCATAAAGTACAAACCCTAACTTTTGGAAATTTCTTACGAAGCTAAGATCTGGACTTCGAGAACCAAAGTTCAAACCCTAAGTCGAGCCCTCTCCAGATCTACACTCCAGATCTCCAGATCTACAAAGTTTGAGGTACAAACCCTAACCCGAGATCTCCAGATCTACATTGATTTTAATAATTAATTTAGTTTAGGTTTTAATACTTGGTTTAATTTAGATTTTTAATACTGATTTTTCTACTAACAATTGTATACGCATGCGACATTCTCATCTGGTTTTCATGTACGTCTGTTTTATTTTGGGTACATAACATTTTATTCAAGGATCCTGTCATATTGGAAATGGTATGGACACCAAGATGGATGAAAGCCATTTGACACGAGAATTATAAAAATGCAAACTGCCTTAGATAGTATATGCTTGTTTTTTTGATATATTTTCTATTCATTAGTAAAGGACAAGTTTGTAGTTGATAAATAAGTCCAAACTCTTTAGATAGTATCAGTGATACTCAATTCTTTGGAAAAATCTAATAGAAACCTATTTTACCAAAGTAATAGACAACTATATGACAACGGCTTAAATGAGGCCTAGTGATTTATTCATATACTGCTTTGGTAGCCATTTTTATTATGTGCAGTACTATTTATTCAAACTTTTTAGTGATATATCATACTTAATAAGTCCAAGCTCTTTTTAGTGTGCTTAAATGTCTATCATTCATACTTAAGGTTATCTGAAACTTATGATGTGCACTACTAATTTATTTATATACTGCTTTGATGGTCATTTTTTATAAAACACATTCTGGAGCTGGAAGCACTTCAATACTAATTCAATTTTGGATGAGTTACTGCATTTAATTTATAAAAACATTCTGGAGCTGGAAGCCTGGAAGCACTTCAATTTAATTTACTAGTTTCAAGTTAGTTTCAAGTTTATTTCTATTTTTGCTATTAAAATTTTATTAATTATGCAGGTATTTGACGACCTGGAATTGGATCATTGGCTTGGATTGATCTTGAATTACTGTAAGAATCATGCATGTAGAGAATAAATGAAGAATAGTTGTGATAGCGTTGTGATAGACTAATAAAATCAAAAGTTTCTACAAACTTTTCTGGAAATTTTGGATTCTGGAATCAGGAATCTATTGGATTCTAGAAACTTTTGGCTCTTGTTCTATTACTTCCATCTTATTACTTATTTTATGAGATAAATTGCTAACAAATATGAAGAAAATGGTAACGATGAGATGGCATTAGAGAGTAATGAATAGATACTACATTCATCTATTGATGCACAACTTGCCAATCTGAGCCTTCAAATCTTCAAACCATACTTTCTCTTGCTCTATCTTGCAGCCTGATTTTCATGCCAAGGAGGATATATTGATGCTTGGCAGAATTTTGGCTATTTTCTAAAGGTTAGGCTTCATGGTTTATGTGTATCTAAATATTTTTGCTGTATCAGAATATTATTTCAGACATGCATGCAGATCTTGGTTTCTTGGTTTGAATCATTATATAAGAATTATCTCTCTCTCTCTCTCTCTCTCTCTCTCTCTCTCTCTCTCTTGAATATATATATGTGCTGCTCCTTAGTATTGTTGCACATCAATATTTTTCCTACTTGTTACAGTCAATATGCATCGAGTCTTTCTCCATGGAGTTGAGAGTTGTCCACACACACTATAATTGGAATTCCAGTTCCATGTTTATGATTCCTTGACTCTCAACTCGATGAATTATATTAGTTCAATAATTCCAGGTTGCAGTAGCCAAATAGCTTGTTAACTCATTCCATTGTTGCTTCTTTCTTTTGTAACAAGGGCGGGCTTATAGTGTTTTCTTTGAATTATTTTTTGTGTGGAAAAAAATGAAACTTAGACTATAGTTGTACTTTCTTAATTTTGATTATCTAAACCATTCCCAGGTTGGGTACTCAGTCTTGTGCTCAAAACAGAAATCTTTGAGAATAAATAACTAGCACAGTTTTTATGTTTACAAAGTATATGGTACATGCACTTATATACATGACTGTTGATTGTTTGTACATATAGGAACACATTTGTTTAGAGGAAAGAAGGAGAAGAGTGATAGCGAAGATACACCATCAATGGTGAGAAAGCTAATATTTATGTTCCTTTAACAGCTCTAGGCTTCTCATTATGTTTTAGAGGTTACTCAAGTGAATGGTTGTGCAACATTCTTCTACAGGGATAAGTTTAACATGTAATAGTCATTTATTTTGTGTAGTTGCAGATTTTTGATCCATTTCAGGTTGAGTTCAACAAGGTTGTCTTTGACTAATGCAGTGATTCTGGACAAAAAAAAGTTGGAAACATTGAGCCATATCTGTTGTAACATTTTGTATATTTTGTAGTGTAGTGTTTCATGGCTTTGTGCTGTGCTTTTGTATTTGAATCAAGTATCATTGAGCTATATAATGTAACATTTTGTACGTATAACAGACGTGTGCCAACACCCCGTTGTAGTGTAGTGTTTCTTGTTGTGCTTTTGTATTTGAATCAAGTGGCATTGAACCATATCCTTAGTAACATTTTGTTGCATTTTTTTTTCCTGTTGGAAACATTGACTGGGATAATCAACAGTATCAGCTCCTTATTTATGTTTTTTTAAAGCCTATAAGTCCAATTTTGGACAGGCCCATTAACAAAAAAGGCCCACATGTATAAACCGAATAAACCGAAAACCGAACTGATTATTTCGGTTCGGTTTAAATTCGGTTTTTGCTCTATTCAGTTCGGTTTCAGTTTTTGTTATTGTAAATTCGGTTTATCCGGTTTTTGCTAATTCGGTTTGGTTTGAACCGAATAAACCGAATGATCACCCCTAGCTAGCAGATGAGGTGGAAGTCAATTATCATGTGAAAGGTGGGAGTCTAGAAGTCTATATAAGAACAAAATAATGGATAGCCAATGTGCTCCGAGTAGTTTGTTCAATTGTAATTGCAAAGTGAGCATCTCATTCTCACAATAGCTGCAACATGAGTGATTATACTGTTAATATGTTAATACCAAAAAGAATGGTAGATTTCGACTGATGCAAGGAGGGTGATTATTAGTAGTATCTTGTCTTTAAAAGTTAAAAACTTCAACACAAACTAGCAATTACTTTAACGTGTAAGGGATAAAAAAGAACTTTACAGGTAAGTGGTATTTCTCACCTGCTTCCCAATGTTGAATGGAACATATTTGTACTTGACCATGTGCATAATTTGACGTCTCATGGTCAAGACGAAAAGAACTATCCAATAGAACACAAGTATCGGCCAAAACACAGGAACATCAAAGATGGAGAAGAAGGTCATCACAAAAGCCACAAGGAAGGCTTTAGTTATGGCATACCTGAAAAAAAATAAGGTGAGACGAACTATAAATTCTCTCCATATTGAGACGAGATTCAAACAATTACTGATTTCCAAGTAGAAAAACATTTATAAACAATATGTATTAGAATAGTAGACAATTCCCCATTCTCCTGATAGTATATATATTCCATGTCATATCCATATTCCAAAAATTTATAAAAGTGCTATATTTGAAATCTCCATCATGTCCTTGAATTTCCATCTCCCTCTATCTAAACCTACCCACCCCCCCCCCCCCCCCGTCCAGCCCCTACCCCCCCCCCCTTCCTGCTCGCCACCTCTGTGTTAAAATTCTCATAGGGTAAATAATAATTTGTTTGCCGGAAGCTCTGACTCTCAATATCTGAAAAAAAAAAAAATGAGATCCTCAGAGGGTAAATAATGATTTGTTTGACAGAAGCTCTGACTCTCATCGACTTCAGAAATCTAACAAAGAGCAAATAAGTTGATTGTTTTGCGTGAATCTTTGTTTATTTCCTTACTTGATCTTCACATCGAGATCTAAGAGAGAGCAACATGGGTTGCCTCTCTGTCCTGAGTTGTGTGATCCACATTCCATCTCTGCTTCATATGCGCGTGCCGATGCTGGCCATGTTTCTAGCGCATTGGCAGAGTTGATGTGATTATCAAGTTGGAAAGATCATACCGACAGTCGAATCAGAATTACGGAAGGATGACAGGCACTGACGCAAATAGTAGTGCTACAGACACTACTGTCGGAAACGCAATGGCAGGACCAATGGGCACTGGCATGACGATTTTTTCGATTCGACTTGTCGATCGACGGTTGGATGGACGGTTGGATGGACCAGAGGACTACTCGGCATGGCGAAAGAAGGACGAAAAGACGCTTAGGAAAATACGGTTGTCCAAACATCTTACTGACAACCCCCCAGCAGAGCTTGATCCCACATTTGAGCATTGGGAGAGATGACAGTCGACTGTTTACACAGTTGATGAATTCAATGGAACCATCGGTGGAATATATGGTTCAGAACACGAATTCAGTAAAAAAATTATGGGAGGTCCTGACGGCGGCGTTTGATGGAAAACGAGATTTGTCCCGTATCTACGACTCGGTCGACGGCGTATGTCGAGCAAATCAGAGAGACAAATCTCATAAGGACCATTACCAGGCCTTTAAGGCTATGATTGATGAGATCGACCGTATTTTACCCCTCATAACAGATATCAATGAAGCCAGGGCCCAACGTGAGCAGCTTCATGTCATGGCATATCTGGCATCTCTTCGTCCTGATGCGGACTCTGCTCGCTCTCAGATCATTGTTGGATCTGATGTTCCGTCTCTAATGGAGGCCCACTATCGAGTTCTTCTTGCAGCGAAAGTTGTTGAGACCACTCCGGGTGGTGCTCATGTTGATCAATCTGCTCTTGGTGCAGCTCGTCCTGGATTTCGTAGTGGTCGTAGTGGTGGTCGCAATGATGGTCGTGACAGGGGACGAGGCAATGGTGGTCGTGATGGAGGAAGACCGTGCACATATTTCAACTGTGGTCAGTATGGCCATTTCCAGTGGCAGTGTCCTAAAGCTCATACCACCAATTTTACAACGGACGCTCCTGATGATGGCATTCAATATGTCCAGATGATTGCATAGTCATATACAAATTTTCTTGAGTTCCAAGCTCAACGTCGTGGTGAGACATCCACATCTGGATCCACAGTCGGGTACTCAACGGCATGTGGGGCGAGGTCGAGGCAGTGGGTGATTGACTCTGGTGCGTCTGCTCACATGACTGGTGACGCAGATATGATACGCAATTATGTATCGGTGGATCGTATTTCCGATAATACGGTTGTAAATGGTGGTTCACTAACAGTCCGTGGACGTGGAAGTGCCCGTCTTTCTTCCGGACTGTTATTCAATTCAGTATTGCATACGCCTTGAACCCGTTCAGTTTGCTTTCGATTAGTCAAATTACTCGCGACTTGCATTGTTCGGTAACGTTTTTTCCTAATAGTTGTGTTTTTCAGGAACTGGCGACTGAAAAGACTATTGGTAAGGGACATGTGGCTGGAGGCTTGTACATGTTTGTCGTCCCTTCTTCTGTTGTTTGTGCCAGCGTGAAACTCGATCATTTCGAGTTATATTGTCAATTAGATCATCCATCAATCCAAGCTCTCCAGAAAATGTACCCATCTTTAGATGTTCCATTCAATTTTCATTGTGAGTCGTGTCGTTTAGCTAAGCATCACCGGGTTACCTATCTGGTGAGTCCTAATAAAATCGCATCCGCTCCTTTCAAGTTGGTGCATTCTGATGTATGGGGACCTTGTCCGATCGAATCAATGATGGACTTCAAGTACTTTGTTACATTTGTTGATGACTACTCACGTGTCACTTTTGTATATATGTTAAAAAATTGCTCCAAATTATTTGAAATTTGGTGCAATTTTTATGTAGAAATCAAAACACAATTTGGTGTTCCCATTAAATGCCTTCGAAGTGACAATGGTCGTGAGTTCAATTCACATATGTCTCGACATGGCATCATACACCAAACTTCATGTCCTTATACACCACAACAAAATAGTGTAGCTGAACGCAAGAATCGACATCTCTTGGAAACAACGCGTGCTCTTATGTTTCAAACACGTACTCCCAGAAGATTTTTGTCGAATACGGTACTTACAGCATGCTATCTTATTAATCGCATGACATCGTCGATTTTCAATGGTGCTAGTCCCTTTTCTCGGCTATATCCCGAATGAGAGTCGTTTTTTCTACCTCTCAAAATTTTTGGTTGCTTGTGTTATGTTCGGGATACTCGACCAACTCTTTCTAAATTAGATCCTAAGGCAATCCAATGTGTTTTCCTCGGGTATCCTAAAGATCAGAAAGGGTGCCGTTGTTTTTTTTCTACCTTGAAAAGTTTTTTTTCTCTTGGGATGTTACCTTCGTTGAAACCGAGTTTCCTCCACTTCCACAAACTAAAGGTCCAATGTCCCAAGTTAAGCCAGAAGAGGATTTTATTGTTATTTTCTGTTCAAACACAACAGCCTCCCGTAAGGGTGCCCTCCCCTACCGAACCAGTTTTCCGGTCCGATGGTCCGCAGACACCGGTTCAGTCAGCACCGCCATCGTCCGAACGAACATCGCCGATAGTGCCCGTGATCACAGTCATCATCCTCCTCTAACTCCACTGATTCACCTCCGCCTGTTCCACCAGCTCGACCTCGTCATGTCTGTCGTGATCATCATTTGTATGTTGAAAACTACAAAGGACTTGCGATCCACACTCAGTCCTTAATTGCTACTATTGATGGGATTCAGATTTCCAATTCTGCCGAGTAGGGTCTCAAACATCCCGGCTAGCGTACTGCTATGGAAGAGGAAATGAAAGCACTTCGGGAGAACCATACTTGGGACTGATAGATTTACCTACCGGTAAACAGGCAGTAGGTTGCAAATGGGTGTTGACGATCAAGGTGAAGCCAGATAGCACTCTTTATCGCCTAAAAGCTTGTCTGGTAGCTAAAGACTACTCCCAGACATATGGTGAGGATTATTTTGAGACCTTCTCTCCAGTTGCCAGGATGACATCAGTGCGTGTACTCTTGGCCTTAGCTGTTCGCTATGACTGGCCATTGCTTCAACTGGATATCAAAATTGAATTTCTCCACGGGGATATTGAAGAATAAGTGTATGTAGTGCAACCTCCCGGGTTCATTGCAAGGGAGGGTAAAGTGTCATCTGCGGAAAGCACTATACGGTCTCAAACAATCACCTCGTGCGTTGTTTGGTCGATTTACACATATTGTTACTCAATTTGGCATGTGTCAATCAAAGAAGGATCATTCGGTATTCTACCGACAGGCATCAGCTGAAAGGATACTACTTGGTGTTTATGTTGACAGCCAGGGTATTATAGGACCCAAAAAATTTCTGAGAGAACAATTTCAGACCAGAGATATGGGATCGCTGAACTATTTCTTGGGCATTGAAGTCACACGGGGTAAGCTGGACATTGTAATGTCTCAAAGGAAGTATGTGCTGGACATACTAAATAATGCAGGACTGATGCAAGCCAATGGAGCAACCTCGTCCATGGATCCAGGGGGAATGTTACTCCCAGATGAAGGGATCTTGATGTCCAATCCGGATCAGTATCGTCGAGTGGTTGAAAAACTCAACTATTTGGCGGTCATGACTCGCCCGGACATTTCCTTCGTCGTAAACGTCGCAAGTAGATTTATGGCTTCTCCACGAGTTCCACACTGGCAGGCAGTCCACAGAATTCTGCGCTATTTAGTCCAGAATCTAGGGGGGGGAAATTGGATGGAGAATCATGAACATACTCGTGTTGAATGCTTTACCGATGCTGACTGGGGTGCAAGCTTGACGGATAGACGGTCTACATCTGGCTACTCGGTATTTATTGGAGAAAACTTGGTACCGTGGAAGAGCAAGAAACAGAGTGTGATAGCACGGTCAAGTTCGGAAGCAGAATATCGAGTCATTGCTCATGGCACGGCAGAAGTATTATATCTGCATCTTCTACAAGAGCTGGGAGAAGCAGGATCTAAAGCACTGATATGTGGTGTGATAACCAATCTATTGTCCATATTGCTACCAATCATGTATTTCATGAAAGGACGAAGCTCGTTGAAATTGATGTCCACTTCATTCGTGATGAATATTGTTGAGTTATGTGTTAAGTTGAGTTTAATCCCACATCGGGTAGACTAATAGGGAGGGGGGTTAGCATCTCCTATATAATGTACTCCCCTCTCCTCTTAATGAATCAATCTATCATTCATATTCTACATGGTATCAGAGCCATAACCCATCCACCTCTCTCTCCCTACAAAAAAAAACTCTACCCCAAACCCTAGCCGCCAACCTCAACCCCACTTCAGCCCCCCCTCCTGCCACCCCCCCCCCCATCATGTCCGTTGTCCCCCCCCCTCCAGCAGGCGGCCACACCCCCCCGCCCCTACCCCCTCCGCTGCCCCCGACTGCACTATGCAGCCCAAAAACCCTAAACACTAACCCTCAGCCGTTGTCCCTCATTCCTGTCTGAACCCTAATTTCCAAAAAAATAAAATAAAAAATAAAAAATATCGTATATCGAAACCAGAGGGTAGACAATAATTTGTTTGCACAACCTCTGTTCCTAAATTACGACTTCAAGAGCGTATATCGAAACCAGAGGGTAGACAATGATTTGTTTGCACAACCTATGTTCCTAGATTACGGCTCCATGAGTTAACAAAGAGTAGACAAGTTGCTTGTTTACGTGTATCTTTGTTTCCGTCCTACCCCGATATCCACATCAGGATCTACACAAAGAGTGATATGGGTTACCTCTGTGACCTGGCTTGTGTGATCCCCATACGATCTCTACTTTCCATGCGCGTGCCGATTTTGGCCACGTTGATAGCGCATCAGGATCTACACAGAGTGTGATGAAAAACGCGACTAGTCTCGTATCTACGACTCGGTCGTCGGCATCTACCAGGCGGAACAAGACGACAAGTCTCATAAGGATCACTTCCGAGCCTTTAAGACTATGGTCGATGAAGTTGACCGTGTATTACCTCTGACGACAGATATCAATGAAGCAAGGGCTCAACGGGAACAACTTCATGTCATGGCATATCTTGCCTCTTCGTCCTGATGCAGACTCAACTCGCTCTCAAATCATTCCTGGAGTTGAGGTTCCATCTCTAATAGAAGCTCATTTTCGTGTCCTACGGGCAGCAAATGTCACGTCCCGATTTTCGCTAAATCGATAATCGTCTCCCGGACTTGATGTCGTGCACGCGTAAGGTGCGCGTGCACAAGGCCTAGGCATAATGATATACTTTAGAACAAATGCAACAGAGTACGCAAATAAGATCACACTTTGAGATATAGAAAAGTTCTCTTTATTGATAATAAACATCTGTTTACAGACTTTCGACCCAAAAGTAATGAAGATGCCACAGAGACTTACAACTTAGACAAAAAATGAGATAGCCGTTCTATACATTACATCCCTTACTAATATTTCAAAAGAGCAGATATATGGTGTGATAACCAATCTGCTATGCATATTGCTACAAATGTATTTCATGAAATGACGAAACACATTCAAATTGATGTCCATTTCGTCTGTGATGAGTATAAAAAGGGAATGATAAAGTTCCATCACGTGAGAACCGGTGATCATATAGCCGATATCTTCACGAAATCTATTTTGGATCCTCGGGTACAATTTTTATGTAACAAGCTGACATGATTGATATATATGCTCCAGCTTGAGGGAGGATGTTGAGCGTTATATTAGATAGTGAGCTTTAGTCCCACATCGGGTAGAATAATAGAGAGAGGGACCAGCCTCTCCTATATATATATGTAGTCTTTTTTCATCAATGAAACTATTCTATTATTCCAATCCTACACCAAGCTTCTTCGGTTTCACATCAATCTAAAGCTTAGCTCCTCTTCGATTCCTATAACCTACCATTTCTGTGTTTCTCCTATTTCTAATCAATCCAAGCTTCGCAAGACCGATGTGCCATTGACAAAACTATCAACCAAATCAGTCTCAGATTCTTGTAAACCTAATTCCAATCTAAACTTCACGGCGTTCTTATCGAAAACATAACCATTCATCAAAACCGAAACAGGAACAAAGGAATCCGCAATTTATACCAGAACTTGAACTCCGGGAGGCGTCGGATGAAGGGCTTGAACTCGTCCGAGCCCCTCGTCGGCAGGGAGGGCCCGTCGAGGGCCTCGATCTCCGGGTCGACCATCGGCGACAGGAACCCGATGAGCAGGTTCAGCAGGTAGATCCCGAGCCCATAGGAGACGATATAGAACCCCTGGACGAAGTAGACGCGAAGAACGTAGACGAAGGCGACGGCCAGGGTCCCGAGCCAGCGGCCGAGCGGGTGGGGCGTGGAGCGGTCGAGGTAGTGCTGGAAGACCCTCGAGAAGTCGCTCCTCCACTTGGCGACGGCGGCGTGCGGGGAGGAGGCGGCGGCGGCGGCGGCGGGCGCCTCCATCGGAAGGAGAAGGAAACCCTAGATCTGGGAGGAAAGGGCGGAGATGGGTCAGATCTGGAGGGAGGGGGGGATCGAGAAACCCTGGATTTGTGGGAGGATTTGTTACGTACCTGCTCGGAACGAGGGTTTTGATCGGAGAGTTCGCTCGGAGGAGAGGAAAATTAGGGTTAGGGTTTGGGGAATTTTTCGAGGATGTCTGCGGAAATTGGGGAAATAGGAGTTGGTGTCCGTCTTCTTCCGGTGGAAGTGGAGGCTTTAAAATAGGGGGGATGTGTATTTCCTGATTTGGTGCTGCGGTGTGTGTTGCAAACATGTTTAATTAAGGCTAATAGCATGGAAAGCATTTCTTGTGTGCAAGAAAAGAAGTGCGAGGAAGTGCAAAACCAAGAATTTACACTTTCTGTTCGGCTCGGATAGCAAGGAGTAATATATTTCGAGGGGAAACAAATCTGATTTTATTTTTCTTTTGTTTTATTTTCTCTCTCAGAGCATCATTAATAGTTGGGGTCTTCAATGCAATTTGGGAATCAAAAAAAAAAAAAAAATAGAATGGGTTGGGTTTGTATGAGAATAGTAGAAAATAATAAAGTGACCTCTGGTCCCAAAGATTGTGTGGTCGATGTGAGAAAAAAATAATGTAAAATCTAGAATCTAGAAAGTTGGGCTCCAAATTATGACTTACTATTCTACAAAATGAGTTCCTACAGTCTAGAATCTAGAAATTAGGAGACCCAACCCGTAGCACCTATATGGGTGGGATGAGACCAAAAATCTAAAAATTGGAACTAGAGATAGGACTTACTATTCTAGCTGCTACATTTTGAATCTAGAATCTAGAATGTTGGATGGACCTTACTAATGATGCTCTTATCTCTAATACTATAATGCAGCTTGGAAACAACTAAAAAAATGAGTCATCCAAATCGTATGTATATTATCATTAAAATGAATAAGAAAATAATTAAATAACTATCTAAATACTCCACTAATTATTTAAAAAAAAAATTAACCTAGCATTTAACTATCTAATATGATATATTTATAATTAAAAAATTATAACTCAAGTGGTTAAGGTGGAAGATATTTTTCTTTATTGTTTGAGTTCAATTCCTAGGAATGGTAGTTTTTCTAATACATTCATATTTAGTTTTTTTTTCAATATAGTTTTACGCATGTGTAATACATGTGCACATTACGAGTAACTATGAGATCATCAAAAAAGAAACAAAAATAAAATAAATTATTTTTAACATCGGATAAAATGTTAGTTTATACCACGTTCTTCTATTTCTTACCAATCAAAACAAAACAAATTCTTAGGATAGTTAATCAATGAAGCAATATTATTATATACAATTAGAAAGATACGTATATACTTCAAAATAAAACGTGAATATAAGATGATCATTGGTGACCTCCCTAATAACTCCCACCACTTCCAACGTCGTGACATCCATTGGTGGTCGTTTTAGAGCACAATTAACATCTTACTTTTGTTAAATAAACCTTTTAAAAGTATATTCCTTTTGTCACTACGAAAATTTCAACACTTATCAAAATTATAGTAAGAAAAAAAATCCAAGAATTGTCAAACTTCTAGTAATGGTGAATCAGGAAAAACCCAAGAATTATCAAACTTCTAGTAATGGTGAACCCAATGAGACAGGGTTGGACTATGATCAAGATGGATCTCCAATATTCACCGGAATATAATATAAACTAATTATTTTAGTCATTTCTATTTGTTGGGAGTATTTTCTCGATGGGAGGACTTTTATTGTACTTTATTTTTCATTTAATCTTATTTCCCTAGAAAATATACATGGATAAGATAAAAAGTTGAAAGACATGAGAAACAAGTGCATTTGTGAAAAGTTGTAAGTGCCGTCGAATTTAATATGTCACGAGGTTTGAACATGTCCAATTTTAAAAATTAGGCCTGAATTGAAAATGCATCAAGATCTCCGAGGACAATAAATTCCTATTTTTCTAATTGGTATAATTGGTCAGTTAATAAATATTTTTCGATATAAAAAAGAAAACACAAATTCATAATTCAACAATATCCTACTTCCCTAATCGGTATAACTGGTCAGTTTAACGCAAAGTTTAGGGTTGCAACAATCGATATACGTTCTTGCATGATATTTATGGTTTCCATTCTTATATTCACGATTATCAAGTACTTTTCCAAGCCTTGATCATGTTCTTTAGTGGCACAAACATAAGCATGCCAAAGCATCAGTATTGATACAAAATAAAAATCAAAACAATATCAGTCTGTACTGATATGTCAGACTCGCAATATAAGGGATAGAACTAAGAAATATGCAAACACCAGGATGAGTACATGGTGGAGGAATCGACAGGACACCAAATTAAGTCTAAATTAACTCTAGCTTCTCTTTCCCTCTGCACTACTTCCCTCTCTTCTACTCAACCAATGAATCATGACCAAAAAAATAGCTTCAGAAAAAAAAAACAAATTCAAAGAAATAAGTTATCATTCCTCCTCACATGTAGAAGTCTCTTATCAGGTACCAATAATTTTCTCGAAAACAATTCATCTGTCGAATAGTTTTCCACTGGAATCATAAGCCGAAACAAATGAAACCTATCATAGAAGTACAAATAGCCGCATATCCACTGAATAATCTGATACCATCAAATTGCATCATTTTTGCTAGCCTTCCTGGATGCATCCGACAAAATAAGCATCCATTTTCAAATCAAATGTCCATAGGTGCAGCATCTCCCTCTTGTGCCCCTCCCTGCTCATCTACAGCAGCTGGAGCAGCAGCAGCTTCTGCATCAGTGGCTGGAGCAGCAGCGGGAGCTTCATCCGCAATCTCCTGCGACTCGATCAACTGCTGAATGGTGGTTGTATCAAGCACATGGAAGGCTTCCCCAACTCCAACAATAGCAACAGTGCAAATGGAGCTGGTCAGTTTCTCTCCCTGCAATGTCTCCTTGATGGCAAAGAGGGCATCTTTGATCAGTTCATCACGTGAGTAGTTGGCGAATGATTCGAATCGTCTCTCCAGGTAAGTCTTTGCAGCCTGGGAGCGGGACCCAATCGCAAAGGCCTGGTACTCAAAGTAGTTCCCACTTGGGCAGTTGTAATAGAGGTGAGCTCCGGACTCGTCCAAGCCAGCTACCAGGAGACCCACTCCGTAGGGCCTTTTCCAGGATCGTTGCGTGCAAACCTGTCATCAATGTTGGGAAGTAGTAGTTCAGTAACAAATTGACATGCTTTAAGGTTTGTTCTAATATGTTACGTAGAAAAGGAACACAATCTTTGTCCTAAATTGGTTTATTATGCCATCCGCCAGAGGAATGTTAGTGATAGTCAATCTTGAGTTCATCGTCAAATGAAAAAAAAGGCATCAAGTGCCACGAGGCTCCTGTTTTGACCCACCCCATTAAAACCCAAATCAAGGCATGCTCCGCTCATTAACTCCTCGATCCAGGACATGCAACCCCCTCTTCTCCTCTCTACCCTTCCCCTCACCTCCATGAGACCCAGCGATGACTTATTTATCATATTTATTCTTATCTTTTAGCTGCATATGATAAGAAGGATGAGGGGTAATACATTAAAAGATAAAGAGATGTGCGTTAGCAGAAAACCTGAGATGGGGCCATCAAGGATAAAATGATAGGGCTATCTCAGTCAGCTACCTAGCTTCCCTCTTTCCTGGGCGCATGCAATGGAGAACAATAGATGCTTGTTTTCTATTCTTGGGACAAAAGGTTGTGTCACCGTCAAAATACCACATAACCCTACTGAACTGACGCCTAAATAAGCTACTTAAAAATTTGGCCCTAAACCAAGAGGAACATGAAATCACACAAAGTCACTCCATAGTTAATTACACTGTATACTCAAAGAATTAATAAAAATACATCAAAGGTTTTTGTTTCTAAAATTCTGGTCATATTGCTTTAACTAAAGGTCCCTTCCATTCTTTGTTCTAAAAAGCATGTGCTAGTAGCCCTTTGCCACTTAATTTTGTTCTTAACTGGTCAATTATCATCGTATATTCTTAATTGGACTGCAGTAACACCCTAAGATCCTGGCAAATGCGTTGACATTAATTCCCATAATAACTAAATTTGACTAAAGTTGAGATACTCTTTACAATGAATCGTCCATATTGAGCATGAAGTTTTTGAAAGAAAGGAAATGAATCAAAAGAATCTAGGAATATGGCATCAAGTCATCATGCATCCTTTACCTATACATCCTCAAAAGAAAATCATGCAGAAATGCACTTATTTAACCAACACAAGGACATATAAGTCAAACATGTCACAAAAGTCAATTTTGTTACATTCAAGGTGATATTACTATCAACAAGAACAGCAAACAAAAGCAAACTACTACTTCAAAGAGAACATTATGTATTTCAACCTTTAGTATTGCATGCCAAACCCACTTTATAGAGAGATGAAATTGATACGATAATAGATGCATATTTCAGACCCTAGTCCATCATCACTGGCTAACTTGAAGGTGCCAGGTTAGCTTGCCCAATAGCCTTTCAGTTAGACTAGGGGTGCACTGGCAGGAAGATAAAGTTCCAAGGGCCAAGTATTAGTTTGAGTGAAATTATTTTCCTTTATTAGATCAGATGTGAGCTGAGGCTAAAGGAACTTATAATTATCTATATTTTAGCTGAAACACCGTTGACATAATCCATCAGAAAAGAAAATGTTCTGGATTTTAGCTCACAATAGAAGACACTACATAAAAATAGTTGAATCACAAATTAAATGCGTTCACTAGGATAAATTTAAATGTTTATTTATTAGCTTGAAAAGAAAACCAACTATATTTGGGGGCTTGGATTCCATTGAACTCACAAGTTAAAGAACCTCATCTTGAGAAAGTGTTAATCCTGGAGTCCATACCCAAGTTGAGAACCCCATGTAGCACCCCCATTAACAAATATCAATATCCTCAACTATCTCCCAACAATTTGATCCAAGTGCAGACTTTGTAGAAACAATATATAAAACACCTTATTATAGGAAACGATGAACTAAGAATTCTGATAGAAATTTATCAAAGACGGGGCTGATCCAAATAATTTAGTACAAGGAGAGAGCATCTTCTTTTACTTCTTGACTATGTTGCACGGAGACAGGAAAATGGTGTCCTTATCCGTATTGTGTCTGTACCCCCGTCTCCTCCGTACCGTATCAGTGTAACATAGGTGATTGTATTGTATCTATCTGAAAATGTCACTATCTCGTATCCATATCGTGTCCTTGTCTGTATCCAAGTCCGTATTCTTGAAACATAGTTTGTTGATGGGTAAAACAGCTTAAGCAATCCTAGAATAACAACCACGTGTAAGCTTGTATCTTGTCCTGCAAGGCCATCTATCCACCATATTGAGGTAGCTCTAACCTTTTCAGACCCAACCACCATTTATCCATAAGTCAGTTTCATCTAGTGGAAGAAACGATGACTTTCCAACTATGTTGGACGGACACAGGAAAATGGTGCCCGCATCCGTACCTGTATTCGTGCGACATAGGTGATTACATTATACCTATTTGAAAATGTTTGTATCCCGTACCCGTATCATGTCCTTATTCGTATCCGTGCCCGTAGTCATGTAACCTAGCTTTCCAACAATCAGTTAGAGAACAGAGTTTCACTTCAGAAGCCACTCCCTGGCAACCAAGAACTGGGAGAATCTCTTAATCCTTGAAGATATGCTTAAAATGCTAAAACGAAAAGGCCATGATAACCAGTAACTTCATAAATAAAGCATGGCCACAATAAGGCGAAGTAACTGAATAACTGACATGGCCTACAAGCATGTAATCACAAAAAGGATATCAACAAATAACAAATCCAAGGAACAAAATAATTTTGTTCAATCAGCACCTATTAGGCTGTGAATTAACAATATGAACTATCCAATATTGATACGCCACATATTCTAGAGCATAGTTACCAGGTACACCCAAACCGCCATTGAACCCCTTTCTAATACACGAGCGTTCTGGTATTGGGAACATTTCTAATCGATCCGAATCGTTAAATTTGGGGATATGAATCAATCGTCGGCACCATTGTACCATTTAATTTTGGAATTTGCGCTTCGATTTACTAAGAAAAGTCATGTTTTCTTATGAAATGAAGTAAACTAATGAATCCAAATTTTCTTGTGTTGCAAATAAGGTTTAATTTTCATATATGACACAATTAACGAGGCAAATTTGAACAACTAACTAGTATAGACTAAATTATTATTTTAATGGGTACCATAAACTGAATATATGAACCATATCACGCTACCCACTTTGTATGAAAATAAAGACAAGTAGCATACCCCACTCCCAAACCCGCACCATGACACAAGAGGTACCATCTTCCAGGTAACTATGTTCTAGAGTGAGAAATATAGTACATAACCAAACATAGAAAAAAAAATATTGTTGTAGAAATAAAAAGGCAAATAAAAGTTCAAGCAAGTATAACCAATTAGAGCATAAATCTCATACGAAAAATAATTTAAATGCATTCTCATCATAAAAATGACAAACATTCACACAGATCCTAACAAATTTCATAGATGTTAAGCAAAAAATCCTATTTGTCCAACAAAATTACATATCTATACTATCTTAAAGAGTAGAAATGAGTATCTCCACCCTGAGTGAATTGCAATCATTATTCATGTGCCTTTCTTGCATTGTTGCAACGCAAGAAACAAAACCTTGAGTTACTGCAGATTATGTTGCATTTAGAATGACAAGAATGCAAATATGTGTAATAAACAAAGTGTATATAAAGTCATCGATTCTAGACATGAAGACAGAATGGGTAATGTGGAGTGCATCTTATCAAACAACTCTTTTGGTAGAACGAGTCATGTTGGTTGCAGTTGATCTTGCACTGCATCTAGAATTACAAACCAAAAGACCCCCAGGTTGGGTAAAGAGTCATCCGGTGTATGTGTTGTGTGGTGAGCATAGTTACCTAGAATGTGGAAGTCCACGCTCATGATGTGGGACGAAAATGAGAACGTGGAAGATGGGGGGTCCTAGTATGTGGTACATATCATGGAACGTTTTTAACGAACAAATATATAACATAATAGTGTATATTTAAGATTCAAAGTTCAGTAAGTACCATAAGACATCATCATGAGAAATTCAAGTTCACCGGATCATAGATTTCTATGTTTCAATTCGGTTCCACGTTCTAGAACATGTATTTCCAAATCGTGGAATGCTTGCTATATGGTGAATTCGGGTAACTATGTTGGTGAGTTTGATCGAAAATTATAACCATGTTACACAATACATAGTTTTGGTGTCCTCTACATTTTGATCTTCAACAAATACTAATTTCACAAAAAACAGTCGCCATTAAAATAAAAGATTGATTTTCACAAAACCAGTCACCATTAAAAAATATCAATCAGTAAAATATACTAAAGACATTGTCCAACACGACGGTAAGGCTTATTGCTTTCGTATTGGAGTGTGCAAGTTCCTCTACATACATGGGATAAGGCTACATACATGTTGTCTCTCCCCAGACCCTGCGTAAGCGGGAGTCTGTGGATCAGTAATACAACTTTAACTCTGATAATCTAAAGACAAATCCCTTTGAAAAGGAACCAATCATACTTAGGTCTAAAGGTTACAAGGTTTGAGAGACATTACTCCATTACATTCTACATTTTCAAACAGTAAGTGGATCTAAAACCCTAGTCCACAAAAGCACACACAACAAACGACCAAATCCATGAGAGCCCATCACCGAACCCTAATCTGAATTAAGGCTAAAGCCTAAAATTTATTGTTTAGGGGAAATCAACTTGATCCCCCCCCCCCCCCCCATTCCAGTCATTCGTGCCAATACTTCAACGAACCTAAACGACAATTGAGAAAGGAAAAAAAAATCACAGAAAAGTCGGAGCCTTAGGGTCTGCTTGGATTGAGGGTGAAGAGAGATAAGCGAGGAGAAATTAAGTGAAGGAAAAAAAATTATGCTTGCTTAAGGGTGGGGTAAAGTTTAGGAGGGAGGTCATAGAGGATTAAGTGAGGGTTTGTTTAGCCTTCTTTTGTCTATTTTTTAAACCCTCCAAATCGGAGAGTTAACAAAAGAAAATGAGGGTTTTGTCTAAATATTCATAAATACCTTTTTACCCTAAAGTATCATGACATTATCCTCTATTTTTCTTGCTTTCAACTTGCTGCTCCGTCTTCCTGGCTTTCAACCTGCTATCGTCCAGGTCCATCGTCTGCTTTCTCTTATTACTCCTTCCACTCAAAATCATATGTAATAAGAATATTTTGGTAACTATTGTATTTTTATAAATCCTCCTAAACCTCCAATACAAGCAAAAGTTATTAAACACACCCCACTTAACTCTCCCTCCAATCCAAGCAAGGTTATATGTATTGACTCCCCTCCCTCTCACTTAACTTTCCTTCACTTAACCTCATTAAACTCTATTCTTTTTTCCCGCAATCCAAGAAGACCCTTAGGGCTCGTTTGGATCAAGGTTTTGTATTCCTAGGAATTTATTTTCCATTTCTTTCCAATGGGAAAGGAATTCAACATTTTCATACCCATGTTTGGTTAGAGTAGGTTGGGAATATGAAAAAAGAATGTTAATTTAGTTAGTTTTCCATATTCATGTTTCTATTATTTAAATTTACATGTTTGGGATAGAAGTTAAAATTTGAAAGTAAAGTGAGGGTGTTATTTTTCAAACAAAATATTCAAACAATATTCCTAGGAAAGCAAAACTATTCCCAAGGGGGGTCTTGGGAATTACTTTCCCACAACCATGGGAATATGAAATCCCTCATATTCCCGCCTAATTTCCAATCCTACATATACCAAATAAAGGTAAGAAATCTAAAACTCATTCTCAAGCCCCAAAAACTTGAACCAAACGCCACCATAGGGGCCGTGGAAAAGTAAAACCCAAATACCCCGCTTGAGAATAGTTTTATTTTCCCCTTGAGAATAGTTTTATTTTCCTGTGAATGTTGTTTTGGTGTTTTGTTTGGACAGTAATACCCTCCTTTTACTTTCAAAAATTTCAACTTTCTATCCCAAATGTGAATTTAGGTAATAGAAGCATTATGAAATTAATAAAAGGGTATTTATGGAAAAGTAAACAAATTAAGATTCATATTCTTGTCTGAACCAAACATGTGAATGAAAAAATTGAATTTTTCAAGCTATATATTTCTAGCCTAACCAAACATGGGTATGGGAATGTTGAATTCCTTTCCCATGGAAAAGGAATGGAAAATGGATTCCCATGAAACAAAACTTTCATACAAATGCCCACTAGAGTAGCGGTCATGAGATGTTTTTAGAGTAGCCGTTATGAGGTGTTATGAGGAGTCCGATTTTTAGTGGTTTTCAGTAACGGTTTTTAAATCAATACAATCAATGCTTGGTAACAAACGGTTCTGAAAGTTTTTTACAATAATAAATGAAACAAAATAATAAAATCCCTCAAACGGTGTTTATAAAGCCACCCAAAATTACATTACACCGGTTTTTGATTTTTTGAGAGGTTTTGAGCCGATCAAAACCAGTGCCTCATAAAAATTACCAAACAGAGATTTTCATAAACGGTCGATTCACAAATACTCCAAAACCGGTGAAAACATCGTTACCAAGCAGACCCTAAGGGTTAAGGCTAGGTGTCGGTGCATAACACCATTATTGTTAGGGCTCCTGGAAACGTCAATTTCAAAACAATACTCAAGGAATCCAGAAATAAATAGAAGGGGGCAGGGGCGTAGCTACACGGTGCCGAGGGGGCATGGCTGCGCCCCCTGAAATTCGAATTTTTTATATATTTTATAGGAAAACTGTACATGTTGTAGGCTTACAGTGTAGAGTCAGTTGTCACCATATGCCTACGCCCTATCTATTGAAAACACTGGAGAAAAGTATTAAAAGCAGAACTCCCTAGTGTTTTCAATCTTCAGACAGTATAGAGTACCTAGTACCCACCTAGTACCTACCCTGAACTCCCCTAGTGTTATCAGTCTTCAGACGTGAACTAGATAGAGATGACAAGGAGAGGTACCTAGTACCTACCTATTGAAAGCACTGTAGAAAAAATCCTACCTAGAGATTCTTCCTCTTCCTAAAAGAAACAGACGAAAGAGTAACTTCGGTACAAAGTGCCGGGTTTCCTTTGGAAGTGTGACTGATGGGCAAGAACAAGAGGATTAAGACCACCTCATCGAGCAGCAGGCAGTCCCTCTTGAACAACCAGGTACCCAAAGTAGGGATCTTTTTTCAAGAATTCATGTTGGTTTTCTGCTTGGTTTGTGGAATTGGACATCTGGATATCTTGTGATTGTTCAAAATTTTCAATTTTGATGCAATATTTGCTGAATTTTTGTACTTCTTTAGGTCCTCCTTCAAATTTAATTGATTAAAATTTATTATTATTATTTAGAATATCGGTAGGAGTAAAGTCACTTTTCATGTTCCATTAAAGAGAATTTTAATAAAACATCCCAAAGCCTACAGAGGCCACATACAATAGTATTGGAAGTAAAATACATGTACCAAAATTAACACTAGTGACCATCTTCCATCATTACTAATCAATATGCCATGATTAGCAATTGCTGCAGAAGACGTGTTTTTTGTGTTGAATTTCGCTTGTTTTCGAATATTTTTCTAATGTGTCTGTATGTTGAATGGTAACAGGCAGACCATCTTGATCAGCCAGGTACCTAAAAGTTGGGATTCTGGCACCTGGGTTGGTCTCAAGTTTGGATATTTTTCAACAATTCATGTTAAAGTTGTGATTTTGGTATCTGGGCTAGTCTTAGATTTTGTGTTCTGTTGATTGTTCAAACTTTCAGTATTTGGTTGACTGATGAATTCTGTACTGTCTTAGGTGCTCTTTCAAATTTGGTTGATTAGAATTTGTTGAAGTGATCCTGATTTAATAAAAGTATTGCATCCCTGGATTAAAATCCTGGCTATGCCACTGGAAGGGGGAGAGGGGAAAAATAACAATCGCTATTTATTTATTTTTTTAGGGTTTAGGATAGGGGCTTTTGGATACTTCAATATGATCTCCTGATCCCAGTGATTCATGACATCATCACAATGAATCCAAAGAGCAGTTATTAGGGTTAAGGTTAGGGCTACATAGATTCAAAAAAATTCCTAAAAATTTCCCCGATCCAAGTAAAAACAAAATTCTAGGGTTAACGAGCGACCTGGGCCTTGTCGGCGAGCTGCACTACGAGCCTCCCGACGGGGAGGTCGCTCTCGTAGACGAACCTGTGGTTGATGCACTCGTTGCGGAGGTAGCGCGAGAGGACGCGGCCGTCGGCGGTGAGGCCGGCGATGGCGACGCCGATGTGGTCGTCAACCTTGAAGATCTTCTTCTGGTGGGAGGAGAGGTCGGAGGCGGACTTGTTGACGGTGGCGAGCACCGCGTGGGACGCCGACCGCAGCCCGACGGCGGCGGAGCCCTGCTTCACCGCCTCCATCGCGTACTCCACCTGGAACAGCCGCCCGGCGGGGCTCCACGTCGTCACATCGGTGTCGTACTGGTTCCGAAACATCCTTCCTCCTCTTCTTTCTTCTTCTTCTTCTTCTTCTTCTTCTTCTTTCTTCTTCCTCTCGATCGATTTGTTTCGAGCGAGGTTTGATTTCGGGGTTTTGCTAAAGGTAAATCATAAGGGCACTGCACATTTTACTTGGGGCTAGCCCATTTTCAAATTAGAAAAAATTACAAGTTTGCCATCATGAAAGTTACTCGGGACTAGCCCACTGTAATACTCAGGACTGTCAAAATTTTGACAGTCCTACCACTTGGAAGGACTGTCAAAATTTTGACAGTCCTACAAATAGATAGGACTGTCAAAATTTTGACAGTCCCATTTATAAGGACACTGCACATTTGACTCTGGGCTAGCCCATTGGAAATTTACAAAAAATTACAAGTTTGCCATCATGAAAGTTAGTCGGGACTAGCCCACAGTTATAATCCGGACTGTCAAAATTTTGACAGTCCTACCACTTGGAAGGACTGTCACAATTTTGACAGTCCTACCCAATTTGTAGGACTGTGAAAATGTTGACAGTCCTACAAATTGTTAGGACTGTCAAAAATTTGACAGTCCATTTCCCAAAATTACAAGTTTGTCACTCTGATAGTTAGTTGGGGCTACCCCACACCAAAGTATAAAAGTCAAATGGGTTTCTATTTTTGGCATTCCACCTAGACTTAAGAAACCCTCATTCCACCAAGCCCAAACCTAAATTTGGAAATAGCTAGTTGTGGTTGGAGGAGTATTTTACTTTGGTGATACCCCAAGGAATATTCTTCCGGTATGTCTTCGACAACTTACGTTGAATAAGTTTTGCAAATGTGCGAAAAAGATTTAGTTTATTTTGATTAATGTAGGAACAATGCATGAAAAAATGTTCGATGACGAAGTCGGATCGTCCAATTCATTAATTATGCACTCCGGACGTTCCGAAGTACAAGTTGGTTGTTCCGAAGCACGTACGGTACGTAAAACGACAACCCTAATTTGACAGTCACGAGTTAGGACTATAAACATTAGACAGTCCTATATAAATATAGGACTGTAAAATATTCCACAGTCCTATATAAATATAGGACTGTCATAAATTCGACAGTCCTACGTAAAAGTAGGACTGTCATAATTTTGACAGTCCTATATAAAATAGGACTGTCAAAATAGTGACAGTCCTGGATAATTATATGAAGTTATTAATTTTTATATTATTTTATATTGGTTATAGGACCAAGCTTGTTCAGATATTGTGGTACATCCTGCTGTTGGTGTTGGTGTTGATGTGGATGATATTTTCTCAATGGATATTGAGTTTGCAAGCCATGAAGAAGCATTAGAGTGGTGCAGAGAAGTTGGGAGACGACATAACGTAGTTATTGTCATTGCAAGATCCATCCGATCTCGGCCGGGCCGAAAATATCTTGAGCTTGGATGCGAAAAAGGAGGTGTGTTTAGGCATCGTAAAAAGAAGGGTGTTGTTGAAAAAGAAATCCCTAAGAAAAATGTTGGGACGAGAAAATGTGGTTGTCCATTGAAGGTGTTGATTGTAAAAGTTGAAGATGTGAAGTGGATAATCGAAGTTAAGAATGGAAGACACAATCATCCTATTCCAGGGACACTTACGGGTCATGCCTACGTGGCACGGTTGAAGGAGGATGAGAAAAAGTTGGTTGAAGAAATATTCCTTTCAGGAGTTGCACCGAAACAAATATATTCTGCTGTGCGACAAAAACAAGATGGGAACAAGTCCACCATGAGGACGATCTATAATAGTTTGGCCAGAGCGAAATACAATAGTATGAAAGGAAGAATGGCGATGCAGCAAGTATTGAAGTTGCTTGGGGAGCAATCACTACGTGGAGTACCATAGAAGACATCCACAAACTGATGAACTCCTTTCATTGTTTTGGGTTCATCCTGATTGCACACATATGGCTCGGTCCTTCGCAGACGTGTTGGTCCTTGATTGTACATATAAGACCAACAAGTTCAAGATGCCTCTTTTGCATGTTGTCGGGTTTACGTCTACGGGAAAAACATTTACAATCGCTTTTTGTTTTATGAAGAGTGAGACAGTAGAGGATTACATATGGGCGTTGAGGAAACTACAATCCCTTTACACAGGTTACAAAGAGCCGTCTATTTTTGTTACTGACAGAGAATATGCGTTGATAAATGCTATAGATATTGTATTTCCTCATGCGCATAGACTACTATGCACTTGGCATATAAATAGAAATATCCATGCTCAATGCAAGAAAAAATTTGAAACTGTGGACGGTAAAATTGACATGCTTCGCTTCGAAGAATTCTACAGTGATTGGAGTCTTGTATGGCGAGCAAGTACTACAGACAGTTACGACGCAGCATGGTACATGTTCCAACAAAAGTGGGAGCCAAGTAACCCGACATGCATATCTTATATCAAAGATACTTGGCTAGGACCACATAAAGAGCAATTCGTCTTAGCATGGACCAACATGGTGAAGCATTATGGCACGATCACTACGAACCGGGTCGAAGGGGCACACTCATGTTTGAAAAGATATCTACGCTCATCGGTCGGTAATTTTGTCTCTGTTTGGCAATCGATTCATTTGATGACTATTGCCACGGTGAACGATATTGTAGCATCATTTGAGATGAGCCTCAATATTGCAAAGCATGAATACAAGCAAGAACACCTCTTGGATGGTTTAACTCATGTGGTATCTCACAAGGCCTTGGGGTTATTGCTTGAGGAGATTCGAAGGTCGAAGTCGGTGGGTTATGATCCCGAGGTTTGCGGTTGTTCATATCGACATTCACTCGGACTTCCGTGTGCACATGAAATCAACGAATACCGTCGTGAATCTATACCTATTCCAATAGATGTTGTTGATCAACGTTGGCGACAGATGTCGATAATGCCGGCGGTGGATGTGCAAGATAATTTTTTTGCGTTGCCCCAAGTTAAACTACTTCACGCAAGGTGGTGTGGCACAACGGAACCGGAGAGAAGATCCATTGAGTTTAAAATCCATGAGAGTGCAGTCCCGGCAACTACTCGATTGCAAGAGCCATCCGTTGTTCGAACTCCTAAGGGAAGACCACACTCAAGAAAGAGTAGAGCCAAAAAGAAGGAGGAGGAGTCAACTAAAAGAGATCCATCCTTATTTGAACATATCGAACGCAGTTTGGAGGCAAAGTTCGTTGTTCGAACTCCTAAGCTAACTATTCGAAGGGGGAAGAAACAGAAAACGATAGATGCAGGCACGGCGGAGGGTGTTGAAAACTTTTCTGTTTCTTATAGTCTATACATTGAAAAATTCCTACATGAGATACGGAACTTCATTTGGTCTATTGATAATGTTCCTGCGGATGGCCACTGTGGATACCATGCACTAGCAAGACAACTAGGCTATTCAGTGAAAGCAGGATGGCGACAGGTTATGGCAGAGCTGTACGAGGAGTTGGAGTCGCGACTAGCCTTCTATAGCCAGATACTTGGGGAAGAAATTGTTGGGGATTTGTTGGCAGGCATACCTTGTACGAAAACAGTTACCGGACCAGAGCATTACATGGATGTCCCGCCTGCTGCTTACGTCTTCTCTAATAGGTATAAGTTACCTATTGTAATTATCTCACATGGTATTAACAATACTTTCTTTCCAATGTGTGCCCCCCCCCGGCCGAACACCGAGTATCCAATCTATGTTGCATTGGGCTTGTCGGACAACACTTCGTCATCCCAAGGTTGATCGCTCATTCTCCTATTCCGCCACCTTCTACGCTTTGGTATAAACACGCACCTGAGGAAGCGATCGCATGGACGACACCCTACATGGATGCAATGGCGGCCTATAAGAAGATGATGAAGATGGAGGATCCAAAAATCATGTCGGACGACTACTTTGATATTTTAATCGATTGATACTGCCCCAAGTGAAAATGTATAATTTTTTGATCCATGTTTGTCTAAGTGTATATTGAACCATATGTTGTATGTTGTGTAATGAAAAGAGTTATGAAGATTTTGATTGTATATTGCGCATTGCTACTAATAACTTAGGACTGTCATTATGGAAAACTGCCAGGATACTAGGACTGTCACAATTTTGACAGTCCTAGTGTAAACTAGGACTGTCAAAATTGTGACAGTCCTAAAGTTTATCCACTGTCAATTTTGACATATATTAAACTTTAGGACTGTCACAATTTTGACAGTCCTAGTGTAAACTAGGACTGTCAAAATTGTGACAGTCCTAAAGTTTACCCACTGTCAATTTTGACATATATTAAACTTTAGGACTGTCACAATTTTGACAGTCCTAGTGTAAACTAGGACTGTCAAAAATGTGACAGTCCTAAAGTTTACTCACTGTCAATTTTGAGTAAATATATAACTTTAGGACTGTCACAATTTTGACAGTCCTAGTGTAAACTAGGACTGTCAAAATTGTGACAGTCCTAAAGTTTACCCACTGTCAATTTTGACATATATTAAACTTTAGGACTGTCACAATTTTGACAGTCCTAGTTTACACTAGGACTGTCAAAAATGTGACAGTCCTAAAGTTTACTCACTGTCAATTTTGGACAGTCCTAGTTTACACTAGGATTGAATATACAGTTAATCCACTGACCAATATGCACAGTATACAGATCAAAATAGTAACAACAAGGCAAAATAAACACAAACTGTCACAAGTAGGCAAAATTATAGTTTAAAGTTTTACAACTCAAATCCTCAATATCGTCAAAAGTGATATTCAATCAAACTTTTACAACGTTTACAACTAAAATTATAGTTTAAAGTTTTACAACGTTTACAATTTTACAACACAAAATGATTGTTCAAACGTCATGGCGCCTCTTCGTGCGTTGCTCTCTAGTATCCAAGAAAGGATATTCTTCAGCGTTGTCGATTTTTTGGAGTTCGTCATTGATTGTCATATAATTGGAACCCTGGCAACTGACGAGGCTTCTTCCCAACTTCTTAACTTTCCTTGCCTATTCATGAAAAATGAAAAAAATTGTTAGACAAAGTTACAAATATCAAACTTAAGGTCTACAAGTAGGCTTACCATCTTGACCAGTGCAGTATATAAGACCGATTTGGGAGGAAGATCTGACGGTACACGCACAATATCCCCTCCGCGCTGGAACAAGGTCGGTAGTCCGACACCTGCGTAGTAGGCGAGGTAGTCGTCGCTGCACTCCGCCATATTGACTGCTGCTAGCCGGTCGGTATCTCTAATGACGTGGCGTTGCCACTCGGTGAAGAAGGCCGATACCCAGTTGAAATGTACAGGTATGTAGTTTAGCGGTTTTGTACCGCGCGGAGGAGTTATCATTTGCAAAGTTCGACTTGGGACAGTTTGTACGTAGCCAAACTGACGTAGCACTCTATCCGGCATATAAGCCTCCTTGATTTCATGACAACTGATAAGACCGTGATATAAGGCGACTGGTTGCAACGGACGGGTAGTCTGTCGCAAATCACGGTATGGATCCCATACAATCTGCACCACATAAAATTTAACATAATGTTATTTAGCATAACGTAGTAAATTAATACCAATTAAGTACAAAATTAGGTCTACATTCACTTCTTCTGTCGTCATATCTTCGAGTGCATGCCGTAGAGCGGCCAATGTGTGAGTACGTTTGGCATCTTCTTTAGTAGGCTTCCATCGGCACATTCTAGGCAGGTTCTCGTCATACCCTAGGCTCAGCTTCGCCCGCTGCAGGGTTGGAAAGTGCTCGTATATCCATGCCTTCACGTTACTGGAAATATATTAGTCCAAAAATAAACAACACAATTTCAATTTATGTAAACAAGTTGACAAAGAGATATCTATACATGGAGTAGAGTCTGGCATCCGGAAATTGTCTTCGAACCCACACGGGATGCCGCACCAAGCTCGCGATAAAGGTATGCCAGTATACCGCTTCCCCAAGAAATTTCGTCCACCATTTTAATATTGTCCAAATCGATGAGATATTTCGCATTTATGGACGTTCCAGACTTATCGGTAATGCCGACAGCCCCTAAGATGAACTGCATATAACCGCGGGCCACATTATCGCTATTATCAATTTCGGGGGCCGGCTCAGCGAATATCTGCTCCAAATATTTTAGAGGAAGTCCGTAGGACTTCTTGAATTCTCGAAGACTAGTAAAACTAGTGGAATCAACTCCCAGACACCCTGATACATGATCCACAATATTGTCGTAATAGTCGATGCTCGATTCATCAAAAGTATAATTTTGCATGGGACGACCATCAACCCTAAGTCCCAATATATGATGGACGTCATCAAGGGTAATCGTCAACTCCCCATTGGGTAGATGGAAAGTGTTGGTCTCTGGATGCCACCGTTCTACAAATGCTGAAATCAGTGCATTATCCACCGTCGTATATGAGTAGCTACCCAAATATTGTAGACCGGTGGGACTGATTTTTGCCTTCACATCATCTCCCAATAATTCATACCTCCATGTATTCAATTTTTTGCCATGGTTGATCACCGTCAACATACGACCACTCTCCTGAAAAGTCAACAATTAGATGAAATTAAACCTCCATGTAAAATGAACTTTGAACTTACAACTATATATAAATTTTTCATAACGTAATGTACTTACCGGATTGTTCCATATTTGGTATGCAATATGGTTTTCGATCGACGGTAACATAGAGCAACCGTTTGGACGAGTGTCGACTGGACTATCTGCCTGCTCAGAAGGTCCCGAACCATCAGTAGGCCAGTTTTTGAGAGTTTGTGGAAGACTCTCGACAGGACTATCTGCAGGCTGAGAAGGTCCTGAACCATCAGTAGGCCGATTTGGAATATTTGGCATGTCCTCATCGGAGGAGGAAGAAGAACCGGAAGAACTAGGAGGAGCACGTCTCTTTGTGGCAATATTCTTCGTCAATGGACGTTTCCTCACTTCAGGGCGTGCCTCGGCCTCGCGGATAGTGACGCCTTGCGAAACTGTGCGTTCCTTACGCATCGACGCAGTAGGGCGTCTTCTCATTTCTTCATCCACAGTGTCCTTTCCAGGGGCATGACTATAAGACAAAAATTAATATATACAGACAAAAATTAATTTATATTTTAACATAATAATTGAATTTTTTTTTCAGGACTGTAGCCATTTCTACAGTCCTGTAAGTATACAGGACTGCAGATTTATCAACAGTCCTAATCTTTTAGGACTGTAGAATTTCCTACAGTCCCATACAGATTTAGGACTGTAGAAAATTCGACAGTCCTATATATATATAGGACTGTCGAATTTCCTATAGTCCTAAATCTGTATGGGACTGTAGGAAATTCTACAGTCCCGCTCGATACTGCTCGACAATGTCGAGCAGTCTCGACATTGTACGCCCTAAAATCATGTTCCAAACGACTTCTACGTCTAAACTACATCCTAGACTCCGCCAAGGACTAGTATGCCCTCATTTGAAAGAAAAAAACTCAAAATTTTCAACATGCAAGAGGATTTCTTATAATTTTTGGACAATTTTTCAAATACAATAGCACAAGGAGAATAATGATTTCTACCTTGGTACTTTCGAGACTTTGGGAGCCATCGACAAGGAGGAGAAGGACAGCGGAGAGCGGCCGGCGGGAGGGGGTCGGCGGGAGGGGGGAAAGCTCCGGTCGGGGGGAGGGTTTGGGAGGGTTTGGAGAAGTGGGCTAGTGTGAGTAAAAACTTGGGCTACTATGAGTAAATGTTGCTCTTTAGTGGGCTAGCCCCAATCCTGGGCTAGCCCCAAGTAAAATAGGCAATGCCCTTATCAAAAGCCTTGTTAAATTGTTGCCTGGGTCGGGTGTTCCTTTTTATTTTTATTTTATTTTTTAAAGTATTACTGAGGGTCTGCTTCACAGTTATGGGCTTTTGAGAAGGGCACTACACATATTACTTGGGGCAACCCCAATATAATTTTTTCCAAAATTACAAGTTTGTCACTCTTAAAGTTACTTAGGGCTAGCCCACACCAAGCTATATAAGTGAACAAATTTTCTATTTTAGGCTTTTCTTCCTCACTTGAAGAAACTCTCATTCTCCAAGTCTAAACCTATATTTGGAAATTGATAGTTATGGTCCCAAGTGGAAGAGAATTTTGCTTTGGTGATTGTCCAACGAATATTCTTCCGGTATGTCTTCGACAACATACGATAAATAAGTTTTGCGATTGTCAGAAAAAAAATTAGTTTTTTTACTACTGTAGGAACAATGCATGAAAATATCTTCGATGACGAAGTCGGATCATGCAATCCATTAAATATGCACTCCGGACGTTCCGAAGAACATGTCGGTTGGTCCGAAGCACGTACGGTACGTAAAAGGACAACCCTATTTCGACAGTCATCGTGTAAGGACTGTATAAAATTAGACAGTCCTATATAAATATAGGACTGTCAATAATTCGACAGTCCTATATAAATGCAGGACTGTCAGAATTTTGACAGTCCTATATAAAAGCAAGATTGTCATAATTTTGACAGTCCTATATATAATAGAACTGTCAAAATAGTGACAGTCCTGGATCTTAAAGACTAAATTATTTGAAGTGCCAATTATATGAAGTTATTAATTTTTATATTATTTTATATTGGTTATAGGACCAACCTTGTACAGATGTTATGGTACATCCTGCTATTGGGGTTGATGTGGATGATATATTCTTAACGGATATTCAATTTGCAACCCAGGAAGAAGCATTAGATTGGTGCAGAGAAGTTGGAAGACGACATAACATAGTAATTATCATTGCAAGATCCATCCGATCTCGGCCGGGCCGAAAATATGTAGAGCTGGGGTGCGAAAGAGGAGGTATATTTAGGGAGCATCATAAAAAAATGGTGTTGTTGAAAAAAAAAATCCCTAAGAAAAACGTTGGGACGAGAAAATGTGGTTGTCCATTTAAGGTGTTGATTGTAAAAGTAGAAGATGTGAAGTGGATAATCGAAGTTAAGAATGGAAGACACAATTATCCTATTCCAGGGACACTTACGGGTCATGCCTACGTGGCACGGTTGAAGGAGGATGAGAAAGTTGGTTGAAGAATTGTTCCTTTCCAGAGTTGCACCGAAATAAATTTATTCTGCCGTGCGACAAAAAGAAGGTGGGAACAAGTCTACCATGAGGACGATCTATAATAGTTTGCCAGAATAAAATATAATAGTATGAAAGGAAGAATGGCGATGCAGCAAGTATTGAAGTTGCTTGGGGAGCATCACTACGTGGAGTACCATAGAAGACATCCACAAACTGATGAACTCCTTTCATTGTTTTGGGCTCATCCTGATTGCACACACTTGGCTCGGTCCTTCGCAGACGTGTTGATCCTTGATTGTACATATAAGACCAACAAGTTCAAGATGCCTCTTTTTCACGTTGTTGGGTTTACGTTTACGGGAAAAATATTTGCAGTCGCTTTTTGTTTTATGAAGAGTGAGACAGTAGAGGATTGCACATGGGCGTTGAGGAAACTACAATCCCTTTACACAGGTTACAAAGAGCCCTCTGTTTTTGTTACCGACAGAGAATATGCGCTGATAAATGCTATAGATATTGTATTTCCTCATGTGCATAGACTAATATGCACTTGGCATATAAATCGAAATATCCAAGCTCAATACAAGAGAAAATTTAAAAATATGGACGGTAAAATCGACATGCTTCGCTTCGAAGAATTCTACAGTGATTGGAGTCTTGTATGGCGAGCAAGTACTACAGACAGCTACGACACATCATGGTACATGTTCCAACAAAAGTGGGAGACGAGTAACCCGACATGCATATCTTATATCAAAGATACTTGGCTAGAACCACATAAAGAGCAATTCGTCTTAGCATGGACGAACATGGTGAAGCATTATGGCACAATCACTACGAACCGGGTCGAAGGATCACACTCAAGTTTAAAAAGATATCTACGGTCATCGGTCGATAATTTTGTCTCCGTTTGGCAATCGATTTATTTGATGATTATTTCCACGGTGAACGAGATTGTAGCATCATTTGAGATGAGCCTCAATATTGCAAAGCATGAATACAAGCATGAACACCTCTTGGATGGTTTAATCCATGTAGTATCTCATAAGGCCTTGGGCTTATTGTTTGAGGAGATTGGTAGGTCGAAATCGGTTGGTTATGATCCCGAGGTTTGCGGTTATTCATATCGACATTCACTCGGACTTCCTTGTGCACATGAGATTAACGAATATTGTCGTGAATTTATACATATTCCAATAGATGTTGTTGATCAATGTTGGAGACAGCTGTCGATAATGCCGACGGTGGAAGTTCAAGATAATTTTTTTTCTTTGCCACAAGTGAAACTCCTGCACGCAAGGTGGTGTGTTGCATCAAAACCGGAGAGAAGATCCATTGAGGTTAAAATCCAAGAAATTGCAGTCCCTGCAACAACTCGATTGCAAGAGCCATCTGTTGTTCGAACTCCTAAGGGAAGACCACACTCAAGAAAGAGTAGAGCAAAAAAGAAGGAGAAGGAGTCAACTAAAAGAGATCCATCCTTGTTTGAACATATTAAACGCAGTTTGGAGGCAAAGTCCGTAATCGAAAGGGTGGTA
This sequence comes from Iris macrosiphon, assembly GCA_036927795.1. Lineage (NCBI taxonomy): Eukaryota > Viridiplantae > Streptophyta > Magnoliopsida > Asparagales > Iridaceae > Iris > Iris macrosiphon. The sequence continues at coordinate 179,721,953 of JAYESA010000011.1, read as the reverse complement.
TTTCCGCAGAAAAGAGTAAGCTTACTATTCGAAGGAGGAAGAAACAGAAAACGAATGATGCAGTCACGGCGGAGGGTTTAGATAACTTTTCTGATTCATATAGTCTATACATTAAAAATTTTCTACCTGAGATACGGGATTTCATTTGGTCTATTGTTGATGTTCCTAAGGATGGCCATTGTGGATATCATGCACTAGCAAGACAACTAGGCTATTCAGTTGAAGCAGGATGGAGACATGTTAGGGAAGAGCTGTACGAGGAGTTGGAGTCTCGACTACCCTTCTATAGGCAGATACTCGGCGAAGAAATTATTGGCGATTTGTTGGCAAGCTTACCTTGTACGAAAACAGTTACCGGACTACACCATTACATGGATGTCCCGCCTGCTGCTTACGTATTCTCTAATAGGTATAAGATACCTATTATAATTATCTCACAAGGCATTAACAATACTTTCTTTCCAATGTGTGCTCCCCCGGCCGAACATGGAGTATCCAATCTATGTTCGATAGGGCTTGTCGGACAATACTTCGTCATCCCAAGGTTGATCGGTCATTCTCCTATTCTGCCACCTTCTACCCTTTGGTATAAACACGCACCAGAGGAAGCGATCGCATGGACGACACCCTACACGGATGCAATGGCTGCCTATAAGAAGATGACGAAGATGGAGATCCAAAAATCATGCCGAACGACTACTTTGATATTCTAATCGATTGATACTGTATATTGAAATATATGTTGTGCAAAGAGCCATGTATGCTTAACTGTATATTGAACTATATGTTGTGTGTATGTTGTGCAATGAAAGAAGTTATCTAAACCCTAGGACTGTATGTTGTGCATTGATACTAATCGATTTTGATTGTATGTTGTGCATTGATACTAATCGATACTAGGACTGTCAAAGTTATATGTAAAACTGTCAGGAAATTAGGACTATCAAAATTTTGACAGTCCTAGAAGATACTAGGAGTGTCAAAATTTTGACAGTCCTAAACTTTACCCACTGTGTCTGCACGGTTATATGTAAGTTTAGGACTGTCAAAATTATGACAGTCCTAGAAGATACTAGGACTGTCAAAATTTTGACAGTCCTAAACTTTACCCATTGTGTCTGCACAGTTATATGTAAGTTTAGGACTGTCAAAATTATGACAGTCCTAGAAGATACTATGACTGTCAAAATTTTGACAGTCCTAGAAGATACTAGGACTGTATCTTCTAGGACTGTCAAAATTTTGACAGTCCTAAACTTTATCCACTGCCTCTGGACAATTATATGTAAGTTTAGGACTGTCAAAATTATGACAGTCCTAGAAGATACTCGGACTGTCAAAATTTTGACAGTCCTAAACTTTATCCACTGTCAAAATCTGCACATTTAACAACTGTATGTATGTAGCAAACTTAGAACACAAATTATATGTATGTAGCAATCGTAGCAAATTTTCAAATTGTAGCAATTGTAGCAAAATTTCAAATTGTAGCAATTGTAGCAAACTTAGAACACAAATATTCAAAGTGCGAATTGTAGCAGATTCATTCAAAGTTTTACAAGTCAAATTCAAACTTAAAACTTTTAAATGTCTCAAAACTCAAATTCATTGAAAGTTTTACAAGTCTTCAAACGGGGCCTAAACTTCATGCCGCATCTTTGTACGTTCCTCTCTATATTCCAAGAAAAAAAAATCTTTAGCATTGTCGATTTGTTGTAGTTCGTCATTGATTGCCATATAATTCGAACCCTGGCAACTTACGAGGCTTCTTCCCAACTTCTTCACTTTCCTAGCCTATTCATGAGAATTAAAAAAGTTGTTATGTTATAAACATTTACAAATATCAAACTGAAAGTGAAGAAGTTGGCTAACCATCTTGACCAATGCAGTATACAAGACCGATTTGGCAGGAAGATCTGAAGGTACACGCACAATATTGCCTCCGCGTTGGAACAAGGTAGGTAGTCCGACACCAGCGTAGTAGGCGAGGTAGTCGTCGCTATATTCCATCATATTTACTGCTGCTTGTCGTTTAGTTTCTCTAATAACGTGGTGTTGCCACTCGGTGAAGAAGTCTGAGACCCAGTTGAACGTCGCAGGAATATAGTTTAGCGGTTTTGTACCTCGCGGAGCAGTTATCATTTTCAAAGTGCGCTTTGGGATAATTTGTACATAGCCAAACTGACAGAGCACTCTATCGGGCATATAAGCCTACTCGATTTCATGACAACTTATAAGACCGTGATATAAAGTGACTGGTTGCAATGGACGACTAGTCTGTCGCAAATCACGATATGGATCCCAAATAATCTGCACCACATAAAATTTAGCATAACGTCATTTAGCATAACGTAGTCAATTATTACCAAACATTAAAAAATTAGGTCTCAATTCACCTCTTCTGTCGTCATATCTTCGAGTGCATTCCATAGGGCGGTCAATATGTGTGGACGTTTGGCATCTTCCTTAGTTGGCTTCCATCGACACATTCTAGGAAGGTTCTCGTCATAGCCTCGGTTCAATTTAGCCCGCTGCAGGGTTGGAAAGTGCTCGTATATCCATGCATTCACGTAACCAGGTTAAAAAAATATTAGTCCAAAAATTAACAACAAAATTTTAAATTATGTATACAAGTTGAGAAAGATATATTTATACATGGAGTAGAGTCTGGCATCCGGATATTGTCTTCGAACCCACGCGGGATGCCACACCAAGCTCGCGGTAAAGGTATGCTAGTATACCGCTTCCCCAAGATATTTCTTCCACCGTGTCAATGTTGTCCAAATTGAGGAGATATTTGGCATATATGGACGTTCTAGACTTATCCATAATGTCGACAGCCCCTAAGATGAACTGCATATATCCGCGGGCCACATTATCGCTATTATCCATTTCGGGGTCCGGATCAGCGAATATCTCCTCCAAATATTTTAAAGGAAGTCCGTAGGACTTCTTGAATTCTCGAAGAGTGGTAAAACTAGTGGCACCAACTCCCAGACACCCTGATACATAATCCACAATATGGTCGTAAAAGTTGATGCTCGACTCATCAAAAGTTTGATTCATCATGACTCGACCATCAACCCTAAGTCCAAATATATGATGGACGTCATCAAGGGTAATCGTCAACTCCCCATTGGGTAGATAGAAAGTGTTGGTTTCTGGATGCCATCATTCTACAAATGCTGATATCAGTGCATTATCCACTGTCGTATATGAGAAGCTACCCAAATATTGTAAACCGGTGGGACTGATTTTTGCCTTCATATCGTCTCCCAATAATTCAAACCTCCATGTATTGCATTTTTCCCGTGGTTGATCACCGTCAACATACGAGAACTCTCCTGAAAAGTAAACAATTGGATGAAGTTATACCTCTATGTAAAATGTACTTATCTATAAATAATTGGATAAACTTTGAACTTACAACTATATATAAAATTATCATAACGTAATGTACTTACCGGATTGTTCCATATTTGGTATGCAATATGGTTTTCGATCGACGGTAACATAGAGCAACCGTTTGGACGAGTCTCGACTGGACTATCTAGCTGCTCAGAAGGTCCTGAACCATCAGTAGCCCGGTTTCCAAGGATTTGTGGGAGACTCTCGACAGGACTATCTGCAGGCTGAGAAGGTCCTGAGCCATCAGTTGGCCGATTTGGGACATTTGGCATATCCTCATCGGAGGAGAAAGAAGAACCTGAAGAACTAAGAGGAGCACGTCTCTTCGAACGAGTGACAGTCTTCTTCGTCAATCGACGTTTCCTAACTTCGGGGCGTGCCTCGGGGTCACGGATAGTGACATATGGTTCAATAGTACGCGAAATATTGTGTTCCTTACGCATCGACGCAGTAGGGCGCCTTCTGATGATATCTTCATCCACAGTGCCCTTCCGAGGGTCATGACTATAAGAAAAAAGAAAATTTTATTTAACATCCTAAATTAATTTAACATTCAGGGCTGTAAAAATTTTTACAGTCCTATACGTATACAGGACTGCAGAAATTTTCACAGTCCTAATTTTTTAGGACTGTTAAAATTTCTATAGTCCTTTATAAATTTAGGACTGTAGAAATTTCTACAGTCCTTAATGTATACAGGACTGTAGAATTTTCTACAGTCCTAAATTTATATGGGACTGTAGAAATTTCTACAGTCCCGCCCGATACTGCTCGATACTTTCGACGATTGTCGACATTGTATGCCCTAAAATCGGGTACGACCATCCAAGTAAACGTCTAAACTACATCCTAAACTACATTCAGGACTTGTATGCCCTCATTTGAAGAATGAAAAAAAATCACTCTAAATTTTTGAAATACAATAGGAATTTTTAAAAAAATTGAAAATTTTTGTAAATGCAATAGAACAAGGAGAAGGAAAAATTGTACCTTGATTCTTTCGAGACTTTGGGAGCCATCGACAAGGAGGAGGAGGACGAAGTCGAGGAGAACGGCTCCGGCGGGAGGGGGGAGGGCTCCGGTGGGGTTTGGAGGGTTTGGGAGGAGGGTTTCAAGTTTGGGCTAGTATGAGTAAACTAATGGGCTAGTGTAAGTAAACTTTGTTCATTAATGGGCTAGCCCCAATCCTGGGCTAGCCCTTAGTAAAGTTTGTAGTGCCCTTATCAAAAGCCCAGTTATGGGAGCAGCGATTATGAAAAGTTACGAGTGATTTTGAGTGATTTTAGTAAAGACAATATAACTCATGCATGGCGACGAATGATTCTATAAAAATTTTATAAGAATAAATATAATAAAATAATAAAATCTTTCAAAAATTCATTGATTTCAGGTGTTTATGAAGTCACCCAAAATTATATTATACCAATTTTGAGGAGTTTTTGAGCCGATCAAAACCAGTACATCATAAAAATTACCAAGCAGAGGTTTTCATGAACGGTCGGTTCAAAAATACTCCAAAACCGGTGAAAACACTGTTACCAAGCAGACGCTAAGAGTCAGTTTGGCAATTGTGGGGATAGAGGTTAGAGCATCATTTTTTTAGATGTCCGACGATACGCACGAGACTTTATGCACACTGCGTTGCATGCCATTTGTGTCCACTGTTCCTCACCTTTCCTGCGGTTTGATCCCCAGACCGTCCGCCTAGCCAAGGAAGGATTAGAGCATCATTCATAGATGGTGTTCAAAATTTGATTTTGAGACCCAAAATTTTAAAAAATAAATAAATGTAGAATGGATTGGAATTGTATGAGAATAGTAGAAAATGATAAAATGAACTTTGGTCCCAAAGATTGTGTGGTCAAAATTTAATGTAAAAAAATATATAAATCTAGAACTTGGTTTTCAAATTGGTACTTACTATTCTACAAAATGATTTCCTAGATTTCGAATCTAGAAATTCCCAAGCCCAACCTATAGCTCATGTGGGTGGATTGGACTTGAGAATCTAGATGGGTCTTACTATTCTACAAATTGAGCTCCTATATTCTGAATCTAGAATTTAGAAATTGGGATTGGCCTTACTAATGATGCTATTATGAGGTGTTTTTAAAGTATCCGTTATGAATGGTCCGATTTTGAGTGGTTTTAAGTAGCGACTTTTAAACTAGTCGAACTGATGATTGGTAATTTATTAATGAGCGATTTAAAAAAAAGTTACACGAATAAAATTACATATATGCTCATGTAAGTAAAATAATATAAACACATAAATAATAGAAATATATAAAATAATAGAAATTCATGGATGAAAGTATGAGAGAAAATTGGAAGAAGTAGAAGTCTATATTTGATCAAAATAATATAAATACATAAAATAATAGAAACGTCTGGATAAAAATATGAGAGAAATATTTTAAGAACTTACCGAAAAAAATAGTCATAGTTTGAAAGAAGTAGAAGAGAAACACATATGAGGAAAAAAAAAATATTGTAAGGTATTAGTAGTTATAATTATATTTTTTGCGAGGATATAAATATAATAACAGAGTAAAACCCTCAAAATCTGTCGATTTGGGTTTGGTTATAAAGACACTCAAAATTTCGGGAGGTTTTGTGCCAACCAAAACTAGTACCTAAATAAAATTACAAGCATGGATTTTTAAAACATCTCATAAACGGTCGGATCAAAAATATTCCAAAACCGATGAAAACACGGTTACCAAGCAAACCCTAAAGGACACTACAAAAGTTACTCGGGACTGTCTGATTTTTTTTTACAAGTTTGTCACTCAAAAAAAATATATTCAGGGACTGCCCACTACATAATAGACTGTCAAAAATTTTAACGGTCATACCAATATACTGGACTGTCAAAACAGACTGTAGAAATTTTCTACAGTCTTGTATGTTGGAATTTTTCTACAGTCATGTATCCATTATGTAGCGGACAGTCCCTTAGTGAAAAAAAAAATATTGACGAACTTGTAAATAAAAAAATAAAAACTGGACCGCCCCAAATAACTTTTGCAGTGCCTTTATTAATACTCTTTCTTTCATGACTATAGTACTTTACGTTTTACCACTTATAAGTTGTTAGAGCATATTATATATATATATATATATATATATATATATATATATATATATATATATATATATCGACGAGGCAGTACGTTTAAACCGAATTGCGAAAACTTTAAACTTTTATTAAAATTACAGAGTACACTCGAAGAAAGCACATAATAACACACAATAGTAGTGAAACACACACCCTATAACAAAGAAAATATGCCTCTATTTATAATACATCTCGTCTGCATTGGCTGACTGGATGACTGACAGATGTCGGTCACAAAGATTCTCTCTTATCTTCAGGTCACAAACAGTGGTAAGTACACGTCTCCATCATCTTTATTTTATTCGTCTTTTCTTGAGAATGGAGCATCTGAGCCAAAAGTTGTCTGTGTGAGGTCCACCATTGTCGGCCGCTTTATTAAACAGATTCATCTTTCCCAAAAGTAAAGTATTTGCTTTTTCAAAAGTAAAAATTCTCTGCCACGTGTATTCGGGCCGACAGTGATGATTATTGTCGGTCATCATAGTTCTCTTCATCAGATTCTTGAGTAGTGACTCGATGATGAAGTCTTTTGAAGAAAATATCAGTATCTTCTTCAGCAGTGTCTTCTACCATTCTGGAACTAGTAGAACTGACAGAACGATTACCTGTCTCAAATATTGATTCAAATTAAGATTTCATATATTGGAGGCATTTTCTTTTAAACTCATCCTTAGTAATTCTAGGATTTCTCCTTCTCATTGATTCTGTTAATATTTTGAGAGGTCTATCTTTTGCCATTTTTCTTTGTAGCTTATCTTTCACAAGGACCTTATTTTCTTGATATATTTATGTACAATTTGTACTTTTTTCTCATCAATTCGATTCCACCATTTGATCAAAAAATTTCTAGAAAAACATCTCTGTCAATATCATGTTCTTCCTTTCAGTTGCTCCATTTGATTGAAGATAATATGGAGTAGTTATCTCATTTACAATTCTATGTTCTTTGAAGAACGATGCAAATTCAATATACCTATACTCTTTACCTCGATCACTTCCGAGTCTCTTGAGTTGTTGTCCAGTTTGACGTTCAGCCTCAGCCTTGAACACCTTGAACTTTTTGAATGCTTCATCTTTTCACTTGAGTAGATAGACGAACGCGTACTTCGAGTAGTTGTTGATGAATGTAATGATGTACTTTATTTCGGCCTTTGTTGAGAACTGTTTGAAGTCACATATATCTGAGTGCACCAACACCAGAAGATCCCTGCTTCGGTTAACCTGTTTGCACTATTTTTTTGTGATCTTTTTCTGTGAACAGACCTCACACTTCTCCACTCCTTACCCTCACATTTAGAGATAAGCCATAGACTAGACATTTTGTTTATTCTTTTCAATTAATATGTCATAGTCTATTGTTCCATAACTCAAGAGAATAACTAGAAGAAGAGACTGCATTAACATTATTAGCAGGAGTTACAAGCTGGAGTTTGAACATCCCTTTCATGCAAAATGTTTTTCCGAAGAGTTTGCCCAGCATTGATATCCATCCTCAAGCATGCATTGTAGAGAAGACTCTCTAAGACCATGTTCTTAGAAATCACCGGTTGGCGTAAAAGCCAAATAGCTGTTTTGTTGGCGTAAAAGCCAAAGAGATGTCTTGTTGGCGTAAAAGCCAAATAGCTGTCTTGTTGGCGTAAAAGCCAAATAGATGTCTTGTTTGCGTAAAAGCCAAAGAGCTATCTTGTAGGCGTAAAAGTTTGGTTGGCGTAAAAGCCAAATAACTGTCTTGTTGGCGTAAAAGGCCAAACTGTGAAGATGACTGCCTCCTTTACGTTGCGGTTATGACAACTGCTGTCACCCTCACATTTCCATCTAAGGGTAGTTTGGTAATTATTATGGGTATTAATTATTTTAGGATTTTTATAATTAATAATTGTGCATGACTAATTTATTTATTTTAATTATTGCTAGTGTAGAATTATTTTGGACTTGTGTAGTGGACTTAACCTTTTAATTAGGGGACATGAACAAACTTTTGGACTAGTCTAAGTTGAGCCCATGAATTAGGCCCATGGATTAGGAAACATGTTTAATTAGTAAAACCATTAGACTAGAACCTTCCCTCCTTAATTATTTCTTCATGAGAGGCCCCAAGGGGTATTTTTGACTTTGTACATTGCTTGAGGAAGGGTTTTTGTCCAGCCATAATTGAGAGGAGAGAGAGTGCTCTCATTTTAGTTCTTCCCCAAAATTCTAGATCTAGTTTCCCCCCTTCCAATTCCCCATCATTTCCCCATCAATTCACCATCAATTCTCTTCAAATCTCCTTCTAAATTCAACATTGAAGCCTCTACATCAAGGATCTACAAGCAAGGAGCAAGGAACAAGGAGGAGGAGGTCAAGATCTACAAGGAGAAGAGCAACTTGTCATTTGGAACCTTTTCATTGGGAATCCATCTCCCAATAGGTACAAATCAGTTTTCCCCCTTCCTATAGGCTATAGATCTGAGTTTTTACCATGAGAAATCACCCCACATGCATAGGTTACCCATAGGATTTGATTTAGAATCATTTGGAGACCTACGGTGGTAGTTATGTCCAATTTGGTGCCAATTTTGGGAGAATTCCGAAATTGGCACATGTAGTGTTTGTCAATAGATCTAATAGATCTAATTGACCATTGATTGTTTGTTTGTAGCTTGTGTCGTGTCCACAATTGGATACGTGTGGGCCGTATCTCGTCAATTTGACGAAACGGTCGATTTTGGGGGTTTTCCTCCGACACGGGGCCATGTGCATATCATATGGCGACACGGACACGTAGACACTCTAATTTATATATGTATTGTTCATAATATATGTATTAGGCTTGTACGTGTCCTCCAGGATACGTTTGGTTGTGAGTTGGGGGCCGTGTCGCAAGCGTATCATAGAAAAGTGTGATACGGGTGCGGTGCACCCCATGTGGTTGTGTTTTTGGCTTTTGTACTATACATACATATGTAAATATATTTGTATATGCTATCTATACTTTAATTGGAGCATATAATAGTGTACTTTGGGTTTTTGGTGTTTATGTGTGTCTATGTGTATTTCATAGAGTATCTACATTAATCTATATGTGTGTGTATATATATATATGGTTATGTTAGTATACATAGTTGTGTATAGGTATAGATCTGTGAGTTAGTGTTAAGTGTTGATTTTAGGTGTTGTGTGCTCAAGTTGGTATCAGTCAACTGATACTTCTCAGTAGATATGTGGCTGATAATTACCTTGTTAAGTGAGGGTGGATGCATTGGATATATGGAATAAGAGGGGGTGAACTTGACACAGCAAGCACTGTGTGCAGTGCACACTAAATCGAGGTTAGGAGGCCAGCAACTGAAACAGAAACTCCCTGCAGCAACAGCACTGTGTGCTTTGCACACAATGAAGATTTCACCTGACCTGAAGACAGGGACTTGGGAAGTCACTGTGCAGTGGCACATAACTGTGCAGCTACTGCAAGGATCTACCTGAGCACAGCAAGAGTCTACCTGAAGATGAACTGCACATGGATGGAGACCCAGCTGAGCAGTTCCTGAAGACCTGCACACTGAAGACTGAAGAACTGAACACAGCAGGACTGAGCACTGCACAGATTGTGAACACAGCAACTCATCTACTGAAGACCTGCACACTGAAGACTGAAGAACTGAACACAGCAGGACTGAGCACTGCACAGATTTGTGAACACAGCAACTCATCTACTGAAGACCTGCACACTGAAGACTGCACAGTAGGACTGTTCAGCAGCAAGGGCAAGGTATGCTACCTGCTGTTTGAGTTCTGCACAGTGCAGGGGCAGTAACAGTTCAGTTTTCCCTTGTGTAGGAATGCACAGTCTAAGTTATTTTCAGTTGGAGTTAGTTTCAGTTTTAGTTAGTATTAGCCAAGGTATTGGGTATTTGAGGTGAGTATTGGTTTAGATTGACCTTGGGTTAGAAGTTTACAGTAGATAGATTATATAGTATTGTCCTGTTGTTAGCAGTGATATATATATATATATTAGTAGTATCAGTTAAATGGAACACTTAGGATCTATATATATATACTAGTTAAGCTATATCTAAGTATGATTTGCTATTAAGGATAGGTAGTTGATATGTGTTATGGTACTAGTAAGTAGTTAGCATAAGTATATGTATATATATACTTGAAATTGTTGTTTGTTAGTAACTAGATATCATAGTAGTAGTTATATTTTGTATTAGTCATACTAGGAGTTGAGTTGCCTTGGGATACCAGGGTATTCCCAAGGTATCGGGCTGATACCCAAGGTATTGAGATTGGGTATCGAGTTGAGTGCGATACGCATGGTGCAAGGCCAAGGTATCCCATTTAAATTTGTTTTGAGATATTATTATTTTTATATATGACTTATGTATAAATATATAAACCTATTTTCATATTAGAAAATCTGCGTATCTTAGGATACGGCTTCTTGATTTCACTGTGGTGTGTTAGCTTAGCTAGTATAGCATAGCTTCATAGTATATTGACTTAGAGACTAGCATTAGACTCTTGCAACCTAGAAATACATTGGTTTGACTTAGAAACGGCGTATTGACCTAGAACTTCTTCAACTTCAATTATTTTCATCATTGAACCTTGTATTGATACAATATACCATATATAGGTTGTGAGACACCAGCTTGGGCATCGAGAGACACACTTTGCTCAGGACTTCAGGCGAGTACATTTCTCTGATTGTTTTCAATTCATAATGTTGTATATATGCATGTTCTAGATTAGTATACATTGATTCCCGACACAGTGATTTCACGGACTGGTGCTTTATGGATCCCGTCAGGAGGTGTTATCCCCTACCGTGTGCAACGGGTACCCAATGACATGTATTTCATCGTGTGCATCGGGTATTGACTTTCATGTGCTTCTTGTGCATTCACTATTTCGTGTGCTAGTGTGACTATCGTGATCATGTACGTAACGTGTCGTGATTGGATCCATGAGTATTGGTTGGGGAGGGGGAGTAGGAGTTGGTTATGTGATCAAAGCCCTCTTGATCTCATGTGCATGTCGATTATACACCTCACGTATAATGGAGTTACCTATATACCTCATGTGCAACCTAAACCGATCACATAACGAACTCTCACTCTAAAACACATAGTTTAGTATTTATTGTTCTCTACTTGCAGTTCTTCTTGTATTTACTTTCAGCTTTATTGTGCCTATTGCCTGTTCACTTGTACAGTTTATTCTTATACTTGTGCATCTTGTATCATTTTTCTATTGCTAGTTATATATGCTCGATTATGTTATTGGAACTGCTTTCAGAGGTATGTACTTCGCTCCAATCCTGACTGGATATATTTTTTTCCAGATGATTGGCTAGAGGAGCTGTGTCCCACACATTACGGACCTCAGGAGGGTGAGACTTTAGAGGACACTCCCCTAGAGCCAGAGGACGTAGTACCAGTGACCGAGGAGGTCTAGTTTTGTTTAGATGTTGTTTTAGACTATTATTTTGAGGAGATTCACAGATGTACTATTATTTCATATTGTGGATTGTATTTTCTTCCCTTCGCTATTTCCATTCGTGCATTATTTCCTCCTTAGTTGTTTGTGATTGAGATTGATATATTTGTGAGATACCATATTTGTTCCTCCGATTGGAGTTGAGATGATTGACAGGTACCATATTATATTGTTGAGATGTTAGATAGTTAGAAATGACCAGACAGCGTTCTACCGCCGATTCTGCGGCGTAGGCTGGGCGTAACCACGTACTCGTGCCCGAATATCAGGGTGCGGGTCGTGACAACTGCTACCCACGTTCAAATAATCTTCTGAATCTGCGTGTGACATGTATCCCTTTATAAGGTAACGCGTATAACTGCTTCTCGAAGATCATGGCATGCAAGCCACGTAGGTAACTTCCCCTTGCGTAAAGATGGTTGGCGTAAAAGCCAAATAACTGTCTTGTTGGCGTAAAAGCCAAACTGTGAAGAAGACTGCCTCATTTACGCTGCGGTTATGACAACTGCTATCCACGTTCAAATAATCTTCTAAATCTGCGTGTGACACGTATCCCTTTATAAGGTAACGTGTATAACTGTTTCTCGAAGATCATGGCATGTAAGCCACGTAGGTAACTGCCCCTGCGTAAAACTTGATGATAATAGATAACCAGCGTAAAATAGCCAATTATCCTTCACGACTGAGGTCTTGAGTGTATTCTGGGCTAAATCGCCTTATTACGTACCTTTGCAAATATAGTCGAGTTAGCGTATTTCGAGAAGATAGCATACGACGTACTCCTATAGTTGAAAATAGCTTGATTGTCATATTTCGAGGAGATAGCATACGGCGTACTCCTATAGTTGAAAATAGTCTGGTTGGCAAAAAATGCAAGGATGGTGATGTGAGTGTATTAGTCACAGTCTTAGCTTTCCCAGTCAATTATCCATCACGACTGAGGTCTTGAGCGTATTCTGTGCTAAATAGCCTTATCACGTACCTTTGCAAATATAGCCGAGTTGGCGCATTTCGAGGATATAGCATATGGCGTACTCCTATAGTTGAAAATAGCCTGGTTGGCATAAAATGCAAGGATGGCGATGTGAGCGTATTAGTCACAGTTTTAGCTCTCCCAGTCATGACAAAATCTAAAGAATAGAACAAAATCTCGTGCATTAAATGCAGAGATATGCCTCCAGCTCTGTACGAGAAATAGCTTTTGACGTGGCACCTGATTTTGTCTTATCTTGAGCGTAAAAACTCATTTATGGGTCTCTGTGCAAAATTATCATCACAGCCGTTCTTTACGCAGGAAGGTATAGCAACCTTTTACGCCAAACAGCCTTGAAGTTTCTGCTTTACGCAGACAGCTCTGAAGCTAAGTTTTACGCGGACAGCTCTGAACTTTACGCGGGCAGCTCTAAAGCTCTATTTTACGCCAAACAGTCCTGAAGCTCTGCTTTACGCGGAACAGCCCTGAAGCTCTGTTTTACGCAGACAGCTCTGAAGCTCTACTTTACGTGGACATCTCTGAACTTTACGCGGGCAGCTCTGAAGCCATGTTTTATGCTGAAAGTGACTTCATGTATGTTGGGGGTTTTGACTGTAAAAATACGCGAACAATTCTCCAGCATATATCATGCTTCTACAGTCCTCTGCTATATATGTCGTTCTTACATGAGGCGAGTAGGAAGGGATGGTTGACATAGCACTCTCTGCTTCAGACACTTATAGTGAATAGTCGTCGGGGAGAGCTAGTAGTGTTGCATCATGTTCGGACTCTGATGGAATACTACCCCCAACGTAGGAGGCGGCATCTTCTCTCCGAGGGTAGCTACCCCCAGGGACTTCAGCATCTGTTCCTTGGGAATCATCATCTCCTCATAATGTCGAATTATCGTACAAGTCCGGTGGATTACTTCCCCTAGCTTGTAGAACCCCCAGTAGTTCTGAGGCATAACTACTCCCAGCAGCTAGGAGCTTGCTCTTCGAGCTGGTGTCCTAGAAAATACCTTATGTGGGTCCTGCTGCGGGTCCTTCTGGTAGTCATCTTCTCAATGTGCTGGTTGAGATTGACGGACTGGAAGTGTTGGATTTCTTTCCTCCCATGGTGGAAGGGACCTTTCGAGCAGAGTAACATGTGTCAAATGGTATCTCATCCTCCTAGGGTGTTTGCACATGATCCTTGGATTGTTGCCGGATAGGTGTCGTCGGGTGTAGTCGTTGGAATATCAACTGCCTGCTTGTAGGTGCTGCCACTTTGTTGCAGCAGCATGGCAGCAACAGTTGATGATGATTTTGGCACAGTAATATCCTGGGGGGACACTTCATATGCCATAGCTGCCTCCCTCGCCTTGCGCTTGTGATTGATCATATTGCACAAGTCAAGCAAGGGCTGGCTCACCTTTGCACCCTTTTCGTGAGTACGGGTAGACCGAGCGTACGGGTGCGTGGGTGTTATTTTTGCTCCTTGGTCTAGGGTTCGTACAAGAATGTTCCCTAGATCG